>OW052243.1:66155895-66619494 GCA_932526585.2 Philonthus cognatus | reverse complement strand
AAATAGCGAAATCAATTATAGAACTGTCAAAACTACATAATTTAATTTTTACTAAAGCTGATAAAGGTAACACGGTAATAGCAATAGATAAGAATGAATACATCAAAAAAATAGAAACCTTTTTCACGGATAATAAAATCTCATTAATCACTAAAGATCCGACAAAACAATTCCAAAAAAATGTAAAAGCAGCAATAAATAACTCTAACGCATTGTTCTCTGAAAAAGAAAAATACTTTTTGACATGTATGAACCCGCAAGCCCCTAAGTTATATGGATTAATTAAACTCCATAAAGAGAACAGCCCAATTAGACCGGTTGTGTCATATGTTAATGCCCCATGTACCCGACTAGCTAAGAAGTTAAACAACATTATTATAGAACACACTAAATTCAAATCAAAGTTTTCAATTAAAAATAGCGTAGAATTAATTAATAAAATCAAAGACATATATTTACCTAACACAACAAAACTAGTGTCATTTGATGTTAAAAATTTATTCACGAACGTGCCTCCGACCGAAGTTTTCGCATTGATTAAAGATAGGCTAATAAAAAACAACGCAAATCCCGTAATAAAATCGGAAATTCTGAACCTTTTGGAAATCTGCCTCTCGCAGAACTATTTACAGTTTGATAATAAATGTTTTCGCCAGAAGGAAGGCTTGGCCATGGGAAACCCACTAAGCCCCCTCATGGCGGAGATATTTATGGATAACTTTGAAGAGGGACTATCTCAGTTGCCGGTCTTTAAGAAATGCGTTTATTGGTTCAGGTACGTCGATGATGTTGTTTTAGCGTTCAATGGCACCGACAGACAATTAGATTCATTTTTAAATCTGTTAAATTCACAACATAATAAAATACAATTTACAAAAGAAATAGAAACAGAGGGTTCCATAAATTTTTTAGACTTAACCATAAAAAGAATTAATAATAGACATGATTTTTCAATTTTTCACAAACCAACACATACAGACACAACGATTAATTATAAATCCAACCATCCAATCTCACACAAATTAGCTGCTTACCATAGTATGGTACATAGGTTACTATCAATCCCAATGGCACAACATAATTACGACAAAGAATTAAACATTATTTTTCAAATTGCATACAAAAACGGTTTCAAAAAATCTATAATTGAAAAAATAGTACAAACAAAACAAAGACATAAAACAATTAATTCTATTTACCCTATTATCAAAGACAAATCTATAAAAAACTATTCATCACTAACATACACAGGAGAAATAAGCAATAAAGTCGCGAAAATGTTGGAAAAAATAAATATTAAGGTAGCATTTAAAACAAATAATACAATAGGGAAAATAATTAAAAATAACAAAGATAAAACCTGTATAACTCAACAAAGTGGAGTCTATTTGCTAAATTGCAAAGACTGTCCTAAGACATATGTAGGACAAACCGGAAGGTCGTTCAAAGAAAGAATCAAAGAGCACAAAACCTCTTATGAACAAAGGAAAACCAACTCCACATACTCCAACCACCTCATCGAAGAAAACCACCACTTCGACGAAAACTTCAAAGTGCTTCACAGAGAAGAAAAAGGCCGGAAACTTAACATCTTGGAGAGCATGGAAATTAATAAAAGAAAATACACAGGACAACTTTTGAACGACCAATTAGACTTAACAAACTCACCACTCCTAAATTTAAATTTCACTGAAAAACCCACCCCCCCATAAACATTGTATATATACCTGTACTGACAAATGTAATTTATCATTTCTTCGCCTGAAGAAGCCACAGTGTGGCGAAACAATTGTAGCGAGTTTACAATATATATTTGAAAGTTTTAAATTATTTTATTTTATTTATATAAAAGCTAATTACACGTGTTCGGAAATATTAAGAAAAAATAACACATAGGTGAATTAATAACTATTTTCCTACGTCTGCACATTATCTAGAGTCGCTGATTGAAGTAGTTACTTCCTCGGCAGAAAATTGGTCAATTGATTGTCTTTCTCGCACCACATGGACACATGCTATTAAGTAACAACAATAAAGTGATTATGTAATCAAAGGAGTAAAATCATTTTAAACCAATTTGATATTTATGATGTAATAATAATTCAATAGCGGTTTTCTTAAAAGCAATAAATAACCTGACTATTATCAGAGTAAACAATAACCAGAGTGCCCATGCCTACACGCTAAAACACAGTTATGTTTAGTGTTGGCTATATAACTATAGATATCGATGTTTGTCATACCACTATAAGTTTCCCTATTACTCATATGGTTAATTTACCACGGCAACTAAATCTAATTCGTAATAAAACGACTGAGTTCTAAACTATTTACATAGTTTAGAACTTTTGAATCTATCCAAATATTTTTTACTAAAATGAAATGCATTTCTTACTAATACATATCATCATAGGACCAGGACCAGGCTTTGTTATCTTTATGTTGTAACAAAAAGTTAAAGTTTAACATTATATTTCAAAATCTCTGGCGGTTTTTAAGTGGAATTATTAATAGAATCAGATTAACAGTTTTGAGGTCTAGTAAGCCGAACAAGACAATTTAAAACATTCACTGTAACAAAATCCACTAAGGGTTTAGTGGTGAAACTTGAAAGCTAAGACTGCGATTTTTAGATAGGAATAATAGGTGTAATTATTATCACAATAATATTGATAATTTTTTGTTTGGAAAAAAAATAAAAAATAAGAAAAAATATATTTAAAAATAAAAAAAAACAAAAGCAAAATCTTGTACAGTTATTATAAAAAATATTAGAGTACATGTGGAAATTATCCCTTTTTGTATATCCAGTTCAAACTATCAACAGGATTAATCTGGTTGGTTTAAAAAAAGCGCCATTATTTTTACCGTTTCATAGCACCTAGTAGTTTAAGCGATTGCCGATAGATGGCAAAATGATAGTTGACTAAAATGAATAACACAAAAAGTGCTAATGAGTACCACCCACGACCACCGGTAGAGGTGAAATCGCACGACTCGTCGGTGTCCGCGCTGAGGATGGGGTGTCGTCGATTCCGACCAAAAACAGTGCAATCAAACGCGGAAAAAACGCCGGGCTTAAAACACAGGCTTAGGGCTGTTACAAAAATGCTGTTATTCTCTGTCCAACTCTAGTTTTCAAGATATGCGATATTCCCTATATGTTTTTTTAGTGTTCAATTAAAATAACAGTGCAGTAAAAAGTCTCTTTAAATATGTTTTTACACATTTTTAAAATCGACAAGATTTTTTTAAATTTTGTCAATAAAACAACAGTTATATACCGTGTGTAACACCAAGCAGTATCACCCCTTTACTTTTTTTATTATTCAAGATATCAATTAAATAATTGGTAGGCCTATACAAATTACAATATAATACAATACAAATTCAAGTTTATTGGTGATCCAGAAAGGTAGGTGTAGCACTCAAGGAGTAGCCAGAAATAAGAATCGGGGGGTTTTAATAGTAATAATATTGTTTTTGTTTTTATAGGGCAGCTTTTACGTACAAAAGATTAACATTTTAAAATTTTCGGAGGGGGGTTGAACCCCCATATCCCCCCCCCCTGGCTAGGGTCTTAGTAGCACTTCCGGTTTGACCCAATGTGGTACCGATTTTCAAATATTAAATAAAACACCCTACAAATCAATTCTTTAATTAAAAAAATCATTTTTGTATGTACCATGAGAGGAATTTTGAAAATTAATTTAATTTCCATCAAATTACAAATTGATGTCTCAAATAATAAAATAACTAAAGAGGGTGAGCTTGTTTTGTGTTACACTCGACATAAACAAATATAAACGTACTATAAGGTTGTACAAGAAGCTGGAAAAGGAGGGAACATTGCATAATATAATTCAAGACGTAATATCTCAAAAACTATACTCCATTCATTTTAAGAAAAATTGTAACTAGAAGGTATGGCGGTTCTACAAGAAGTATTGTCGAAATAGACGGGTAAATCAGTGCTATTCCGTACACGAAATTTAACGTACATGTTATTGTTAACACCATACTCTAAGCGCGTTTAGTACTTTATATCTATACTTAGATGGGTAATAACGTATACGTTAAACTTAACATTTCGCGTAATAAGAATAAGAAACATGATTATAGGGTGATTAGTTTTTGATACAATTAATCTTCTGCCGTATATGCAATTAGACAACAACAGCTAAAACAAAAGGAAGGGAAAGATATGGTAATTAAATTAAGAACGTATTATTTATGACTAATATAACTTCAATGAAAAATGCGATTGAAATCGGAAACCGTAGAAAACTAATTTTTCCTACGACCGCTCCCGAAAACAGACATATGGTCGCAATACCTTCGCATTGAAAGTTGTCAATTGTATATTTGTCACTTTTTAACAAATAATTTCATGCTTCAAAATTGAATTTTGAAAAAAGGCCGTTTTGAAAGTGAAATCCTCAAACTTCAGTGTCAAAATTATAATTTAATTGAAATTATAAATAAATAAAATTGGTAATTTCTGAAAAAAATATGATTGAAACATGCATAAGAACATGTATGGTCATAGGAAAAGCAGAGTTGTGAAAGTTACATTGCATGCTCGCTCGTACCTTGCATTTTGGTACTCGCATGCAAACCGAATCTTTCAAAACTTGCCAAACAATCTACTATTTCAGATAATTTCATCTGCCTGATGAAGCCACTGTGTGGTAAAACATGTTGCAGTGTTCAACAATAAAAGTGAAACCCTCCCAACTGTGTTGTTTTATTTCAAATAGTATTATGGAGTTTCATCATGTATCCGCCTTATCAATTAAATATTTAAAAATTTAACAATTATCTATAACTTTGATATGATTACATGGAGGTAAACCACAAAAACAAAACTAGAAATCAGAAAGTACAAAAAATGTATGTTTCGTGGAACTCATTTGATTTAGAAAAATATGCCATTCTGTTATTTTATTCACGAAATGTTCAATATTAGTTGTAGACTTACTACAACACACACTGAAATCAACACTTCTTAAACATAAACACGTTTTATTTAGTTTAGTTGCCAACAGCTGATTATATACATGTCATTAATGATAAAAGATACATAATCGGACATCCTGGCTTAGGGGCCCGAGTTAGGATGAGGGCGCCATGAGTGTAAACAATTATGTTTTGGAATTATTCCTGCAATTTCGAATATTTATTAGAGATCAAAAATGTTTGGCGTCACCTAATGGTTATCTTGTAAATTACTCATCAAAGTAAATCGTGCATTATAAATCGAACTAATTTGTTTGGCGCCCGCGTACTTGATAAAAAAAAGTGTAGACCTTGTTCTGTGCTTGAGTTCAAATCTTGTTTGACTATTTTGTTAGATGTGATGGATACCATTGGGCATGCGTCAACAAAACATTAATACGGAAGCAAAAGAGAAACAGTTGTAATTTTCGAATTAATCTGCGAAAAGGAACATTTAATCACCTGAGTATTTTTCGAATACTCGCTATGGCAATTTATGGGTGGGAAATGTACCCTTAACCGTTATTATGAAAGTGTTAAGGGTGTCGTACAGAATGGTTGTTGATTCGGCAGCATTTTGTCGTGAAGTCGTAATGGATGATTTATAAATCTGAAAAGATTTGTGGACCGGGAAAAACAGAAGACATTGATGAGTAAAAGTTCGGTTATCGTAAATATCATCGAGGTCATCGTGTGGAGAGGCAGTAGGTCTTCCGCGGATGTAGAGGACAGGGGGACAGATACGCTCCTTCCAATAATAGAACACTGAGTTTTGCCCGGGAGTACCATCATCAGCGATTTGTAGAAGGCGTATGAGTGACTCCAAAGTAATGGATATTAATGCATTAAGGTAATTTACAGATTGATTTACTTAAAATACAAAAAAAAAATATTTTAGATAAAATTCAATATAAATTTTTGGTAAACCACTCCATCTATTTCAAGGATCCAGAGACCGCAGCACATATCAATGGCAAGAGTCTTCCTGGAGAGCGGCGAAAAAACAGTATTCCAGGAAACCTCGTTAGGTATATGTTTAACAGACGGTGTGCATAAAAGTCTCTGGATCGAAAATTTGCCAAGGAAATTGACGATACCATATTCATATTTTATATTTTTTTATTAAGAGACAAAAAAGTTTTCAAATGAACTAATCTTTGAAGTAATATTTTTTTAATTTTTATAAGGTGCGCCAGTAAAAACATATTTTAGTTTTTAAGTTGTATTACTACTGTTTTTCATACTTCTTATCAATCAATGATGACCATAATAACTTAAATGATGTGTTATATTATGATAAACAACCATAATAAATTTCAGTCAAATCAAATATAGCGCTCAATCGTTACAAATAAAATTAATAATATCTTTTTGAACTTAAAAGACTATTCCGGCTTAGCCGTAAAGTTTTGGATATAGATAAGTTGTGTGAAACCATCATATTTTTATCCCAAGAATCTATGGTTAAACCATTTCCCCACATTAACGGTTTAACAAACAAATAACGTTATATCAACATTATAGCAACATTAAACGTTGTTTTAATGTTGATGAAACATTACTTAAATAGATTTGTTCAGTGAGCGGTGCCTGAATTTCTAGCGTTTTAGCGATAGGATATAGACTTTGACTGTTTTCCTTTTATTTAAACCGTAACCTGTACACAAATTTCTGTCAAAAATTTCACACACTTTGATGGATAATAACCTGCATATTAAAAATAGACTGTGAAATGGGCATTTTCCTAGTCTGTTAACCAATTGGAGAGTGAGGGAAAAGAGAAGCTGCTGGCGGTACAAAATTTAGGAACGCAGAGACTGCTCTCAAAAAAATGATTATTAATTTTTTTAATTATTTTGTTCTCATCACACTATTTTTACAAGCGATTGGGGGCGATTTGAAATCGTTAGTTATTCCATGATAGAAAATATCATAGATTTTTTTAAATATTGAATAAATTTATACTCATATCTTGGAGGTGGACCTTTACCTAAAAATATGTAACTTATATTTTTTGTTTATTTATTTTTTAATTTTGGACACTTTTCTAAACGCAAAAATATTTATTTTTGCGTTACGACTTAAAATGGTAAGGAAAATATTAAGAATTTAACTCGCTTTGGCCGATTTTTACAATAATATTGAGTAAAACGCGTTTCACCTGCCCATATAAGAACGCGCATAAGAAAGCATGTGTTAAAACTGCGTTTTCTTTGCCCCGCACCCGTCTATCTAAGGACTCTCATATAAACCTATGTGTTAAGAGCGCCAATATTTGCTAGTTGTGTGTTTCTGGGATATGAGATGGCGCAGAGATAGCAAAATTGCTGAAAGTAGTTTTGACTTTGTATTAGTTTATAGTGCCTGCCGAATTTTATTAGAACGAATAATAAAAATAATGAGCGCGGAGCGCGTTGTTTGTTTGCTTAGATAGCGCCGGACGAATGAAATATTCACGATTTTAATTTCAATCAACATACATACAACTGTTTTTGCTTGTCTCATTTCCAAGAGTTATTTTTACTATATTATTATGAATTACAATCAATATAAATATATATTACTTATACACATTTATTTATGTCTGTACAAATTAAGAAAATATAATTGATGCATATTAATTAGTGATGGGAATAATCGATATATTTTAATAATCGATTATTTTAAGACGAGATATTTTTATAATCGATTAAATTAGTAGTTGAAAATTAGTAGTTAACCTTTCAGTTCAAAATATGATAAGCGGGGGGGCTGAATAATTATGTAGTACAAACAAGCGAGATGTAAAGTGATCTTGTAAAACAAAAACGGGCCATAAAATGTTTATTATATATTTGAACGAGGGATTTTTTTTTGGAACTGGTTTTCCACGAATGTTTTTTACAGGGGGTATTTTTGGGGGTCGTTTTTTTTTTGGGGGGGGGGGGAGTGATATTACAGGCAAAGGTTTTTATGGGGTTTGTTTCGCGGGGTGGTTTTTCGGGGGTGTTATTTCGAAGGGTTGGTATTTCAGGGAGTGATTTTTATGGAGGGGTTTCTTAGGGGAATGAATTCCAGGAATGGTTTTTTGTAAGGATGATTTTTACGGGGGATCGTTCCTTTCGGGAGATGTTGTTTCGGGAGTGGGGCTGATTTTCCAGAAATCTTTTTACATAGGGTACGTGTTTTTTTTCCCGTAGTTTTTACAAGGGGTGGTCTTTTAAGGTGTGGTTTTTTGAGGGAGTGGTTTTTAGGGTTTGTTTTTAAGCCCGTGGGTTCATGAACGTTTGTTCTGGGGGTAATGTTTGTTAGTAGTGAAGATTAGAATTTTTATTAATTATTATTATTGAATGATTTATTTAATGAAATACAAAACAACCGTCAAATCAGTAATTATTAATATTACTATAGAATAACTAGTAGTCCTGTCTACCGAGATAATAAGCGAAACATTTGATGATAATAATTAATAGTCCAGTCTACCGAGATAATAATCAATTATTTTAGTATACTAATTAGTAATTTGCCCGACGATATAATCGCTTAAATTAGTATATACTATTTTACCCGGTCAAATAATCGATTAAATTAGTATCTACTAATTTACCCTAACAAATAATCGTTTAAATTAGTATATACTATTTTACCCGATCAAATAATCGCTTAAGTTAGTATATACTACTTTAACTGATCAATAATCGCTTAAATTCATATTACTATTTTACCTAATCAAATAATCGCTTAAATTAGTAATTACTAATTTATCCGATCAAATAATCGCTTTAATTAGTATATACTAATTTCCGCATAATAATCGATTATATCAATATAGTTCAACAATCGACTAATTACTGATTAGTATATGGATTATTCCCATCACTAATATTAATATTATTACCGACTTCATTCAGACACCAGTTCAAAGGCACAAATTCATTATTTGTGTTGAATCGAATTAAATTAAAAGGTACACTTAACCAAGGCCGTAGCCAGAGGGGAGAATATGGGGTTCAAGCAACATAAAATAGAAATTCAAGTTATTTACAACTGCATAGGTAATTTAAATGATTACTATCCAAAATCAAATATTAATTGGCATTCCACATTAGTATTCAAAACACGAATCCAGAAATGCAATTATATTTACAAAATGTATTGGGAAATATTTCAACAACGTCTTCCTTTGTTGTGTATCAATAACAAACGATCCGCGTCAGAAAAATGCATTCGCAATTCAAGGTCGGGAGCCGGGAGCCAGAAGCCGGAGTCGCGACGCGGGCTTTTGGCTCCCGGCTGTCGTACACGAATTCTACATATCAAATCTAATTTCTTTTTACATGTTTTTAGAAATCATAGTATATTTTTAAAATATTACGAAAAAGGCACGATACTGCCCCCTATTTATTGAAAGCATAATAAAATGTTACATTGCTCTTATGGAGATTTCTAAGCAACGATTAGTTTTATTTACCATTTATTTTCGATCAATCTATTTAATACAACATGTTTATATAAATTACCTCAATAAATTAAAGCAATATGAAGAAGAAATAATGTTTTCAATGGAAGCATTTCAAGGATTTATGTGATCGTTTGACAGTGTTCCATTATTTAATTTATATTTAATTTAAGAACCATTTTTTTGAAAAAATAAATACTGTCAATTTATTCGCAAAGCTTTAATGTACAATATGTATAAGTTTTAAAGATCTATTTTCATTATTGTGGAAGATTAATCGTTGTTCGTTCTTATGGCTAAATAACATGTAAATTTCCGACCTTAAAACGCAAACGCTTGCGCCCGCTCCCGTTTCGCCTCGCGTTTAAAACGTCCATATAAGACCTTTCATTACCTCGTTCAGTTCGAGTTTGATGATTCAAAAAAAGAATTATAACAAAAAAATATAACAGTTTAACAAGGATTTATGCACTATTGCATAATATAGTGCACTATTGCACTATTTACATTTTATTAAGAGGGCCAATTTTAGCTGGTAGTGTGTTTTTGTGGTACGAGATGGCGCTGAGAGAGCAAATTTCCTAAAAATAGTACGAATAGTACAAACTATATGTGGAAAGCGCGTTGTTTGTTCAAACAACGTCAGGCGAATTAATGGGTATTCAATTACAGTAGACAAGTAAACTGGATATAGTCTATTGTACAACGAAAGTGGAATGCTTATATCTCACGACGGCAAGATTGGGGCACGACGCCGCGCGTCGTAGGCGAGTGCCCCAAATGCCGAGTGAGATAACAGCCATATCCACTCGAGTTTTACAGTTAACTTTTTTTACGAATAGTGCAAAATAACCGGAATTATAGTTACACATTGTTATAAGAATTATTTGTTGGACATACAAATGTAATTATAGAAGAAAAAGGAGCAATACCGTGAATGTATTTAGTGGTATTGTATGTAAGTTGTTTAAAATTAATATCATCACTATTCATTTTATTTAACATAGCATATTATTCTTAGTAATATGGTTTAAGTTCTTGGTAGTACACTAATCTATATTTTTTATATGAGGACCCTAGAAGTAAAGATATGCATAAAACTTGATTTTAAGAAAATATATGTATGTTTTATATTAAACTAGTATTACCTATTTTTACCAATGTCAGTACTATCAAGTTGCAGCAAATATATTAATGAATCTATAACCAGTATTCATTCTTTTACCTTTAGTTTTATAAATTTAGCAATTATATCTTTGGCTTATAGGGTCTTCATATGCAATTTTAATATTTTCGCGCGGTTTTTTCTGTAGGTATTCTTGCTCTGTATCTATAGCAGAATGTTGAGAAAACTCCACAGAAGTACAACTTCACTTTCACTATCCATAATGTTATTAATTATAAGCTCAATTTGAATATTTTCTTATGACGGAATCTCTTGACATGTGTCGTTTACAAAACTTGAATCAACTCAGTCCGAGTTGTTACCCGGACACGTAAACAAGAGTAACTAACCAAACATTCATACCCCATGTGTTATATACGGCATACTAGTATATCTTAATACTTTAGTATGCAAATATGATATGAGTTTCAGGGTAGGAGTAGGAAAAATAATATTCACGATTTGAATGTTAATCGGTATACATACTGATTTTACTTGTTCCATTTCGAATACTTATTTTTATATTTACTTAATTATTATATAGTTGTCAATTGCAATTATTATAAATATATCGATCAACTACTTCCGAAACCTTGCAAGTCCCAATTTTACAAAAATATCTTCGCTATTCAGATAATATTAATTCACCAATGTTAGTAAAAACATCCACTCACAATACTTATTAACATTTGCTTATGATGAAGTTTCACGTACCATACAAAAATCAGAACGAATAATTAACTAGTATTTTGTACTCCTGTCAAATTTTACATTTTGCACTTACAAGGTTTCGGAAGTAGTTGATCGATATATTGCATATAAACATTTCGCCGACCACATTCGGAGGGTCTAGTTGCAGAAAAGCTAAGGTCTGGCTATCAATTACTATAAATTGATAAATACAACTTTTATTTTGTTCCAATAGCTATAATTCAAACTTTATCATGAATTTAGAAATAATATACAATGTATTTATAATTTTAAATAGAAATGTATGGATAACTTTTTTTTTGTGATGTGGAAGGGGAAATCCACTTGCGGACAGAGTGTGGAACTTCTTCCAGTCAAAAGGCGACTGGAAGCCTACCCACTAAAACCCCTCCCACTTTACCGGCGTCGACTGCTATGGTCATTGGCCGGTCTAGCCTTTTGACACGCACTGATTTAAGTCACAAGATAACAATATAAAAACAAGGCAAGTCAGGCATGTAAAAAATATATAACTTACATTTAATATCACAAACTAGGGACAGTACCAGGGTTGTAAATGACCCTGATACCGGAGCCTATCACGACACAACGAGTAACTAGAACTTAAACCTAATATCACAGACAAAACGACATCAGGGTTGTAAAAGGACTCCTGATATCGGGTTCCTAAAGAAAACTATTTAAAAACTTAACCTAAATACTTCAGAGTTGTAAACAGACTCTGATGCATTTTACAAAAAGAGACATAATACAAGCTAAAAAGCGGCACCGAAGTTGTAAATGGACTTCGATGCCACTGAACACAAACCAAACAGTACAATCAATAAATTATAATAAATTAACATAAGATAAACAACACAAACCCTAAATTCGGTTCAATAATTTTGTTTCACGTAGGAAATTTAAACATTTCTCTACGGACCCCTTACAATTTGCAAATACTGACGCCACATCATCACCAAGCCTATTACGCTGACGTGCGTAGGCTGGACAGTCTATAAGTATATGCTCCACCGTTAACCGGTCGTGACACAAGTGACACTCTGGCGAGAAGATACAAGGAGGTTAAGTTGGTGTGCCCTATGCGTAAACGACACAGGGCAACGTCCTCTCTCCTGGTAAGTCACCGGCGTTCGCCAGGGAGTCACGGAGAGCTTTATGGATTTGAGCTTGCTCTCGGAGCCATTCCAACTCTCCTGCCAATCCTCTACTATTTTCTCTTTGATGTACCCTTTAAGGTCGTCGGGCCTTACGGGTACATCATCTATGTTGTCCGCTTCTGCTACCTGACGGGCAGCTTCATCGGCCAGCTCGTTGCCCTCGATACCTACGTGCCCCGGAGTCCAGACGAAAACGACCGTCTTTCGCAACCGGGACATTTCGAATAACGAGGCTTGTATGAGCTGGACCAGCGGATCAACCGAGTATAATGACGATATACTCTGGATGGCACTAAGAGAGTCGGAGCAAATAAGGAATGAGCTTTGGTGGTTCATTAAACAGTAGCGAAGAGCTTTGTATAACGCATATAATTCTGCGGTATACACGCTAGCCGACCCGTGTAATGACCACGAATGTGGCGTTCCATCGATGACGACGGAACAGCCCACACCATGGTCGGTCTTCGAGCCGTCTGTGTATAACCGCAGAGAGAGATATGGAATGCCGTCTGGTCCCGGGGCTTTAGACTCGCCCGTTGATTTTATTGCCTCTTTGAGTTCTTTTAATGTAAATAAGACATTGTATGGTAAGGACTCCCTTGATGAGAAGTTCAGGGGAACCTCACGGTTGTTCCTATTTCCCAGGAAACTTTCTTCATAGTTGAGAGAGCTGCTAGCGGAGCAGAAATGCGATGCAATAGCATCCGCTATTTCTATTGTGTCGACGACGTCACGACCATTCACATGCAGGATGGGTGCTACCGCTGGGAATTTCTTCCCTGCTATTGCACCCACCTTTTTCCACACTTCACCTACCGGTGTGGTAGCCGTAATTGTCGACACGTAGCTCTCCCAAGATAACCTTTTGCATTCAAGAATTTTGCGCCGCGCGATTGCTCGGAGCTTCTTGAAAGCTATCAGGTTTTCCTGGGTAGGAACTCGTCTAAACCTATTTAGTGCCCTTTTCTTCTCCTCAATTGCCATCTTGATGTCTTGGTTCCACCAAGGAACAGCTGGACCGGCCATTCTCCCACTAGACATTGGGATAAACTTACCAGCTGCTTCTAATATCCGTTTGGTGAAATCCTCCACAGCGGTCTCGACGTCGTCACTATGTGACGAAGGCGGGGTAAGACTGGCTTGAAATCCAAGCCAGTCTGCCTTGTCGAGACACCATCTCCGGGGGGCTGACTGTCTTACCCGTCGAACGATGGTTTTTACAGCGATCGGAAAATGATCGCTGCCGTGCTGATCGTGGAGGACTTGCCACTTAAGACCTGTAGCTAAACGGGAGGATGAAAACGACAAGTCGATCGCTGAGTAATCGGACCCTCTAGTACTAAAGTGCGTGGGGCTTCCCGTGTTGAGGAGAACCGCGTCACTCTGATCGAGGAATTCCTCAATGAGTCGACCGCGGGGATCTCTCCTCTGGGAGCCCCACAATGGGTTGTGGGCGTCGAAATCGCCCACTAAGATGTACGGCGAGGGGAGCTCGTTGACTAATTCGACGATGTCTTGTAGGCTCCAATCGAATTCTGGAAGATAAACGGTGCAGATTGTGGCTTTTATGGGATGCGTGATCCGTACGGCCAGTGCCCTCAGAAACATGGCGACTCCGCCCCTAGCTTGTACATTGGGTACTACATCCCTTCGCACTACAGAAAACCCTCTGAGCTGAAAGCTATCTCCTGGCTTGAAATGCGTTTCTTGTAGGCTCACGCAAAAAGGCGTGTGCCTGGCCAGGAGTAGTTTCAACTCATTGTAGTGTGTTCGGCAACCGTTACAGTTCCATTGAATTAATTGTTCAACCATTTTAAAGACATTTTAAACATACACAAGACAAATAATAATAAATTAAAATAAATAACACTAATAACAACACAGGGTGGATGACATCGGAGTTGTAAAGGACTCCGATGCCAAAACAAACACAACAAAACCTTAAAACTAATATCACAAGTGACACCAGAGTTGTAAAAGACTCTGATGCCTGCACAGATACGACACAAAATCTTAAAACTAATATCACAAATGACATCGGAGTTGTAAAAGACTCCGATGCCGGGACAGAAACAGCACAGAAACTTAAAACTATTATCACTGATAGCATCGGGGTTGTAAAATACTCCGATGCCCAAAACAAAACAACACAGATTCTTTAAACTATTATGACAGGTAAAACCAGAGTTGTGAAAGACTCTGATGTCAGGACGATCACAGCAATAAAATATGTAAATAATAAATAAATAAACATTAATAATTAAACTTAAGGCGCGGGCGGCGCCTCTTTCCTGGGACGGCCCCTCTGCCATCCCGGCTTTCTTTTCACCCGTCTCCGCTCAACTTTGCCTCCATCGCTGAACACCTCCTCGACGGTGTAGTCTTCCGAGGAGGTAAGGGATGCTTTTATATGCCTGCTCACTCGATGACATGTACGAGTCCACGTCAATCGAGAGGCTAGGCTTAGTCGATGGGGCTGCTGATGACGACGGTGTTTGTTCGGCTGCTGATGTTGCAGCCGCAGCAGTCATGGCGGCCAGAAATTTTCCCACTTCAGGGGATACTATGCTGCCCCCCTGCTGTTTAGTAACAGGGGGTGAAGCTTTGGGCACCTGTTTACGGCCGCCCGTCGGCTGCTTACCGCCGAGGGTTTGGGCGGAGGAGGCATCTGATTTGCCTCTTTCTGCGCGTTGACAGTGCGCAGTTATGTCTTCACGACTTCAGTAATTGTTGCCTTTATCTGTGGCGGTAGACGCGCTAGTATATCTTCTATTTGATTTACTTTTGTGACTGTTGCCTGCGAATAAGTCACTCCAGCAGTGGGCAATTTAGGAGTTACGCCCTTTTTGGCTTCAAAGTAACTGAGCTTTTCTTTCGTCTTCAGTTCCTGTATTTCCATCTCCTCTTTGTATTTGGGACAGTTTCTGAAACGAGCTGAGTGTCCCCCTTTGCAGGTCCGATTAACACCGGAGATTACGGATTTTTTTATCGAGGTTTACTCCTCTAGATCCGACATGTTTGCGCCTTTAGGGCACGGGTGTGGCTCGTCACCACGCATGCCGGTCTTAAGAGAGGAGAGGCTAGAGATACCTAGACGGTATCTTAACATCGCTTCACTCCCTCCTTCCATGTTGGTCCGCGGGAGACCGTCAACGAGTGATGGCGTTCCCCTATCCGCCACCTGGGGGACGCGCCCTGTAGGGGTAGGATCCCCCCCCAAGGGGATAACTTTATTATTATTAATAATATCCGAATCTATATTATTAATAATATTAAAGTTAATGGGCAAAGTTTTGCAGTTTTAAGTGAATACTCAGATTCCATTTAGGAAGAAATAAAATTTCCCAACATTAGAACAATATATTCCTTTCTTATTCATCTCTAATAATTATATCGAAACAAGACGATTTGTTGATTTTGTGCGATTTTTAGCACTTAAAAGTATACATATTTCCATCAATTTCAAACAACTTATTTTAGCTCAAAATAAATCAATTTTATTTTTTCTAATGTTAAGACCAAGTTTATATATTTCTTAATAATTTTTATGACTTATCAAATTATGAAGCTTTGTTGATTATGGGAAGAGATCACACATTTTCAGCACTTCGAAGAAATACTTATACAGTCAAATTTTAACAACTGTAATTTCGTTGTCAATCAATTTTATTTTTCTCAATATTAGTGCAAACTTTATTCATTTTTTAACGTTTTTAAAACATTATCCTGAATGTATTTGAGTTAACTGTAAGCAATTATAATTTCCTAAAGAGTCAATCAATAGTATTTCAACGTCACAATAACGTTTATTCATTTCATAACAAGAATTGAGTTTATATTAAAATTCAACGTTTCTTTGATTTTTGCTATTTTTTAAATCACAAATTTTGAGCACTTTGAAAACAGAATACTTAATAGGTACTAATTTTAATTTACCTATTTATTAGCAAAGTAGAATAAGTTTGAAGAGTGTTTAAGAAGGTAGGGACGTAGAGTGTGTTTTTGTAGAATTTCTCCTGAATGTTAAAAACCAACATTATGTGTAAATTAAAGAAAACTGGTATCAAAAAAATTCAGAGGCCTTAAAACTGAATTTATTGAGCCTGTGGCAAAATCCGGCAGTTTTTTTAATTGTTTTCTACACCAGAAGTAAAAATTCGAACCCCGGATCTCTAAGCACTAAGTTGAGCAAGTGACAAAGTCGCCGGCACGAGCCGTTCATCCAATTTGATCAAAATTGCAATAAAGCACTTAAAAAGCATAGATTCGAACCCCAGACCTCCAAACCCTATGCCGAGTAAGCGGCCAAACAAACGCGCACCGTATAAATAACTTGGTAAATTATTATACAATAATCCACATCAGAAGTATAGATTTGAATTCCGGACAACAAAACGCTAAGCTGAGCAAGTCCACGGTTAACAACACGCCGTATATTCAATTTGGTAAATTACAATGTAAATCAATGTATTTAAATGGATGAAAGACATTATTCCGACTCAGTAAGAATTGAATCATCATTTACCGTCATTCCGCATTCCTATTCTAAATATGAATCCAGAAATTCTTTGTTGTCTATCAATAACAGAATGAATGAACGGTCGGCGGCAGATAAATTACATTCGCATCTTAAGGACGGGCGTGCACACCAAAAACCCTAAGGTCGACAAACAAGCGCAATTATAGATAATCACCGCAAACCATAAACATGACACGGGTGTTTTAAAACGGTCGGCGAGGGTGAGTACTCCATTCTTTTCCAGATGTTGAATCTCAATAAGGCGATTGATAGTAGGTAAAGAATTTCAAAAATCATGCGTATAAGGGTAGTTCTTTCATAAAGAAAGGAGAAAATCAAATTATAATGTTGCACATGCACTTCATAAAGTGCATATGAATAAATGTTTACTATTTTTTGTTTGTTTATTGTAATAAAGGTAGAACATAGACAGGCTCATTACCTAAGGTACCTTGTAGTAGTTGTATGTATTTTACATTTTGAACACAACATAAATAAAAGGGAAACCTCATTTCTATTACATATTTTTGGAAATCATAATATATTTCTAAGATATTACTAAAATAGAACAATACTGCCATCTATTTATTGAAAGGATAATAAAAAATTACATTGCGCTTATGGAAATTTCTAAGCAACACTTAATTTTATTTATTATTTATTTTAATGATTACTTTAATAGTTTAAAGCAATATGAAGAAGAAATAATGTTTCCTGTGTAAATATTTCACAAACTTACGAGATCATTTGGCAGTGTTCAATTTTTAAGAAAAAAATTTAGTTTCACTTGTAAATAAAACACTTTTTACTTTGTTTAACCACTGAATCTTACATTTAATTGTGTGACTAGTTTTGACTATCATTCTCAAACTAAAGTAATAGTCATAGATAATGAAGTTCAGCATGAAAAATATCCGGCTCTGTATTTAGGGTCACACATTTTAATAAAGTAAACAAGATGGCGATAAGTTATTCACCCGAGGAACAAATTACACAGACGAAGAATGCATATGATGCACACGTTGGAGCCCGGTACAATTTCATATATTTGCATAAAAGGATAGACATATGAATCACCTAGATGCAAAGGGATGTAAATAACTAATAAAAAAAAATCCTGTTTAAATGTTCAAGTTATACTACAACCAACAAACAAAATAGCAGAGTGGTTATGTGGATTTAAAGAAAATGTACTGGGTAACAGTACCTATCAATAAAAGTTCTATATCTCTTTGTTAATGAACGAAAAAAAAAAAAACAGTTTCCCTTGCCTGTACTCCATTTTTTTCAAATTGGCACTTACACCCCTTTGCTTCTAATTGCCTTATATTTATTTTCTAATGAACGAGAAGAAAACTTGAATCTAATAATTTTTATTCCCGACCAAAAAAGATAATTTTAGAAAACAAAAAAGACACGTGTATTTTTAATAATTGTTTTGTATGTAAAATGTCATTTAGAAAATAAAAACCAAACAAATTTATAGGGCGTTTCATTATTTTTGTTTAAGTTTATATATCTTGCGGGCAAACCGGCAAGTGCAAAATGTTCTGGATCACCATTATTAAACTCTAATATGCTTTTAGTACAGCCCTACCTAATTTCTCATATAATAAAAAAACTGTTGGAGATGTTTTGTGTTACGCCCGGTGAAGATAAAAAATAAATGTTTTTTTTTAAACCATTCACTCCAAACAACATATTAAATATGGTCTTTGAACTAGAGTGTTCATAGTGACCAGCCTCATTTTTATTGTTTTACTATATGGACAAACACACACATTCATACCACACCCAGGGTCACGACGAGAAATTATTTATTAAATAAAATCTCGCCGTGCACAGGAATCGAACCCGAATTGTGGCTCGCCGAGCGATACAGCCCGGCGACGTTACCGCTCGGCCACCACCTGCCCAAAACAAATGTTAAATGTTTAGATGTAAATTCTCTAAATTCTGTAGGTTATAATAATAATACAAATACTGTGTGAGGTGCAAAGATAACAAACAAAAATTAGCGACATGAAGATAATAAATTAAATATGGAAATCAATTTGTGATGTAAAGAGCAAGGCCCACACCAAAGGCACACGTTCAAACATAATTTCATGTAAATTTAATACTAACATCCGACAGTCATTTTTAGTGGTTAATCGTTTAGCCGATCAACTTCCGTTTCACAGCAACTACCCTCCCGTTCATTTCGTAATTTAAATATTGGATAACTGCGTTTACTCCCCGATTATATTTAGTACGTGCACACAAACAGGGTATGAAAACCTCTATTTCTCTCTCTCGCTCTCTCTCTCCTCGTTCTCCACCTCTGAACCCTCGCATTTCCCCTGAACACAAAAGATAAGTGTTTATTTAAAATACCAGCCTTATGGTTTGAGTTTAGATGTTGGGGGCTTGGAGGCGGCTGGAACTTTATTATTAAGGGATTTCGAGTTCTTGATCTTTAAAAAAGTTTATATAATAGAATGAAGTGGCATCTGCGCGTTTCTTCCGCCTTCACTCATTGTTCGTCCGCCACGCGTTTAGCACAATCAGGATATTTGATCACTATCTTAAGAAACTACTTCCGCCGGATTCTGGAGCGATCATATTACCGTCTGCTATTATCGTCACCTCAAAACATCTGTACAATTTATGCTAATTGTGACCCCAGACAATTGTTCTCTTTTAGTCTGACCCCTCACCCGTGCCATTCGCACTTCCATAATTGCCCTTGCTCTAAACAATTCTTATAAATCTTATACTAGTAGGGAAGTAACGCCGTAAAAGCTGACGAAGGATTGAGTTTGATATGGGTGTTAACGGCTTGGGCTGAATAAAATTAAACTGTTTTATTTGATTTCGCTATTTCGCGGGCATTGGCGGCTTCTTCAGGGAACTGAAATTGTTTTATTGAACATGAGCAATATAACCTCAAATTTATAATTCTATTGTACTTACAGCAATGTTTAGTTTTTTACAGTAAAAAGGCGCAGTTTTACACATATCTGTGCTCCATGACCTATATGTATGCTATTTGATTTATTTAATTGTAAATAATTACGGACACAACATTTTATAAAATAATTTTGTCGCAAATTAAAAACTTTTATCACATTTTATATTTCTAGATTAAGTAATGTATAAGCGTGCCCACCGGCATTTTGCGGGGGTAGCACCAAGTACAGGGATGCCAATCCCAATTCCACAGTGCTGACAACAAAAGTCCAATGTTCACGCCATCTTTTATTTAAGCGGTTAATTTAAATTCCAATTTCGTGAGTAATTGAACTGTTTGTAATTGAACGTCTTGCTCATTTTTTGGATATGAACCATTTCCAAAAACGAGCGAACTTTATTTTCATTTTAGAAAAAGAAAATAAAGTTCGCTCGTTTTTGTTTTTTGACATTATTAAAATTAATGGAGTGCGAAGTTTTAATTGCGTGATTCACTAGAGCACATGAGCCCTTCCTATTCCTTATGTCACTTTTATGTTTTGTTAATCTCAATTTTCACCACTGCCCGGTCTGGCCTACGTAACCACCCTCACACTCACCGTACGGAATGAAATAAACCACACCACTAATTTTTGGCGCGAGCGTTTTGTCGTTTTGTCCTCTGTCCCCGTTTCGTGTTATATTTGGTTATTTATATTTTTTCGTTAGCTAGCACCCTGATGAAAACATTGGTGATTTCAGGTACGTAAGGCAACCTCCTATACTTCACCTTTACCTCCTCCACAGGTCGCATGGCGACGTCCTGATTCGTGCTACTGAACAAGATTTTTTTGACTAAGTTTTTATACCACTCATTATTAAGAAATTGCGTTTGTAACGTTAATAGATTCTCATGTATAAAAGATGGATGAAAAATTCTAGCACTCTTTTTCTCGAAGCTTTGAGGATGTTCATTTTTTGAGAGATGGGGTGCCCGATATAATAATTGATGTATCTGCCTGAGGCAGTTGGTTTTCTAAACCAATTGACTATGACCGTATTGTCATACATCCTGATTACTTGAGTATCCAAAAACGGTACAATTCTGTTAGATTGTTCTGCTACTGTGAATTGAATATGTTGATTGAAATTATTGAAAGAAGAAATTATTAAGAGTGGTTTCGATTAAATTACTTGGTACAGCACAAATGAGGTCGTCAGCATACTTCCTAATAAAAGGGAAGGTGAAGGGAAGCAAGGGTGTTACCTGATCCAGGATATAATCCATGACCATGTTAGCCACAATAGGGGCTCAATGACGAACCCATCGGGGTGCCAAATATTTGCAGGTAAAATTCCTCCTTCTTTGACCGCTGGTTTATCTAGTGAACAATAATCAGCAATGATATCCCATTTTTCTTCAATTACCAACATATGGTTATGTTGGTGACAGCCAACCAAGGCTAGAGCTGAGAGCAGTGATGCTTGGGTAGGAACAACGCGATTTTTGAAACAACATCCGGATGTACTTATTTCAGAGGCCGATAAGCGAGCTCTCACGATTTAATAAGATAGGCAAGAATACAACAGCAAAATGAATGAATTTCTACTTGATATGGTAACATATAGAAAACTAAAACATGATCCCACTTCTGCGATCCAAACCAAGAATAACAAATTGGTGAACAAATTTCATACTAAAGGGTTCATAGACGATGTTACAGCAAAACAACTAACTAAATACAACACCACATCACCTAAACTCTACGGCCAGCTGAAGACAGACCTTCACCTATAGACCTATAGTAGCTACAATTACCACTCCCACCAAATATATATTTGTTTTGGTCCACGATTTTCTCCCAGGCTCTGGGTGACCACGGTTCGTACAATATAAAGAATTTCTTTGAATTTTCACAGGAATTTAGTAATTTTCAGTTGCCACCAGATCACGTGCTAATGTCACTGGATGTCATGTCCTTGCTTGCCAATATTTCCATAGAGTTAGTTATGTTGGTAATTAAAGAAAAATGGGATATTATTGCTGATTATTGTTCACTAAATAAACCAGCGTTTAAAGAAGCGTTGTCCTTTGTCTTCGACAATAGTTATTTCTCATTTTAGGAGGAATTTTACCTGCAAATATTTGGCACACCGATGGATTCGTCATTGCGCCCCATTGTGGCTAACATGGTCATGGATTATATCTTGGATTAGGTAACGCCCTTGTCACCTTCAACTTAGTCAAAAAAGTCTTGTTCAGTACCACGAATGTGAAGGAGGTAGAGGTATAGGAGGTTGCCTAACATACCTGAGATCACTACCGCTCTGATCAGGGTAACGAAAAAATATAAATAGCCAAATAAAACACGAAAACAGGCAATGGGCTGTTTAGTAATAATTAGACTATTCAAAATCCAATAATATCACATGGGGCGTCACACTAATTGTTAATAGGGGTCAATAGACAGTTTTGGATATAATAAAACATTGGTTGCATACTTTATACGAAATTACTTACGAAATTTGAAATTTAAATTAACCGCGTAAATAAAAGAGGGCGTGAACATTGGACTTGTGTTGTCAGCACTGGGGAATTGGGATTGACATCCTTGTACTAAGTGCTGGCGCCGCAAAATGCCGGTGGGTACGCTTATACATTACCTAACCTAGAAATATAAAATGTGATAAGTTTTTATTTTGCGACGAAATTAGATTTTAAAATGTTGATTCCGTCATTATTTACAATTAAATAAATCAAGTAAAACTGCGCCTTTTTACTCTAAAAAAACTAAAAATTTCTGTAAGTAAAGGGTGTCCCAATAAGAGTGCACGATTTAATTTAAAAATAAAACGCACAGTTTTTGAGCGAGTGGTGATATTTTTATTGCATTAAAAAGTGTACATATTCCGATTAAGTATGGAATAAAATATCCAGTAAATGGCCCCCGCGGTTCTGAACGCAGACCTTAGCTCTTTTCATGACTATTTCAATAACGTTTTCGCAGAGTTGCGGCTTTCTGTGGCACATTGGCATAGAAGTAAGATTTCACAAAACGCCAGATATCGGAATTTCGGGTGATGATTCGGTCCGAAAATCGTTCTTCCAATAAATGAATTGTTTCATGCGCGGTGTAGCAGGTCGCACCGTCCTGCTGAAACCACATGTCTTCCAGATCCATACCCTTAAGGTGAGGCCACAAGAACTCCGTTATCATGTTGCGGTACCGCAAACCGTTGACAGTTACAGCATTGCCAGAATCATTTTAAAAAAATACGGGGCAATCACGCCGCCTGTCAAAATCCGCACCAAACACAGGCTCGTTGGGAGTGCATTTGTTTCTTTTGGATCTCGTGCGAATTTTCCCAAAGTTCGACAATTTTGTTTGTTTCTTCAAATTTATTGATCACTCTTCGAATCGTTGACGTATTTGGTGCACTTTCACGATTGAAAATTCCCCGAAGTTTGCGACCGCTTGTTGTTTCTTTGTGTAGCGCTCCATAATAAATAATCGGAACAATCGTAGATAACAGCTGTCAAATTTCAGAGCTGCCACTTACACAGAAAAAAAATGGCACAAAATTTAAATCGGGCACTCTTATTAAGACACCCTTTCCAATAGAATTATAAATTTGAGGTTATGTTGCTCATATTTAATAAAACAATTTCAGTTTCCTAAAGAAGCCGTCGATTCCGGCAAAATATCGGAATCAAATAAAATAGTTTAATTTTATTTAGCCCAAACCGTTAACACCTACATCAAACTTAATATAAATCTTAAATGCATATATTTTTTCTAATATTTTAATACATCTAATTATTTTTTCTTATGTGGTCTCTTTAAACAATATTCAATTAACTTCTAAATGTACAGAAAACAACAATAATTACTCAAAAATAAAACTCCATTACATGCGGTCATACCGTAATATGAGTATTAAATGAGGGTACAACGTATTTTAAAATATTGATATAATTTACAAGTTTATTTCACATCTAAACACAGGATCGTGAACATTTTCAATTCAAGATATTTAGTGGAACTGTCCGTTTTAAGGTCATCTGAGTCGAGGGTCTTGCCTGATCATATAATGATATAAAAACTTTCGCTTTAAATCCGGGAAAAAAACATGTATTTACTCTTTGCGTTGATATTTATTCTATATACTTTTTGTCATAGCTCTCCTGGTTTTGAGAAATTTCAAATAATGTGTATTTTTTAAATTAAGTGAAAAAGTACTAAAACATTAAAGTGTTACCTCTTTTGGCATAAATATTTGCTTTATTAAATATGTACAAACTTAAATAACAAATTCTAGCACCTTCGTTTTCATACCAAAATCATATATCGTCATTTTAATGCGAATTGTACTTCAACACAATAGCCAGAATAAGAGTGCACAAGGGCGGTCGTTTTTTCTTCAGCCGAAATTGTCAGAAGTGCAGTTAGGGGCACGTGCACGGATGTGACGTTTATGAAAGATTGCATCGCACGTGCGAGTTGTACAAGGCTTTAAAGCACTACTCACAAATGAGCAGTTTGCAACGCCAAATGAAAATATGTATTAATAAACGAATAAAATACCAACAAAATGGTTCGACAAATACTACGCTGTGATATGTTTTTCTTTTTAAATAGACCCGGTATATATGTAGGTACATAAACTCTGTTATTGGTTATTTGTACGTGTAGTGTAATAATTTTTGCTTCGGTCCATATTTCCATGTTTTAACAGTTTAATCATGGTTGGTACTGGATGGAATTAGCGCCCCAATATTAATAGTTGGTGTTTATCCTCTTCGTCAAACAAGAAACCACCCAAAACAAAATTATACCTCCCCAATCTCTAATCCAGTGAGAGAGTCTGGAGAGTGGTACGTCCAGACAAATCCTCCCATTAATTAGTCTTGTTTTGATGTTTTTATCGAAACATAAGAGTTACTATATTCATTAATTTGCATTTGTATTTTTTGTTTTATTACAAAGATATAATATTTATTTAAATCTTCTCCGTTCAAAATTAGCCCATTTTTTTAAATGTTTTCCAAAAATGTATAGAACCATGTTAAGTGTGAATAGTATAATATAGAAAACCGATATTATCTTTCATGAACATATCTATGATAGTTCTCTATCATGATCCTTTTAGTGGGTTAGTGCATACCTTCTAAAATTTAGGAACATAATATTCATTAGGAAATTAATTACCGTCAATCCAGATTCTCATGTCATAACAAAAATAAACATTTATACTCTTCCATCAATTCATAAAATGTCTTGTAATAAATGCCGGCGACCGTAATTACTTAATCAGGGGCCCATGCCACCCATACCAGCATCATGATTAGACTTTTTTATAGCAAAGCAATTAGCCACTACATTACACAAAGTCACAATCTACCATTAGGGTCTATGGGTCATATAACATTTACTGTAAATTGAATTTAGTACTTTTATTAGCATCAATATTGATGCTAAATTGCTGTACAGGTTGGTGCATTTTGGAGGTGTTACATATGGAAACCTTTTTTATTTCAAGAGATATTAAAAAACCGTTTTCGTGAGCCAGGGTCATTTTTCCGTGTTTTAATCTTTAACCGTTTCCGCTGTATAACCGGAAGTTAATAAAACATCAATTTCCAAATACCTATAACTCATTTGTTTTCTAAGTTATAACCAAACTATAAACATTTTCCTACGGCAACTTTTGAAATCCAATAAAATGACCTACCTCTTTTATTTCAAGGACGTTTTGTTTTTGTGTTTTTAAAGTTTTAAAATGTTACTTTTATAAATACTATAATAAAAATTAAATCAAACTATTACGCCTTTTGCAATCCAATTTTAGACAGTGATGTAAAGAAATAATTAAAAATTCACAATAATAACAAAAAATTCAGTATTCTTAGTTTACGTATGGTAGAGCGCACTCTTAAAAAATATCACATACGTTTTTACACGATCGGCCACTTTTACGTACCTACCATTTACGTTTCCACCATGGCAGGTTGTGTTTACCAGGTTGCTATGAATAACACGACGGTAAGTATGTACTTACCGTTCAGGGAACGGTAAGTAAAAAGTAAATAAAAACTAAGAATTTTACGATATATTCAAGTTGAATATACAATTAAGTATTACCTACATACATTTTGAAGTCATTTTATATTACCATTTGAACTAAAAAGACTTCATCTGATGCTTCATTTAAGAGTTTGGTTATGCCTCCTCTTGTGAAGTCGTTAGTTTTTTTTTGGACCTGTACCCAGATTCTCTTAGACAAGCAATTAGTGTAGAAAATGTATAAATAATGACTGAATTATAGAGAAACGTCACAGCTGATTTCTGTCTACATTTATTTCTACTGTTTTCGTTCTTATTTATTAAGATTTTGGACTCTTTTTATTTGTATAATGCCGACTTGCACCGACTCTTTTCGATTAACTAGTAACGATTAACTTAAATCGACGGATTTCTGTTGACAGTAGTGAGCTAATTTACTAATCAGCCACCATAGAGAAATAATGAAGATAGCACGCGTTTTTCTAGGGAATTCTAGAGAATTTAGTTTCTTTTTAGGCATTTTTTTCGTCATACTATTGTGAACAGCGGAAACAAATGCACGGGATTTATAAATGATATACGGGGTGATTCTTGACTTATACTCATAATTGAGAGGAATTATAGTTCGTGATGTGTAAAATGAAAAAAAATTAGTAAATGTTTTTTATTAACAGAGACAACGAATTAATTATGTTAAACTGAAGTATCACAATAAGTGTTAGAAGTGATATTCTTCTCAATGCACAACTGAGCGCATGTTGCCAAATTAACTCGGCAGCAGCATGTATACAATTTCGTAACTCTTCCTCACTTTGTCCCCAAAAATAAAAGTCAAGTAGAATTAGGTCAAGCGACCTAGGAGGACAATCAGTTGTACCTCCGAGATCTATCCATCTTCCCTTAAACCTATCTCAACATAATTAATTCGTTATCTGTCTTAATACAAAACATTTAATACATTTTTTTGTATTTTCAATCAATACACATCACGAACAACAATTCCTCGCAAATTTGCGTGTAAGTCAAGAATAACCCTGTATATTTCTATATTTAAAATAATTTTAACTTTATTTATCGCACATTTGCTTATTAAAAAAGCACACTAGGTATTCAAACCGCTGAAATAAATAAATAAAAATCAAACACAAATAAACAATTAATAACTTCACGAAAATATACGTCGTGAAGTTATTGTGCTAACTTCACGAAGAATGTTTGGAATGTTAATCAGTCGAAATCAGGTGATTGACTATTTGAGGTTATTAAGTTGCGGTGCAAACCAATATCCGACTTAATCGGGATTAACTTTTTAGCCATGATTAAGTACCTGCGGTGCAAATTTGCATAACTTAATTTATTTAGTGTACAATACAGTGTAGTGTATGAACCTCATTTTATTCGTTAATTAGAGATGCTATATTATATGATCATTTGCATCCCTTAATCTCTTTGTTTGTGTCGTGTACAAAACCACATAGTTTATTTATTTTCAATACCCTTCAGTAAGAATTGGTTAACTACTTAAGAATCCTTAAGAATTGGTTACTAGTCAAAAGCATTGTTTAAAGAATGATCGATTATTGACTGCAATTATTGTCCGAGACCAGTATTGCTTACTTTTTGCACGATTGGATAATATTTCTTTGGATTTATATAAAATATGACACTGACATTTTGTCAAATATGAAACATTCGATCCACAGTTTCGGCTATAAACTCACTTACCAATTTATTGTTTATAACAACATGGTAAACACAACCTGCCGTCCTGGAAACACAAGTGATGAATATTTAAAAAGGTCGTTTGTGCAAAAAAATCATGATCTTATTCTGTGTAAAGTAAATAGAAAGTATCGTTCATTACTACAAAGAAAGCAGAGCTTTTTTATGTCAGTTTCAAACAAGAAAACCTTGCTTCGATATTAATAAAATCTTCTATTTAACGTCGAATGAGGAATTCCTCATTCTTCATTCAACGTTCAATTTCCCATTAAAACACTGTACAGAAATGAAAAACGCCATCTTAAAGTGAATCTTATATTTAATTTAAATTATTACTGTTTACACGATCAGCTGTGAGGGCACCATTGGGCCCGTTCGTCCAAATGTTCAACATTCAACATGTTTAGATTTGTTTGTTGGTATCTAATGAACGGTACTCTGGTCGGTCTATTTTGTACGATCGCAAAAATCCCAAACACGTTCACGATTAACAATCCGGTCATCAGAGAATTCCCCAACAGTTGGCAGTAAACTCCTAACTATTCTCTGATGAACGGGCCCATTGTTTACAAAAATCTAAACACAGACGTACATTTGTGAGGTTATTGCGGAATCATAACAACACCATGGCATTACTTGTCTAGACTATTCTTGGTATGGGTCCGTGTTCCCGAGATCGGTCGTACGAAGTCTGTCATTTACATAGGGAGTTAACATGTGAATTTGACAGTTGGCGAGCGACCGATCATGCTATCAATTTTGGGAATACCGGCCCTAAGCTATGAATATTAAAGGTATACCAGCGCGTCTCTGTATGTTACCACTGATAAGTTAAACAAAAGAGGTGTGGTTTCTTGTGCGCGAACATGCCCTCTTGAGATGACTAGCTAAATGAAATAACCTGTACCAGATTTTAGTGCGGTCAGCCAAGCTAGCTTCTTACGCTGGGTTCTTTCAAAATTTAAAGGGGTTAACAAATAAAAGCGTGGTTTCAATCGACACGTTTATTTCACAAGTGGTTGAGTGGAATGATAAGAAGGGCGTGATTGTGCAGCCAATAGCTCATATGCTTTTTACTCATAAATTAAAATTTGACTTCGAAATAAAATGCGCATCTTATTTGACGATTTTCGAATGGTGAAGGTCCGATCCCTTTCTTACCATTGCCCACCCGTCGCGCACAGTATACGATTTGACTGATGGCGATTTGATCGATAGCGGGACAAAATTTAAATTATTGAATTAGGAAAATTACAAATGAATCGCAATTGTTTATATACAATAGAAAATGATTCCTGATACAGAATTATTTCAGTTTACTATCAATTCTCTACATCTACTAGCAAAATAGTAATAAACAACTCATTGCATTTTCTGTTGGTTAATTTTGTTATCAATTATTTCAAAATTGCATTGGTTGATCAAAGCTGGAAATTATTTTCTCTTTGGTGCTATTTTCCGCATAAGTGTAGCTACAATATCGTATATAATTTGTGTAAATATAATATTTCACAACAAAAATATAATAGATTATAACATTTATAAAAAAATAAAAATTAACATGTAATATAAACATTCATATGTTTTGTGTCACACATCGTCATAATTTATTACCTGTTTTTGAATGACCCTTAAGATGTCTTACTGAGGATAAACCTCTTATTTATTGTGAATATTTCTTAAAATACTGAAAAACTTAAAAAAATCTTCGAATAAAAGTTGTAGACCTCATAAAAATACGCAAAATGTTTATATTATACTTTTCTGTAGATCTAATAATTACAAAGATGTGCAGTTTCTAATAGTTACAAATATCTACGTTTGTTTATATCAACTTATCCGATAGTATTGTGAATAACTCAAAGAATATTTTCTTTACTTTCTATGAGTTTTGTATAAAAAAATGTGATATAAATGTCAATCGCTTGTGATTGGTGTAAAAATATTTAGAGTAATATTATGGATAAGAATAACAACATGAGTTAAGCGACATTGATAATGTTAAATATATGCAAATGTAACTACAAAAAAACCTTTTTTGTTAATAATACATCTCAAATCGCTTACTTAATTTAATTATTGACGTATTTACATTATTACTTGTAAAACTATCTACTATTGTATAAAATTTAATCCAAAATAAGCCATAGAATGGCTAATTCGTATGTTGTGCGTCGCCTCGCAGGAGAAACTGTTTGGTGACCGGTCTTCCTTGTTAACATAGCGACACGAAATGGAATAGGATGGGACAGACTGAGATGAGGTGACCCTAAAAGTAAATGTTTGGCGTGGAAACAGAAATACTGTATGACTGTGACTTACGTATAGCATATATATTGTAATGCTCCATTGCATCTATCTATTGAAACGGTTTTCGCGCCGCTTCAACCCCTACAACGCCCCTTCCTTGCTGTTCTCTGACTTGCTGATGGTCGAGACGAAAGATTGCTATCACCATTGGCCCTTTCTAATGTCCTTACCCCTCTGTATTTCATCGCTTCATAACACTGATTGCTTAGTTATTCACCTCGATTTAAGACAATATACACATAAGCTGAGTAATTTCAAATTGGAGACTGTATTTTCTTTCCAATTACATCTCATCATTTTACACACATCAAAACAAAATGATACAATATTTTTGTCTGTAACAATACATTCTTTATTTACAAAAGTTTGTCGTACATATTTATAATATATTTTAATAACTTATGCTAGTCTTCTTTCCTTTGTCCTTAACTCTTGATTTGTTACTATAAAAGCAAGTATATATTCTATTTTACTTTTATAATTTTGTGCGGGTCCCCCTTCTGGTTTTCTAATAATATAAAGTACATTTTCATAATCATGGAAATTGCTTTGCTACAAAATTTCATTCAGGGGTGATGGAATTTTGTTTCGAGATTTGAATTAAACAATAAAAATATAAATAATAAGTACATTTATATTATAGAGAATATAGAATAGAAGCCGTAGGGTCTCATTTTGACATTACTGGGGTAACAAATATTAAAAAAATGATTTTGTGAGCTGCCCCACATACACTACATACATGTAGTATAGATTTGTATAAATATTTAATTTTATGCATTAATTTAAACTCGCGTACGGATTACGTCTAACAGAAAAACATCACCTGTAGACTGTAGAAGGAATGAGAGAAATTAAGATATTCTTGTACGTGGATACATTCAGGTTGAGTTTTTTTTTTCATGTTCTCTCTGGGGATCTGGGAAACTATAAAAGATAGAGAAACACTTAGATTGGCAAAGTAGTGCAGTTTTACGAGATAAAAAGAATAAAAGGACATTTGTAAAATTTTCGAAAAAGTCAAGAGTAACTAAATATTTTGAGAAATGGCAAAAGTGTTGATTTTTTTAATAATTTTTTCTTGGTTATTAAAAAAGATAAAAAAACTATAAAGGGCATAATAATGAAATTTGATAAAATTTTTGCTATCGACATTAGTTTTCGAGATATAACACAAATTATCATTTTTTTTAAATGCGAACCATAGTTACTACTGTGTAAGCGAAGTATTGTAATCATGTCAAAAATACGACTATACAATTTTCGTATTTCTTTACGTTTACGTTACGATTTTGATATTTTTGGGGTCCACTCCAGATTTTTTTTCTCTTTAATATGATATTCACTTGACATGCTTATTTACAAAACTAAGTTATTAACTGTTTTACTTTTATTTATAAAAAAATGGATAGCCATGAAATAATAACTATAATAAAACAATTGCGATTGTTTGGAACAGTTAGTTTCATTGTTGTATTTTTGTCAATTAATTTAATTTTGAAAACAACTGTTGTTTATGGCAATTTTTTCCTACCATGTTCCATTTTTTCCTACAAATAACTTCCAAATAAACTTATTTAATAAAAAGTAAACAAATTCCTACGTTACAAACAGCCGCAATTGTTTTAGAATTATATTTTTTTCAGGGCCAACTATTTCTAGTAAATAAAATAGAAAATTGGTAATAACTAATATATCTTTATAAATTAGTATGTCAAGTGATGTATCAGGTTAAAGAGAAAAACATTCCCTTTCTAATGATGACATAGCTAAACTATGATTTCCGTTTATAAAAATGCAAGTTTGTGTTATATCGCGAAAATAGTGTCGATAAAAAATATCTGACAACGTTTTACTATTTAATATAAAATTATCTAAAACCTTGCCTTTTATAGTTTTTTTTAATCTTTTTTATTTGCCGAAAAACTTTGACTTAAAAAAATCAACAGTTTTGACACTTCAAAATATCTAGTTACCCTTGACTTTTAAAAAAAAATACAAGTGTCTTTTTATTCAACTCGTAAAACTGCACTACTTTGCCCATTTAACCGCTTCTCTACCTCTTATAGTTTCCGAGATCCCCATAGAGAATATGAAAACAACTCACCCTGTAAATCTAAAGAGAACACCTCTGAAGGTTTAGGAGGTTAAGATTGTTTTAAGTGTATTTTGGGGGATGTATTTAAACTCGCGCACGGATTACGTCTAACCGATAAACATCACCTGTAGACTAAATTACAAGAAATGAAAGAAATACGGACATTGGATATCTCTCTCATTAATTTAGTTTGCATCATGTACCTAGATACATGAATCTAAAGAGAAAACTTGTAAAACACCTGTGGAGGTTTAGAAGGTGAAGATTTATTGGAATTGGTGTTTTAGGAGAAGTTTTAAAGGGTGCAGTTTCAGAAGGTATTTTTTAGTGATTATTTATTATAGGTAACTATATTTATAGACATGCGTTCGATGACAATTACCACTTCTATATTTGTTGTAACAATGAAAAAAGATCTATTATGGTGCGTTGAATCAGAGTTTATTAAGATGAAAAACTCACATCCACATTTTTGGAAATATATATTTTTTCTAACATTATGATGATAAGTTATTATTGGTATATATTTATTAAAATTACAGTTTATTGTTTGCTGTTACAATAATTCCAAAAAGGCATTCCATCCCTTTTTGAAATACTGTCTACTTAAAAAATGACTTCGCCAACCACACGCCCGTTTTGAAGTCAGGATTTATTAATGCTATGGTTGGCGAAGTCAGTATACAGGGTGTTCCACGAGATAGTAGACACGTAATACCTCATAACCGGATAATAGTACAAATATGAAATTTAGAACATTTAAATGGCGCAAAATGGTAAATAATTCTGTATCGTCAGATTTTTTCCTACTCGTCATTTCCGAAGAAATGACACCAACTTTAAAAAAATAAATGGAACACCCTGTATATCTATATATTTTTTTAAAGATAAATGAAAGAGAAATTTAATGATTTTAAATGATATGGGGTTTTATTGAAACATAATGCAGTAATAATCACATGAAATAATCATTGTCGCATCAATTGACAAAACAATATTGGAACACTCAACAAAACTAACAAGCAACATAATAAATTAAAATTTTACACACTCAAACCATAAGATGTTCAAACTGATTTCTACTTTCATTCACACAAAATTCAAATCTCGTCAAAAGATTTCGAGTACACGAGGATCTTACCATATCTGCAGTCAAGCTTCAACAATTCGATTTTGCAAATCCTCCAGATCTCTAGGCTGTTTGGTGTGTACGACATCCTTTAAATATCCCCAAAAAAAATCTAAATGTGTCATATCTTGGGATCGCGCCGGCCAATTTATTGTACCATTTCCAGTGTCCTTAGAAAGTAGCATTAATGTAATTAGTCACTTCTCTAGAGTATTGAGGGGGTACACCATCTTGTTGCTACCACATGGTTACTCTCTCGTGTAGACAAATCTCCTCCAGCAGTTCAGGGAGTATATTTTGTACAAAAAAATAATTTGCCCCGGTTAATGGACCCTGGTAAAAGTAAGGACCAATTGGTGCATCATACATTTACGCCCCAAATTTGTTTAAAATGCGTTTCTTTGTCAATACGGATTATAAGAGGACCAGTAGTGACATTTATGTCGGTTAACAGTTGTATTGTGAAATCGACTTTCATCACTTCATAAAATTTTATTTAAAAAGCTTGGGCGTCTTCGAGCTTAACCAAGATCTCAGCAAGTTTGTTACTCCTACGTTTTTAATTACTTCAATGTGACTTATGTAAACCTTTTGTTTTAACATGCAATAAATGATTAAAAAAAAAAAAAAACTTAATCTTCGTAAAGGATCTTTCGGTGTTAGCCCTAGTACTAATTGCACTTTATATGGGTGGAACTTATTGTTTTTCAAAACTCTGTACACTGATGTTTTGCTTACCCCTTATTCTCGAAAAAGAAGTCTAGTAGATACGTGTGGGTTTACTTGGCAATACGCCAAAATGTTTATGACGTTATCGGTACATAGAACTGGCTTTTTCGGGGTGCTTCATGCTTTCCAACCGGGAAGGAAGCTGTACGTAATTTTTTTTCTAAATTTATAAAGGTATTATTATATAGTTAATTTACTTTTTTGAGTTACGTGAAGATTTTAAGAAACTTAATTGAAACGCAGTTATATTCCTTTCTTCACTTTTATTTTTCGATGCTAGATGTACATTTCGGGTACCATGTACCCATTATCAATAGCTAACTGGCAGTTAGCTATTGATAATGGGTACATAGTACCCGAAATGTACATCTAGCATCGAAAAATAAAAGTGAAGAAAGAAATATAACTGCGTTTTAATTAAGTTATTATTTAGTGTTATACAATTCGGGTATTTTATTCTATATAAATCTCGAGACCGTCTATTGTTTTTGCGGCATTCTCCATAAATGATAAGCATATCAACATACTATACTCACTGTATGTAAAACTTGGAGACATTATTTATGACACTAAATTATCGCACACTTATTTTGCTTCTAATTCACAACAAACAATTCACATAAATATTTTACTTTTACGATTGTTTTTCTTTTGTTAATCCATTACACAGTGATCATTACTGATATCTTGAACTCACAACAAAAAAATCATATTTGCGTAATATTGTTGATGATTGTTTTCTTTTTGTCAGTCCACCTCTTAGTGATTGTTTAATTTAATTATTGCTGCATTATGTATCAATGAAATCCCATTCAATTTGGTATAATTAAATTTGTCTTTTAATTATCGTAATAAAAATCTATAAATATACAGGGTATCCCATTTATATTTTTAGAGTTTGTGAAAAAAATATAGAAATATTCACCAACCTAAGCCATTTTAATGTTCCAAATTTCATGTTGGTACTATTGATCGTTTATGAGATATAGCCTGTCTATTATCTCGTGGGACACCTTGTATATACAAGTTCTACATATCAAGTAAGTCTGTATGGGATAATGGATGTGGCGGCCTGAGGAGCTCATAAAAGGAGCGAAACGTTCGTCGTTGTCTTCTGCCCTCCTTGCACACTAACTTGATAAACTATTTTTTTCAACATGGCCTAATTCGTTGTTAATTTTTTGAGAAAACAGCTAGACCTAGAGAGTTAGGACAACAAAATTATTACTAAAGCCGTATTAACGAATCGAATGGTGATATTGTTTTTCCGAATACAGTTGGCATGCCTGAAAGTATGCTTAACAATGTCAAGAACTCGAGATTTTTAAATAGGACGATTGGTCAAAAGAGATATTTATTAAAAAGTTCTTTAAAAATACACAACTTTTACAGGAAACATATTTTTGTTCTGATGTCCGCTTTAAGTAATATTGGATTAAAGTTACGAAATGTCAATATCTCATGGCTACCTTATTTTAAAAGTAAACACGTAAGGCAACTGGTAGTGGGACCTGACTAGCTCAACAGTTTTTAGAAGTAAATGGAAAACAGTTTGAACCAGTGCTGTGGACTTTTAATAAAATTATTTAAATATAATTGTGCTAAATATATCTTATTTTCTTTCAAAAATATTTACCTAAATAAAGTTTTTATTACAATGAAAATTTATGTAATTTGCATATGAAAGAAAACCAACATTTCGATTTTTTTCAAAAAAAATACATTTTTTTTATTTTAATTGCATTGTTTTTAAACTATTACATTGCAATTATGTAGATGAAGTAACAATAAAACATTTATTTCTATTACACAAAGTCGCATTTTTAAGTATAGTTTTAAAACTGTCAACTGAGTTGGAGACGGAGTCTGAGTTGGCGTAGGACTTTCGAAAAATAGAGAAGTTTGAGTCGAAGTTGGAGTCGAATAATGCCAACCTTTTTGGTGAAAAACAATATCACCATTTGTTTTTTTAATACGGCTTTTGTAATAATTTTTTTTGTCTCAACTTTCTGGACTAGCCTTATACAGGGTGTTTCTAAATTGATGCGAAAGATTCTAAAGGGTGATTGTTCAGCATAAATTAAGGGAGGTCTTTTATACAATTTTTTGTGTAAAACCTCTTCCTCTCCAAGTTACAGCCCTCTAAAGTTAAGGAAAAATATGTTTTTATTTCATATATCCACTATGGTAGAATTTAGAAGAATGAAGTTTTTCAGATAACTGTTCCTAATAAAATTGAACTTTTTTACGATTTTTGTAACCCTACAGTGTTATTACAAGGGGGTGAAAGAATCAACCCCTATAATAGTTTGCATCAGAACTTTCTAATGCGTCTACAGTTTTTTATTTCAAAACTTGATTTAATTAAGTTCAAACCAGAGGGTATACGCTATTCGTTAGGTTTAAACCACAGGGTATACGCCGTGTAACCCCGCCCAGACACACATAAATTGGCCCAGGATTATGTTGAACAAGTTTCGATTTTCCTAAAGAACAAAGCTAAACAAACTATCGAATAATAAATAACTTGATTTGTGCAATTGTTCTGCAACTGTCAAAGGAAATAGTTACAGCTTTTTAAGATATGTTATTAGAACATATCGTTTGATACTTCATACTTCTAAAAAAAATCCTATGTGAATGGGGTCGCATATAAATTATTCGGTTTCGACGCGAGTGATGCCTCTGCACACATTTTTATGTAAGAAGGCATACCGTCAACCAGGGTGAAGTGGACCAGTTGGGGTGAAATGGATCAGTCGTATTTTTTCAAAAATGTTCATGCGCAGATTTGAAACAAACAATCAAACAATTTTTGCTTCGCGTTTTTGCAGCGGATAGTGCATTGAGTAAGTAGTTGTCGTATATGTATCGAAATGGAATTGGGCTGAAAAGATTGAAATAACTTAATCCAAAAACAGTTGATTTAAGATATGTTCATTTTCGTTTAGTTCCAGACGACAATTCGTATGACTTGCATGCATTTTCCCACACCCAGTTGGAGGATAATTTATTTAGAAAGAGATCCACGTGAATACATTTTTCATTTCGATCTGGGTTTTCAATTATTCAATAACTATACTAAATCTTGCAATTTCAGGAGTTAAGTGGATTTCTTGTTGTTTTTGAGATAGCTTTTGAATTTGATCAATATGAATGAGCCACTAGTGCTTAAGTATTTGTAAAATAGGTAGAAGTCACATATTTTAAAATTCCTCGAAATTGCGAAAAAAAAAACTATATATTATACAATAGTCCAATTTTTTCTAAAATTATATTACTTTTAATTTATTGTTCACATTGTTTTTTTTAATGAAGAATAGAGATTTACCTGTTTTGTTTCTAGTTGTATTTACTACATTATTATCAAACAAGTTAAAGTTGCCAAAACTGCAGTCACGTAAAATAAAAAAGTGTTGTTTCAAATTACTTTGTTTTTTTTTCTCCTAGTTTGATGTATATATTATTGTTTTTAATGTTTAAGTGATTTACTTCACTCTACAAGTTAGTTTGAGTGGATAATGCATTATATCAAATAGGTGATTCACTTCATCTCAAATCATGGGATGAAGTAGATCACATTTTTACAAATAACAAAAAATAGTTCAATGTAAAAAACAAGATACATAACTGACTTGTTGGATAACCCAAGAACAAAGAAACAAATGGAGTTTCATTAGATTTCATTAAGACGTTTCGACGCAATCGGCAAAAAATCGATTATCTGATCCACTTCACCCCGGTTGACGGTACTTGCGATTGTGCCTTGGTCGCACCATGCTGCGATTGCACCGCGGCGCGGTTTCGCTGCGAGTATGTCCCCGACCTTATACGTGTTGTATAATGGCTGACCCTCCTGTTTACAGCATAAATATATTGTTGCCAGATTGTCGATTATGTGAGTGAAGGGAGAGGATATATTTACGAGGTAGCAGCTTACTGCCATTGGGAGGTATAACTGTATTCGTATATACGTACAGCAGAGTGCGAGGGTTTGAAATGCGAATTACGAAGAGGTGTACTGTAAACTGTACACTATGTACTGTGCACTGTATACAGTACAGGGCGAAGGAAGGGGCGAGGCAAGGCGTAGTATGGAATCGAACGATCATCCCCAGTCGCAGCTCCCGGCCTTTGCAATTGACGGAACCCCGAGACCGAACTAGCTCGTACCGCCTCTCAGGCGCGGCAGTAATTATCTCCTTCAAATATTTACACTGCATCTACCTTTTAACTATTCGGGGATTTACTTAACATATGTATGCCTCAGAACACTTTTTCTCATCTGCTTTATACAAACGAACAACACCAGCACTATGTTCAAAATTAATTATTGTTCAAATATATTATATCGTTATGTAACAATGAGTTCTTGACTGTATACAAGGTGTAAAAAAAGGGTGTAAAATATTTAAGGGGGTAGTAGTATGTTTCGGAGATATGTAACATTATTCTTGCTTGAAACCTTATTTGCAATTATTTATTACTTATTGATTATGTGCAAACAAACAAACAAAAGGAGCGTCTAGCAAAAACAAAGAACAGAGTTACAGAAGATGTTCGAAGTGCCCTCTTTCCATTTCCAAGCAGGCAGATCTTTGTCTGAAGGATATTCTACCTTTTTCTAAAACACCCTCATTGAATCGGATTTGTTGGCATTTTCGATTAATTCCTAGCTGCAGCTCCTCGAGGCTATTAAGAGTACTATAGACTAATGTTTTTAAATATACCCAAAGAAAGAAATCTAGAGGGTTTAAATCAGGCAACCTTGCAGACGATAAAACAGGTCCGCCTCTTCCTACCCATCTTCATGGAAAAAGTTGGTCTAAATGCTCTCGAGCGGCAATAAAAAAATGAGCTGGAGCACCATCGTGCTGGAATCATGTGTTGCCTGTGGTCCAGAAGAATGTCGTCCGTCTACATAAAGACGTCGCGGTTCGGTGGCCATCTCATTAGCACGACCATACATGCAATGCATGTCGGCTAATTCTGCATTAGAGTAAACAGCCATAGTAAACGAAAACTTGTGCACTGACAACAACAGTCAAATACTGAATGTTTATTTCGCAACTATGATAAGAAAATGCATTTTTTGCAAAATAAATTACTTTGAGTACCCATGTTTATTAGGACTTTTTTTGTTTATTTTAGTTCACACTACTACCCTCTTAGATATTTTACACTCTTTTTAACACGCTGTATAATTCACAGACACGTACATGTGTAATAATGTATATACACAGGGTTTAAAAATAAGATAAGAGCGCACCATTGGTAACTTTTTTTGAATCAAATTTTTCAGATATTTTCAAAATTAACATGTTTCAATGAACACTGTATATTGTCATTTAAAAATCAAATGGTTACGATTCAGATCAATAAAAGTGAGTTATACAGAGATAATTTAACAGATACAAAATAAACATATTTTGTTTTGAAAACTTCTTTAAAAATGGTGATGTGTACATAGTACTTTTGCCGTAAATTGTGTGTGGGGCCGCAGCAGCGCTCGCTTTGGCGATCAACAATCAAATTATTCCCGGTACCAAATTGATGGGCAAGACATATTACTCCCGAAGTTACCCATCCATGGCATGCGCCCCCTGGATGTCGAAAACTATTAAAGTTACAGAAGAGTATAACATATGGATTTTCCATCTCGGTAAGTATTGAGAGTATCGAAAAATATTTCAAATAAAAGTTGTAGATCTCACCGAAATTCATATATTATACTTTTATGTAGTTTAAATAGGTAACTAGCGGTGTTAATTTCTAGAATTTAGGAATTGTTTGTAACAACCATCACCGTATAAAATGTGAATAGTCGTTAAAAAACCGTCAAAGTTATTAACAATTATCGCACAATAAGTGTTCAAAGAGTTAAAATAAATTAATGAAAATCAAAAAAATCAAACACTAATGCTAGGAATGTTAATCGGTCAAAATCTTGTGATTAACTATTTGAGGTTTTTAAGTTGCGATGCAAGTCAATTTCTGACTTAATCGTGATTAACTTTATAGCAATGAGTAAGTACCTGCGGTGCAAGTGAGTATAAAAGTTTTAGTAATGTACGATAAATAAATGTTTATTTACTAATTTTCTTACTAGTTTTTAAGAATAACGTGAATCCCTTAATCAATAAATTAAATAAACTTATGTATGTACCTAATTTATACTGTGTATATTTTATAACATGCTAATCATCGCAATGGAATAGCCTGCCGTGTTTGTCTATTTTCTCGCCTAAAATCGAATACTTACAACACCAACGCCTATTTACAACACCGATGCAATTTGTCATCGGTGAAAAGTCGTACTGAAATGACGTCATTTAACTCCATACGGTTTGATCAAGTCATCGGTGTTGTGAATAACCCACCTGCTCATACCGCACAGTGTGGCCGAAGTATATAATTCAGAATCCCGATGTATAGATTTTTAACAGAATAGTGTTTATAATTAACGAGTAATTAATTCATAAACATCGTCAATTTTCAGATGCTCGGTTAAGTAGATATATTTTCGTAATCGCTCGAAATGTTTATCTACTGTTTTTTATGTAAAAACAAATGACCTGTGCTTTAGACACATGAAAACCCAAATTAATATCTCGATTAGTTAATAAATTATCATTTTTTCAATTTTCATAATTTTTAAATATAAATTTAAACATTGCGAGACCCGCAGAAACGCAATTCAAATGTTTCCAACCTATGATTACTACCAAATCATAGCCTCGAGTTTCCTCTAAAACAGGAATTTTTCATTTGAAAAATATCGAACCAACTTTTTAAGAAACACATTTATTTATGTCGCGAGTCACCTCAAAACGTCTATTGTCTTTTAAAAATATTTAATGTCACTTATAAAAGCAGTCTTTTTAAATACTAATCCATTAATTATAATAGTTTATTAGGTAAACATGAATACATAAGTATTCATTTTTGATTATTGATTCAAACTAATAAGAGTTATTTTCCGAAAATTATTTATATTACAAGTTTAAATGCTAAATTCAAGTTATCAAGAAAACTTGTCTCTATTTTAATTAATACTATCATTTTTCGACTATATTTTTTTATTATTACAAATAACACGTCTGTTTAAATTTCACCAATTTTAATAAAAATAAAATCTTTTTTGTAAGACGACCCACTGAGCAAAAACAAACAAATAACATTATATCAACATTTAACGTTGTAAATACGGACAAGTTTTCTTGAAAACTTGAATTTAGCATTTAAACTTGTAATATAAATAATTTTCGGAAAATAACTTTTATTAGTTTGAATCAATAATAAAAAATGAATACTTATATATTTATGTTTACCTAGTAAACTATTATAATTAATGGACAAGTATTTAAAAAAGACTGCTTTTATAAGTGACATTGAATATTTTTAAATGAACGCGCGGCAGCACGATCATCTTCCAGCCGAACTAGCTTATACCAGCGCGCAATATGTAGATGTTTTGAGGTGAATCGCGACATAAATACATTTTTTCTCAAAAAGTTGGTTCAATATTTTTTAAACAAAAAAATCCTGTTGTAGAGGAAACTTGGGGCTATAACTTGGTAGTAATTATAGGTTGGACAAGTTTAAATTTAGTTTCTCCGGGTCTCGCAAAGTTTAAATTTATATTTAAAAATTATGAAAATTGAAAAAAAATATAATTCATTAACTAATCAAGATATTTCTCTTGTGTCGAAAGCACAGGTCATTTTTTTACATAAAAAAACAGTAGATAAACATTTCGAGCAGCTACGAAAATATATATCTATTTAACCGTGCATCGATTTTCGTTTTAAATTCACATCTGAATAGGACCATGTTTATGAATTAATTACTCGTTAATTATACACACTATTTTGTTGAAAATCTATACTTCGGGGTTTTGAAGTATGAGGAACATGATGCAGTACCTAGTTTTTTTAAACATTTAATGCTAAGAATTACCTCCCCGCGCACATCCGTGGCCGCGCTGCCTTCAATCGGCCACACACGAAGGTACAATACAGGTAAGTGCTTACGTTCTTTTCGTTTAATGCATTTATTTAATACTAACATAACCTACATTTTTAAGGTGTGATACCTGTTTGATATTAATTTCATTCGTTTTTTAATTTATATATTAAGATCATAGACACAGAATAATTAATAAATCGGTGGAAGATACAATTACTTTAATTAATGCTTCTGCAAATTATGTATCTGAGTTTTTTATGTTTTCTCCGGGGATCTCAGAAACTATAAGAGATAGAGAAACGGCCAAATAGGCAAAATAGTGCAGTTTTACAAGCTGAATAAAAAGACATTTATAAACTTTTCAAAAAAGTCAAGGGTAACTAGATATTTTGAAAATGTGAAAAATGTTGATTTTTGCAAATCGATTTTTCTCAGTTATTAAAAAAGATAGAAAAAAATTGTAAACGGCAATGTTTTAGATAATTTTACACTGAATAATACAATTTTATCAGATATTTTATATTGAGAAGATTAGATTTCGAAATATAACACAAACTTGCATTTTATTAAATGGAAATTATAGTTGCCTATATCTCGCTATACCGCGCCTCGAGATACCGTAATTCGGATATATCGGGGTCATTTTTCAGGTTTCTTTTTTTTTAAGATGTTAATTTTAACAATTGACTGCGTACCGCCCTGATTAGGTAAAACGTTCCGGCGTCATTATTGTATTATATAGTATGTCTTGTTATGTAGGTGGCTACTGCACATATGTATATATATATATATATATATATATATATATATATATATATATATATATATCAGAGCTGGGCAGGATTCGAATCATTCAGTATTCGATTCCCGGATTTGAATCCATTTAGAGGATTCAAAAGAGGTATTCGAATACTTTAGTGAAAACGGATTTCGTGATCCGGATTCGTTACATTTTTTTAAAAGGATTCGTATTCGAATCCAAACGTAGATGATTCGAATCCTTATAAAAGGATTCGAATTCTTATAAAAGGATTGGAATCCTTATAAAAGGATTCGAATTCTTATAAAAGGATTCGAATCCTTATAAAAGGAATCGAATCCTTATAAAATTCGAATCCTGATACATGGATTCAAATCCTCCTAAATAATTTGAATCATCGCTATTAAGGCTGGGATTCGAATTCGATTAATTCAAATAGTTAAATATTCTAATATGAATATTTAAATCACTAAATTATTCATATTTGAATATAAATATTAAAATTTTCGAATAATTCAAATGTTTGTGAATGCATATTTGGTTACTTAACCATGAAAAATATCCAACGTTAATAGTATATTTTTAACTTCACTTGAAATCAGTGTTTTATACGCGTGGCGCATGAAGTAAAATTTCGAGTTTAGAAAAGCCCCGTGAAAATTTGTCTCGGGTCGCTGCGCGACCCTCGACAAATTTTCTACGCGGGGCTTTTCTAAACTCGAAATTTTACTTCATGCTTAGTCTAGGAGTGGACAACACTCGTTTGAATTTTAAATTTAACTCTTTTAAAAAATCGACTTATGTAATATAATAAATCATTCATTGAAATCATAGAAAAAGATGCAAAATTTTACCTAAAATAAACTTTTAGAGTTAACTTTATAATTTGTTCGGCTCTTAATGGGTGAATATTCTATTCCTAAAAAAAAACCGTTTTTATTTAATAATAAAGTTGCATTTAATACAATAACAAACTGTGAATAAATCGACATAAATCTAGAAATATCAAAAATCTCGACATGTAGAAAATCTTGACGGTCCACTCCCAGACTAAGCATGAAGTAAAATTTCGAGTTTAGAAAAGCCCCGCGTAGAAAATTTGTCGAGGGTCGCGTAGCGACCCGACACAAATTTTCACGGGGCTTTTCTAAACTCGAAATTTTACTTCATGCGCCACGCGTATAAAACACTGATTTAAAGTGAAGTTAAATACGCACTGAAAACCAACCCAACTTCGATATTTTTTCAAAATTGGATGTTTTCTTTCCTATCCATGCTGTAAACCTTCAGATATTCGTTGTTTTCTTGTAAATAAACTTCGATTCCCTGTAGTCCTTCGGTCTCCGAAGACCATGATTGGTCCTTCGAGCTGTAGCCTTTGTAAATTGGTAATAAACTTAATAATTTAGAGTAATCCTTTAATTTGAAACTTCTAAGAACGAGTGTTGTCCACTCCCAGATTAAGCATAAAGTAAAATTTCGAGTTTAGAAAAGCCCCGCGTAGAAAATTTGTCAAGGGTCGCGCAGCGACCCGAGACAAATTTTCACGGGGCTTTTCTAAACTCGAAATTTTACTTCATGCGCCAGGCGTATAAAACACAGATTGAAAATGAAGTTAAATAACACATATATCATTATTAATTAAAATCATTATATAATCAGATATTTAGTCGGTAAATGTACATTTTTGTTAATAGAAACTGATGGAATATCTGGTTGCAAATAATAGATTCAAATTTATTTTTAAAGGATTTGTATCCGTGATTCAAAAATGAGGATTCGAATCTTTGATTCGAATCATATTTTTCACTTACGAATCCTTTATTCGAGTATTCGTGATTCGAATCATATTAGGTGATTCGGATTCGTGATTCGAATCATGTTTTTGAGGATTCATCCCAGCTCTGATATATATATGCGCGTGTGTGTAGGTGACTATTATACAAATTACATATATTCGGATATACCGTGTTTTCCTTATATCGTGCTAGGTATAGCCAAAAGCCATCCCGGTATAACGAGGTTCTACTGTACTTATTTGTAAAAATGGAAGGGGAAGCCGAAAACCCCGAGATGACGACGGAATCGGACGAAATTTTCACAGGGCCGAGAATTCGTCGAGACAATGTCGGCGCAAAAAACGCATCCAAATCCTACCCCATTTATTTTCTTTTTTTTCGATTTTTAAAATTCTGACGTTCAAGTGTCAGACGCGTGTCGAGTTTAACCTTGAAAAAGTAAAAAATTCAAACGTCGGCCCTTCTTCACACGCAACTCATGCCAGCCGCAGAGGGGTCGTTTCCGATGTGTTTTGCGACGCACTTTCCAATGGTACCCCTCCGAGCCATCAAATCGGCCGATTAACAAAGATATCGATTTTAAACGTATTTAAAAAAAATCAATATTTTGGTTGCGCCGGGTGCGGAATTCGAATAGAAAAATGACTATTCTATCCGGATTTGTTTCTAACCACGGAAAGTATTTTTTTAAAATTTTTAAATATCAACTCAGTATATACAGGACGTCATCCCAAAATTCATTTTTCATTAATTTTTTTTTGGGATTCCTGTCGTCCGATTTTGATTTTCCGGCGTTGGGATCGGGCGGACTGGCAGCGGCTGTTTTTTTCCAGTTGCTCCGATTAATTTTTTGTGATTTTTTATATGTGCTCACAGTTTGAGATTTTTTAAAATTTTTTTTTACACAGCCCTGCAGCATACAAATAGCTAGCGACCCGTCGCTATGTCATTAGAATAGAATATATGTTTTTTTTTAATTACATTAAAAACTCACTTTTTATATTTTTTTAAAGACCTTATAGTACCGCCTTCCAAGTTTCATTCCGATCGTGATTTACACATCCGAGGTGCGATTTTTCGAATGACCAGTTTTGTGACCATCAATTTTTCAAAAAAAAATTCATTTTATTCGTTTTTAGAAAAATCCTGACCGCTTTGTCGATGCCTTTAGTCCGTGTGCGTTTCGTCCTTTTCGCTCATCAACGACTTGAGAAAAAAATCGGCGAGTGAATCGGGCGCAAACTCGATTTTTGATGAAAACGTCTATAGTACGACCTACAATCCTGCCAAATTTCATTTTGATTGCCCTTTACAATCCTGAGGTGCGATTTTTCGAATTTGGTCAGTTTCGTGACCACCAGATTATTCAGAAAATCACAACTCCATTTGTATTCATTTTCAGAAAAATCCAGCCAGAGCAAATTGACCGTTTTGTCGATGCCTTTAGTCTGTGCGTGTTTCTTCCTTTTTACTCATCATCAACTTGAGAAAAAAATCGGAGAGTAAATCGCGAACTCGATTTTCGATTAAAACGTCACAGGTTTTTATTTCGTGTTTTTTTTAAGCAACCACTACATCACTAAAACATGCTATTCGGTCGAGTCTACAATCTAACAAAGTTTCGTTCTATTCGAACATCATCGAACCGAGATACGAATTTATTCGATAAAAATTGTGTCGCAAATTAAGCAACGGCGCGCGTGGTCAGTTTTCGGATGGGCGACCTTTTTTTTAATTACTGCTCCCTACTCGGGTCCGTCTAGCCCGGGATCGAGCTTTGCAGAACAAGAGGCTAGCCGAGTTCTGCACCGTAACCGCAGCACGAGGCGAAGCCGAGTGCTGCAACGGCTAGCGAGCGAAGCGAGCTGAGTACGAGCGGAACGAGGCGCAGTCACAGCAGCACAAGGCGCCAGCTAGCGCGAGCGAAGCGAGCATTACGCAAGCGGAGCGAGCTGAGTACGAGCGAAGCCGAGTGCTGCAACGGCTAGCGAGCGAAGCGAGCTGAGTGTGAGCGAAGCGAGGCGCAGTCACAGCAGCACAAGGCGCCAGCTAGCGCGAGCGAAGCGAGCATTACGCAAGCGGAGCGAGCTGAGTACGAGCGAAGCGAGGCGCAGTCACAGCAGCACAAGGCGAGGCGAGCGAAGCGAGCATTAACAGCGGCACGAGGCGCGAGCGAAGCGAGCACTTACCGACACAATTCTACATACTAGAGTAAGTCCATATCCAAGTAAATTTATAATAATTTTAAAAAAATCGTTATAAAATATTAAATGTTGCGTTTACGTACAATTAAAATTGAGGTTTGGAGACCCCTACTTTAACTCTTAAATGCATCATGATGCTATTTGGCAACAAACTTAGTTTAGCTACAAAATTCTAGAATTCTAAAAGATAAGCGCTCCACGATTCAAAAAAGAGGCCTAGGGGCGGGCCAGCTCTGTATTTGCCGGTAGAAGTAAGTAATGACTATTTTTTTATTAATACAAATTTCTACCACATACATTAATTTTGTTTTCGTGTAATGTTTTTAACAGTGTTGAGAACAGTAATGATTTGTTACCGGCCAACGACAATTGTTTGAAAGAGGAGGACAAATGGGAGATATATTAACAAAGTATTTAATTGTTACATTAATGTGTTAACTAATAATCACCAATGAAAATTGAAATTATGGCTCGTTGAGATGTGAAATTAAGTGAATTCCACCCTGATAAAGTGAATACAAGTTAACCGGTTAGTTTAGAATTCGATTAAGGGGTGTGCACATAGCATGTGCTATAAGCTGTCTACCTTATCGTGACTGAATTGAACACTCATCGCAAGTACCTGACGTAACTGAGTTTAAACACGAAACCGTGCCATCTATATGACTAATTATACAGAGTGTTACCTTTAAATTTACCCATTTTAATCGACAACCACTTCACCTCGCCTCACTCTAACTAATTAAGATTTTTACGTGCGAAATGCATACTCATATGAATATATTTTCATATGGATTAATTGTGTGTAATGAAAACGGTGAATGTTATGGTTTGTCAAACTGCGATTTCCGGACGTTGATGCTTCATAAAAGAATTGTAATTTGAACAACAACGAGAACCGCAAACGTAGGCCAGATGTAAAAAGTGTGCGTTGATTTGACGCAAATAACACAGTCGAGCGAACGTGATTATGACATACATATGCTTGTAAATTGAAGAAAACCACAGGGGAACTGAGTCCCGCGGTACACTGAATAATTGCGCCAGCTTAAATTATGGCCCAATACAAGCTAGGGCAGTGTCAACAGACAGAAGTATTGTTAAATAAACGACAGGACTACTTTCATTGAAATAAGAATGCAGGAATGGGGATGATTATTAACTGTGCGGACGGAGGGGAAAACAAAGAGAAAATAGGGAAAATGCTAAACACTGAACGGAAACGATCGAGGGACTTTCTTGTCGAATGCTTAATAAAATCGAGATGAAAATATACGAAATGATATGGCGGCTTCAAGTTTACTATTTCTCTTTCAGCTTCTCCTTCTGTTTCTGACAACGTATTGGCGTCAAAACCAACCCATGCTCTATTAACGGTAGGTTATAGGCCGCCGGGTTTGAAGAATGTTCGCTATGAACGCTAGTGTCGTTGGGAGTTTCTTGCTTCTCTCATTCACTTGCGTTCGATGCCCAGCGGATAGTTAAGTGATTTCACACTAGGCGTTGAAGCTTGTAAGCAGAACATTGATCCTTCTCTAGTTTATTAGGAGCAATAAAATATGAAATAGAGTAGGTACATGCCAACTTATTCGGTTTGGCTTATTTTCAGGGACGAGAAAAAAAAACTAACCGAATATCATATTTCATGGTTACTTCGCACTTTTATCAAATCTATTCACCACCCACAAATACTCTTCCCAAAATGATATATTTCGTTGTTTATTTTAATTACAAATAAAAATTTTAGTAGACAATAATTTTATTTTTGAAAAATATACTGATGTTTTTAATAAAAATGCAAGTTTGGATAAAATAACTGTTTAATTGTGCAAAGATGTCATTTTCGTAAGCAATGTTGATCAACAAATTGTAAAGTTTGATATTTTGCAGTTATGTCGACAATTAATTAACAAGAGTAAATATTAAAATAAATATTTCTACCGAATTTCAACTATCATAATACCAAATATGATTATTTATATTTATTTCTAGCAAATTCAACGTATTTTGTTTAGAGTGTACATGAATCTATGTGTAATACTTACTTTCCTGAAAAATGTTAACATTAATAAAATTGTTATCACTAAAAATACTCAATAAAATAAAATCGTTAAAAGTTTTAATATTGAAACAACAAAACTATTTTAACATTGGAAGAAAAACAATCTAAATTAATTAGTTTCTCGGTTATTTTCCGCTGAAAAATTATGAAACTTTCTGACTCTGTGCATTATCCTATTATCAACAATTATGGTAAAAATCAACTTCCTGATTACATTACTTTTCGAAAATAGCACTATAAACCTAACTTTGTTGTTAATGGAAAATATGAACGTTTCCGAAAACACATGCATTTAATATACATCTCTGAATAACATATAGTAAATTCAAAAATATTGGATAATTGAAAATGACTTAAAATTACATTTTCTGTACTACGAATTTTACTGTACGCCTATGAAATATATTTTTAATTTATTTTGATACTTTGTTGGATAGTTATGTCATGGTTATTAATAAATCAATACACTTATTATTATTGTTTATTACACATAAACCAGCTTTGTGTTAAATTTATTGGATTTCAACTTTATTTAGGGGTCATGCAATGGCAGTGGCTAAAATAATTCAATTTAAAACCACCCCCGATCGGCGTCACAGCCTCTATTGACCTCAATGATGCATATACTTCAATAGAATGCCCATAGGTGTACGGATCATTTCATATACGTCATATTAAATTCCAATTCATTTGGAGTGATTGAGTTGGATAGGTTTAAACATCATTATTAAACGAATTATTTATGGAAATTATATTGTTATTTTGCAAATATTATTGCAATTATTTTTGAGAGATTTATTGATTCATTGTGATACTATGTAATAAATAAAATAAAATATAGGTTATTCTAAAAAATCATTCATTTTCTCCCTTCGACTTTCTCGTATATTTTAAAACTATTCGAAACAGAAAAGTATTATATGAATTTCTATTCCAGTTTTGACAAGTTTTACAGAATTTGCAACTCTAAATGTTATCTACTTAGCTCTTTCAGCTTTTTAGTATTTGGACTGATATCATTTCAAATAATAATAATTATCTTTATTTTCAAGGTGTAAAAATTGTACAATTTAGATAAAATAATATACAATATAACTACAAATGTACATATAATTTATTTACAATTTGAAACACTTATTCATAAGAATATCTTGTATTGAATAAGGTTCTTTTTGTATAAGATATTTAATAAGGTGCATTTTGAGAGATTTTGTGTCGTTCTTTAATTTTTGTATTTCGTCCGGCAGAGCATTAAACAACTTAATTGCTGAATATCGAACCCCGTCTTCTGTGAATTGTTTCTTATGATGAGGGAAGATGTAATTTGTTGTCCTGGTGTTGTATTTGCTTAGTTTATTATCGCCGCCTTTAATGTGTTTGTGGTAAAATATTATGGTTTCGATAATATAAATGCCATAAAAGGTGAATATATTGTTGGTCCGGAATAAACCACGGCATATTTTGTCTATATTTTAAACCATATATTATGCGAAGTGCTTCTTTTTAAAGTACAAAGTTTTTTTTTCCACCCAACTTGTTCCCCCAACATGTTATGCCATATCCCATAATACTATCAAAGTTAGCGTTGTAGGCTGTTTTTACAACCGATTTATTTAAGTATAATATGAACGGAGTTGACAACTCTCTGAGAGTGTACAATATTGAATTTAGCTTATTCTCCGTTTTAAGTATATGACTTTTCCAGTTTCTTTTATCGTCAATATAAATAAATAGAAACTTCACCGACTCTGATATGATAATTTCTTGATCGTCTAAATTGATGGTATCTATATCATGGTTTTTGTTAGAGGGTTCATACACAAGAACATTCGACTTTTGATTGTTAATAATTAATTTGTTTTTAAAGAACCATTCTTTTACTTGGATAAAGAGTAAGTTCGTGTTATTTATCAATGTGTTTAATTCCTGTCCCGAGACGAGAATATTTGTGTCATCGGCGTAATTTACAACTGTTTTATTATTGTTCGTTTCAAATTGGTGTGCTAGGTCGTTTATGAACAACAGAAACAGCGCTGGTGCTGTTAAGCTTCCTTATGGTAGCCCGGTAGTTATCACAGCTGATTCGGATTGGGCTGTAATACCGTCTATCTCCACCACCACCAACTTGGGTTGTTCGAATACGAGCTGAACCATTCTAGGGCGTTTCTTTTAATTTCGTTTTTTTTTCGAGTTTTGATAACAAAATATTATGGTTGACGCAATCATAAGCTTTTGTTAGGTCAATAAATATGCCTATTATTGTTTCTTTATTTTCAATACTGGTTATGATATTTTCCATGAAATCGTAAATCGCCCGGTGGACGCGGATTTTCCTTTTCGATAACCGTTTTGTTTATGATGTTATTTATGCTAAAGAATGAATTTACTCTATTGATCATAGCATATTCAAAGATTTTCGAGAAAACAGACAAAAGACTTATTAGTCTGTAGTTTTCGACACATTCAGATTTTCCTTTTTTATAAATTGGTTTTTAATTTGTCGGGAAAAACTCCATATTGGAGTGAGTTGTTTAAGATGTGTATTAAGGGCTCTATCAATTCTATTACAGCAAATTTAATAACTGTGCTAGGTATGTTATCGTTGTCACACGAAAAAATTTGAGAAAAAATGTGTATAACATATTTTATTTTCTCTTTTATGCTTGTCGTCAATAAGGGTATTTTATTTGTATTTTCGAAGTATGACGACACACATTCATATTTCCAGTTATTTTTAACGTCTTCGCTTTTGGGCCATTCCTACTTGTTTATGACTTATGCCGAGTTTCTAAGACGTTTAACGTTTAAGCATGTTTAAGGTTTCGTGTTTAAGCGGAGTAGAACGCCGAACGTACGTGTTCTTACGAACGCGTTCATACGGCGTTTAAGGATTTTAAGAACGTTTAACGTCTAAAAATTAACTACTTTCTACTTTCCTTAAATATCCCGAAACATAAATGTTTCTGCGCAGCACAGTGATGTCAGATTTACTAAGTCAACTATTACAACATAATAAAAAAAGGAGGAATTGGCAATTATAAACGATATTTGAAATGTCTTCTCTGTTAATTGTAAGAATTACTTGTAAACAATATTTTCACAAATTTATGATGAAATAGTTAGCAACGTCGACATGCAGACTCATAACCTAAAATTCTTAAACCTTAAATCTAGTATAAACAGCATCACTTCCTTAAACGTTAAACGATAACCACTAAACGTTAAACGTCTTATAAACGCGGCAATAATTTTATTTTGGCCGTTCTAAGAAGTATGTTATCAAAGGTATACTTATGAAAGTGAAGTCTCGAAACGCGTCCATATATGGCCTAAAAAGAGAGCTAAAACATGTGTGTTATGTAAATATTAGGCGTGTTTAGAAATATAAGTAGAATGGTAAAATCAAGTGAAGTTATTGTGTTGATTAAATGGCGGCCCTCGGTTGCGATACAGGATCTTGAGATGAAACTTAAGCCATTTACTATAATCATAGGATCTGAAAAGCTTTCGGTAAAAATGTGGAAACCACCGAATACATGGATTTCCAAGAAAAAGTAATAATAAAGATAAATGACATGAACAATAAAAAAAAATGTTCTGTTTGTTAACATGTCATCTTCGAAAATGGCGTCCCTCGTTTGCGATACAGCGGATTTAGTGATTTCTGAAATTTGTATATCGCGCGCTGTCATTTTAAGCGGTATCCTTGCCATTTTCGCACGGTTTGCTGCTTTCAAGGCATTAATAGTTTGAGGACGGTTGGCGTCCAGGCTTTATTTTTTTAGGTAGCTTCAGAGAAAAAAAATCAAATAACTCGATATGAAATAATGCGGTTTGGGAACATTTAATATTTGCATGGAGGCACGTGATATGTGTGTACGGGCCCCATCTTATTAAAAGTATATCTCACCACTGTGTGGCTGCAATTTTGGTATCACTTTAACATAACGAGCGAATGTCACTGTAACACCGCTCCATTCGCTTAAAAAACATTGACTCCCACACTCCAAACGCATACTGTTACTTGCTGATTATGCAGGAGGAATTTTTGTTACCTAATAGCAGTAATCTGGGGGGCTATTAACAACACCGATGCAATTTGTTTTGGGAAGAACTGACCAAATCGTATAGAGTAAAATGGCGTAATATCAGTGCGACTCCTCACCGATGACATGTTGTGAATAGCCCCCTGGTACTGAATGTATTGGGCGAAGATTCACTCCTAGCAGTGACGGCTCGTGATCTAAGGAAGTGGGTCGGCCGAATGTATTTTGGCGCATGCGCACTGAGACTAAACGGCCTGCCGTACCGAACCATACACCTTCGCTAGAACGATACTTTAAATTAAATGATTTCAGCCGACTTTAAAAAATAGAAAGATAATGTTCTCGGAATTACAATAACATTTTTAAACATATTATATACATAATAATGTTATATAATTATAGTTATACACTGACATATTTCACATAATCTACCTAAAATACCTAGATAATATTTTGTAAATTATAATTAGTTAACTATTTATTCTGATTTGTTAAACGAAATTGAAGACGAATAACACGTTTTAACTGTTTTTTTAAACTGGTTAATTGTTAGCCTTAATGACCAATTTGTGTTAAAGTAAATGCCTATTTTACTTTTAAATTAAAAAAATATGAAAATAATCAGAAATACATTGGTAAATAAATCCACTAGTTCTAGAAAAAAATCTGTGATCTGTAACGTAACCGAATTCAAAGTTTTCATCGACACATAGGCATCGGTGCATTGTGTGGAAGAACGGCGAGTACGGCCCCGGCAAACTTGCCGTACTCGAGTAAATCATTTGTGGACGTACGTTCACCCTGCAGGGGAAATGTAACGACAGAAACTGCACGGACACTCATGACGACGTAGCGCTTGCATTAATCTTCATAATCTGAAAATCTACGGCTGGCCGATTTTGCGGATACGAAATTGCTTAGTAAAGACATATTAAATAAAAATAAATTCCTGCATTTATCGGCTTTATACTGAGTGCTTATTATTATTACTACCTATTAGCCTGCTATATATTTATTATGTGTGTATGTGTGTGTATGTGGGGATGTGTGCGTGTGATGGTGTGTTTGCACCTTGTGAACGCGCTAACGTGAGTCATTATGTTATAATTAACATAGTTATTAAAAAAATCATTTTAAGAACAGGCATCCTGCATATCTAAATGATAAGTCACTTTGACAGGTATAATATTCACATTAGATATGAAACGTCATCACAATCGATGGTGTAGAGGTTAAGCATCCAGCGGACATTATTTAAAATGTTTTATGTTTTATTTCTTAGAAACAAATATATACGCAGTCAGAGTATTCGAAAGGTCGACTGTGAGCCACTCCAGATTGTTTTCTGCCGGACCCTGTATACACACTTTTATAGCACGCTTTGTTTTCAATATATTTTGGAAGAGTGTTATCTAGAAAAGTATTGAGAATATAAAAATGTTTCAAATAGAAGTTGTAGATGTCGCCGAACTGTTTAAAATCCATGTATTATATTTTTCTTTATCTTCAATGGTTTTCGAGGTATTTCGTGTCCATCATGGCTGATAAAAATCTCTCAAAATGTTGCCCGGACATGAAGGATTACAGGGGACTGGGTCCATGCCCATCTTGCAGTGATGCAAAATGGCTAGCAAGTCAATCTATCGGGCTGGAATAAAAAAAATATGGCTCCCATGTTAATAATATATTAAGTTTCTAATTAAAATTCGCCGGATGAAGCAAACCAAGTGAATTTTAATTAAAAACCTAGTATATTGAAATTCGCTTTGAGAAAAAATTTCATGTAAAACGGATGATTTTTATATAAATAAAGAGTCTTCATCAAGCCTGAGAAGTGATAGTGAGGTGAGGCAGATGACCGAACATCAAGTATCTAATATTGGCTTTGCCACATCAAGTGGTTCATGGCATCATTAATGCAATGCTCAATGGAACAATAAACCCATCGACGTATATTATATGGTTTTAGAAAGTAATTTACATTTTGAAATAGTTGTATTTTTTTTTAATTAACATTTAATTAACACAAAATAAAATCAGATGCACACTCATAAAGCGATGGGGTTTCATTGGATTCAGCTCAAATGGTAAATGTGTTCGCCAGTTTGTTCTTTAACAATCACTAATCTTACTACTATGTTGTACAACATTCTCTAATAGATCTAGTGAAATATGAATACGCTAGTCAGGTATTAGGAAAATCTCTGGTTATTATATTATTACCAAATATGTAATTTTATTTATCATTATTTTACCAAATGCGATAAGTTAACAAATGTTTAGAAATAATGTTGTTATTACAAAGTGTAACTTTATTTTGAATAACCTTATATATTTATGATATAGTTGAATCTGTGGTAGCTTAGCGGACAAAAAGTAGTCCTCTGCCTCGCGGAAGTGACACATCATTGGTGTTTCCTTTTACGATAAGTGCAGTATTTGCATATTTACTTTATAATTATTGGGTAAAGACTTAAAAGAGGAACGGTACAGTGGCTCTCAAACGCAATTTAGATAAAATATGATTAATCTGTTATACATAGGACCCAGAATTTGTGCACCTCAGGTTTACAATATTTCAATCCCTCAGATGTGTTATTTTTTTGGTTTTGCTTCAACAACAATTTACATCTGTATCAACTTGTTCCGAAACACTTAGCCTAGTATGTTTTCGTGATATCTTTCGTGATATCTTGTTGATCCTCATAATACTTGAAATTCATATTATATTCCCATAACTCGCTTGGTTTTTTACACCTTATACACCCATTTTACAGATTTCGTCGGTTATAAGGTAAAAATCATTAGGTATATAATACTAGGCTTGTTCAATTGAAACCCATCTTTGATTAACTATGCTTTCAAAACAAACGGAATACTTCATATGAAGTTTGTTAGGAACACATTAATCATTCTCTGGCATTTGATTTGATTCTGAATTATTTTATTTTGAATTTTCGCTTTTCGTTAAAAATCCGTCCAAATTTGATCAGCGCGGTTCTGCAATTCTTATGCGCTGAGGGAGTTAATTTTTTTTTCGACTATGAAGGACTCTTGTTGATAGAGTTTATGAAACCTGGAGCAAATGTCATTCCAAAACTGTACTATAAAACTTTGAACAAGGTGTATCAAAGAATAAGAAGGAATCGTCCGAGAAAACGTACGCGTGAGGCATTTTTTACAATTCTAGACCGCAGGTTGCTAATGCCGTCAAATAAAATCTTCCATAAAAGATAATTAAGATTTTAGAGTATCCGCTCTATTGACAGGATCTACCGCTTTGCGATTTCAATATTTTTACACCGATAAAATGGCGTTCAAAACTTGACTTCTTGAGACTGGTGCAAAAGTACAGATACTGTGGAAGACTTTTTTAACGATTAGCCACAAAAATTCAATGAGCAAGGTACACTTTGGTTAGTAAGACAATAAAATAGTTGCCTTAACTGTGACGGTATTTATTTGTAATAAAATTATTGATTTTTTTTTATAAAGCAAATAAGGGTTTTAATCGAACGCGCCTAGTACTTTTTTGTTCTTATCAAGTGCATGTAAATAAATCGTTGGCATGTGAGCAATTAGAATAAATAAATCGGTTTCCCACAATTAATATAATTGTCTAGAGGGGTGCATATGCACATCACGCGAGGTGTTGTTTGCGTATGTTCGAAAACAGTCCATAAAATTAGGCGGAAAACAGTGGGGTGTGTAATGATCCCTATTATAAAGTTACCACATACACCAGGGTCGGCTCCAAAAGAAACAAGGGTGGGTGCGTTTTATTTAATCTGTTAAAATTATTTCTAACACATCAAATAAAACGGGTCCTAATTTAGTAATTTGAAACCACCCCTTTTTATGAGAATTTATTATCATATATTTAACTCTCTATTTTATCAATAACACAATGAAGAAAACAACTGTATTTTTTATATTCTTCTGTGAATTGGCATGTGTATTGTCAATAGAAAGTTTTATATCATCAGCAATAATAAATTAAATAATCATTTTTATTATAGGTCTTCAACGATCTAGTGCAGTAATGAGCAACCTTCTTTATTGCTGGGCCGCATGAAAAATGAAAAATGTTGTGCGGACCGCAAAAAATATTTTTGCCTTGAGTCGTCTTAGATGCATTTAATTTTTATATTTAACCCAAAACTCTAATACATGTTTTTTTAAGATCACTTTAAATCACATATGGGCAACCCCCGGCCCCCGGGCCGGATCCGGCCCGCGAGACATTTTGAAAAAACCCAATTAAAAAAAAATATTACATTAGGTACTTATACTCACGGGAGTGACAGTGAGGCGGCAAACATCAAATTCTTTGATGTTTGCCGCCTCACTCTTTGATAATCGCCGCCACTCGACTTGCTCGATCAAATTCTTTGAGGTTTGCCGCCTCACGGGCGCACATTAAAAGATTTATTGCTTCTCAATTATTCTAAACTAGTTTATTCCAGGTTATTCGTTCATTTTGCCTATATAAGCGGGTGGATGGCCCGAACGTTAGTTCAGTTCTATTTGAGCTACCGGGGTGATAACTTGGACAAGCGATATCCTAGCAAGCTGCTCGAGCCGTCAACTTGCTTTGTGACTTTGTGTGCATCTTGAGTGGTTACTAACTATAGTTTGTTATTAAGTTTCTTGAACGAAAAGTAAACAAAAATTATGTCTGGTGGAAAGAAACGAAAAGTAGATACAGAGGGTCGCCATTTTCAAGAAAAATGGACTGAAAAATTCTTTTTATCTTGCACAATGGTAAGCCTATTTGTTTGCTGTGTAATGAATCCATTTCAGTAATGAAAGAATTCAATATAAAGAGGCATTACTCAACTAAGCATGCTACGCTGCACTCACTGACAGAACAATTAAGAACAGACAAAATCCAGAAGCTTACCGCAAATTTGGAAAAACAGCAACAAATGTTTCATAAACAAAGAACACAACTTGATAATGTTGTGAATGCTAGTTTTATAGTTAGCTCAAAATTGGCAAAGGCATTAAAACCATTTGCCGAAGGAGAATTTATCAAGGAGTGTATGTTAGAAGTTTGCGGTATTATGTGTCCTGAAAAAAAAAAAGAATTTGAAAAAATTAGTTTGTCAAGACGAACTGTTGTTCGACGTATAGAAATGATGACTAATGATATAAGCACAACATTGACTGACCGTATGGCTGGTTTTGAATCATTTTCCATAGCATTAGACGAGAGCACCGATATGTCTGACACAGCTCAGCTGGCTATATTTATTCGAGGTGTTGATAAGGAGTTCACTGTTACTGAGGAATTGCTTGCTTTACAGCCGCTTAAAGGAACCACTACAGGAGAGGATATTTTTATTGAAGTTAAAAAGGTATTCACAAGTTTTGGCTTGCCATGGTCGAAATTAATTGGAATATGCACTGGTGGTGCACCTTCTATGGTCGGCTTACGTAAAGGTTTCATCGGAATTTTTAATGAAAAAGCAACAGAATTAAATGTGCAAAAAGATGATTTGATAGTCCTTCATTGCATTACCACCAACAGAACTTGTGTTCTAAGTCCATTCGACTCCAGAATGTTATGAATTTGGTAGTAAAAACCATCAACTTTATTCGATCCCGAGGGCTTAACCATCGTCAGTTCAAGGCGTTTTTGGATGAAATATCAGCTGAATATAACGACGTAACATATTATTGTGAAGTCAGATGGCTGAGCAAAGGAAAAATGTTGAAACGGTTTTACGAGCTTAGAAATGAGATAGCAGACTTTATGAAAATAAAAGATAAACCACTATCCGAATTAGGTGACCCAAAATGGATATGTGACAGAGCATTCCTGGTCGATCTTACAGGCTATTTGAATGATTTAAATTTGAAACTTTAAAAACAAGGACAGTTAGTAAATGATTTGTACAGCCATTTAAAAGCGTTTCAGATCAAACTACGCTTGTGGGAGTCACAGATGCTGTCTGGTAACAGTTACCATTTCAACACGCTCTCTGCGTATGAAAATATTGCTTATGCTCAATATGCTGAAGAACTCAAGTTACTGTCGGAACAATTTTCGAACAGATTTTGCCACTTCAAAAACATGGAAGACTGTTTCAGTTTATTTGCTACTCCTACAACATATATTGTACAAAATGCTCCAATACACTTACAAATGGAGTTGATCGAGATTCAAAAAAACTCACTCCTAAAATCCAAATTTGAAGACGTAGAGTTGTGCGATTTCTACAAAAAATACCTAGAAGAAGACAATTTTCCGCAGCTTAGAAAATTTGCAAGAAGATTGATTTGTGCGTTTGGCAGTACTTATAAATGCGAACAGTTCTTTTCATTGATGAAAGTTAATAAATCAACACATCGCACAAGACTGACTGACGATAATTTGGAAAATTCTTTACGTCTTTGTGTCAGTGGACTTAATCCAAATATCGATGGATTCGTTTCCCAAATTCAAGCTCAAGTGTCTCATTGACTTCGGTGTATTTAACTTTCGTAGTTTGTAACAATTGCAAATTTAACGATTTGATTATAATGTACCATTTTTTTAAATTTCATTTTGTTATTTTAATAAATTGTACTATAATAACATTGTCGTATTATTTCATGTCTAATATCTATCGCAAAAAATATTATTACTTTTTTAAAATGCACTAAGTACTTTTAAACGCGGCCCGCGAAGGAATTTGCACGCTAAAGTTTAGCCCTCAACATGTCAAAGGTTGCCCATACCTGCTTTAAATCAATGTTTTATACGTCGTTATGAAGTAAATATTACTAGTTTGGTCAAATCCAAATTTTCGTTTTGTTTGTCAACTCCTTAATAATTGTTGTGAATTTCATAATAAATTGAATTTGACGAATACTAATATTTTTTGTTAATATCATTCTAATCCGGAGTTTCGTAGATTAAAAAATGTTTGTTTTAAACGTACACACATTTCAGTTAACTTTCAATGTTTGCAATTTTATTTCAGGTCAGATATAATTTCACCTTATATTGCTAAACTCAAAAGAAGGCAACAGCCGTGTTAACCCGCTTTCGCTAATAAACATGTCGAAATTGATTAATGTAGTCAAGTTGTAGTCAGTGTTGTCAAATAACACTCTATATAGTTAAATACTAGAAAACCACGAAGAGAAGTAACGGTCGTACTTGTTTAGAAAACGCAAAACTAAAACACTAAACACTTATTGATGGTCAAATTCCCCGTTAAAAAGTTTTATATAGTTAAACTACAAATCACAAACAAAAATGTTCGACGATCAAAAATCAATTTCTTGAATCTTGGAGGCGTTCACTTCGTAGTACATTTTCAACTTTGATATAATATTCTGTGACTAGTATCAATTACACGGTAGTCATTATCAAACTAAGTGACTTAGTTTTACATGGTAAACTAGTCACACAAGTAAAATAAAAGTGGTGTAAAAAGGTTAAGTATTTTCTTCATATTAAAAATCAATGTATTCATAACCTTTTTGTTTGACGTTTTTGTTCCTCTGGCAGAATACCAAATTGAAGGTCTTGCCATTTTATCTTAGAAACAACTATATTAACATGATATTTTTACGATGATGTCTGTGTGTATTTTTGTGTGTGCACCTTGTGAACACGATAACTTTTTAAGGGAAGAAATGATCGATCTCAAAAGTTGCAGGTACGTTTTAGACTTTGTCTGGAAAGTCGCTAGTGTTTTTGAATCAAATGGCACTTCCGGTTTAGCCGGAAGTGATATCAACTTTCATTTTTCCTAAATAGTCATAGTGATTTTATTTCATTTATATAAAGTGCATTTAATTTTGTGAACTGTCATGTTTTTTTTCATAAATGCATCTTTATAATTAACGGAGTTATTAATTCATTCATTTTGAGATCAGGCATCCAGCATATCTAAATGAAAAGTCACTTTTGACAGGTATCATATTGACATTAGATACGAAACATCATCACACTCGATGGCGTAGAGATGAGGCATCTACCGGACATTATTTAAAATGTTTTATTATTTATTTTTTACAAATAAATGTATACGCATAGTGTTCGGAAAGATTTTTTTAAGTATATATTTGGAGCGGTTTGTTTTGCAAAAAGTAGTGTAACTTTTAAACTATTCGAGCTACAGAAAAGTATAATTTAAGGTATATCGACGAGCCCTACAACTTTTGTTTGAAAGATTTTGCGATTTTAACATTTAAGAAAATATCAAGAAAAATTGAAGAAAAAAACGTAAGGAGTAAACTACCACTTCCGGTTTTCACGTGTTCGCAAAAAGCTTTTAGAACCCTACGATTGTTATAAAAAGCTTAAGTAAAAGTTTTATCTTAATATTCTCAGCAAAATAGTCTTAATCGACTCAGGGGACCTCAAAACGAATATTTCCCCAAACAAATTTGATTTGGAAATTTTCACGTAAACCATACTTTTCCTTTGTATTACATAAAGTAATGAATGTATTAGTTATTTACAAAACAAGTGCAATAACACAATTTTCCCGTGTGAACGCCTTTTCAAGCTGTAACGACGAAGGAGCGAGTGCCTTCAATTGCATGAACGCGGGAAAAATGTTGGTGCATGAGTATTTTACAATATTTTTTTAAACAAACAAAATCAATACAATGATGCAGTCATGAAAAATGTACAAGATTACTTATATACACATTTTTAATTTTGATTACTGTTCTCTTATGTAGCTGAATCTAAAATAATTCTAAAAAATCAATAAACACTATCATGTTAAACTGTTAACTGTAAAGGCTTCTACTTCGTTATACATCATTATTTACACAAATAAGACACTTAGACCTTTGTTAGTACTAATAATATTTTCAACAATTATTATAATTAGTTGTAAAACGTTGACCGATGTATTTTATATAAAATATGTGTAATTAATAGTTGGAATTGGCATATTTCTCTATATCGATTATTAATATTTACTTTTGATTTGAGTATGGTAATTTCCATCTATTTTCAATTAATGGATTCTGGTTGAAACAGAACATATTCAATTGTTTGGCGAAAATGCTCCACATCAATCCCATTTCAACTATAGCAAAACTATTTAAAGAAGGAACATATCTAATTTAAAATAGTGGGCGATAGGTTCGCATTAAAAGTTAGTGAAACAATAATAAAATAATAGAAATACCGAGGACCAACAGAGATTGAACACTTACAATTTGTCGCAGAACTAAGAGGAAATTATTGTGAAAAACGGATATTTTCTTGAGTATTATGACCAATCCAAAAGTAAGTACATGCGACTTTTGATTTGTCAAAACAGTATTCAAAACGTTACTTTCCAGGCGGTGAGTTTTACAGTCTCTACCGCCTGCCGCACAATAAGTTCCAGAGGGTGGCATGGGACTGCGGTTTGCTCATCACTGAAATAGTGTATTAATACACGAGTTCGATACAAACATATTACATCGAGCGTATTTTTGATAACATAGGGAAAATCCAACAATATTTCTTATATTTTTGTATACTTATTCGTAACCCTAATCTACGATAGTTAATAAATCCATTTATTTACCGTTTTACAACACTTTTAAAAATTATAATTTGGCGGTGATAGATGAAGTTTTGTTTCACATTTTACCTTATATGATCAAAGTAGTAGAAACGATTGTGAATGCATCATTCCTACAACACAAAAAACCACCAGACGGTGTGCGTGAAGTATTTGCAAAATAAAAGGTGTAGTTGTTTGTTTATTTTGTATTTAAAGGAAGGGTGAGGGACGAGAAGTCGGGTTGGGGGATGAGATGCATATTAGGGAATTGACTTAGGGTCAACACATTGTGAGCGCCGAGGCTAGAGGCTTGGTGTGGACTGGCGGTGAGTAGAGGGGGATCCCGCCAGTCCACACGAAGCCTCTAGCCTCGACGCTCTCACTATGTTTTGTCCTTAGGCGGTTAGGCTTTCAGTCACGACCAATTTGTTGTTATAATTTTTCCTATTAATGAAAATGTGGACAACAGAATAAACACCCATGACATCTGGAACGAATATTTTTTGTCAGAAAAATTATTCGACCCCCACCAGGCTCGCATTTCCGCAGTAGAAGATTGGCCCAGGCAGTCCATCTCAACTGCCCGGCCACCGCGGCCCCAAACGTATTTGTGTATTAGTTTATTCAAAATCTATTGCGTTAATAGAGGTAATTAATATAGGATTGTGAATGCAAGAATCCAACTTATAAATACACAGTCGACAGAAAAAGTATATTTAGTGTAGTGGATAAGAAAAGAGTGCGATTAGCTGTGTGTATGTACTAAAAGTTGTGTGCTGTGTCGAGTTGGCAGTGCAGTAAGTGTATGTAAAAGGAAAAGAAGGCGAAGCACGCAAAGGCGAGCAGTAAAACTTTGATAAAATATTCATGACCATTCATGGCAGCGTATCGCAAGATGGCCATCGTATTGGGTTGTGGGTGGACATTTATCTTCCTACACTCAGACAACGGTTAGGTGTGCACCTAGCTGTTCGTATATCCGTATAACTACCCTTACCCTTATTTTATCCCTGATTTTAAACACGCTATACGATCATAGCTCTTACTCGCGTATAATAAACTCACTGATTTATTATCTATCATTATCATTCCACAAACCAAAACTTTGTCTACATTTAATGTAGTAAGTATATTGCTTTACAAAATACGAAGACAATTTAATGAAATTATTTTACTATAAAATAAAATAATATAAAATATGTCAAGGTAGGGTTGTTAAAAAGTCCATATTAAGTATCCAATTTATCCTAATTTGCTTCTACCAAGTATAAATCAATTGATTACTTAAGATAATTTATTATATTTTCCTAATATTTACCTATAATAGATTGCTTAAATTAACGGATTATAAAATGTATTGTTTGTAATTTAGTTGTAATCTATAAACGACATGCAATAATACAAAGCGTTATATTTTCGCTTTTTAAAAATTGCAATTTTAACCTGAGTCGCACCACCCATCGTTCAGTAAATATTAGCTTCGTTATTAAATAATTAATTTAACTAGAAGGGAATGATTTATAGACAAATTATAATATACAAGCATTTTCTGAAGGGGTGAGCGCACCGTTTACATACCGTTCTGTAACGAATGTATATAGTTTGTAAACATATAGTCAGTTTTAGTAAGCTGGTTTTATATGAGAGTTACCTAACTCGCCACGTGACTGTTGCGAGTTTTCAATTTTCAATTTTATTATATCATGAAATTGTCAATAGTGGAACTAATTTATTTACATACTAAATTAAATTTACTGTGAATATATGACATGTTAAATTAATAATAATTTTTAAATAGGTAATCAAAATTGAAAAATTAATGATCGATTATCTTACAAGAGGTTTTAGTTTAGCATCACCACATATACCGTTTAGCATCACCACACATACCGGATGTAACGCAGAACAGGCTCACGCGCCTAATTTTTTTTATATATATTTAGATAATATTTTGAAAATTTCAAATTACGTGTGTATGGTAATTTTGAAGGTACTACTGGCTTACCCGTACCCGACATCAAACTTAGAATTTTAAATGAAACCCCTTATAGATATTTATATTTTCAGATTTAGAAGATCATATATATCATAACTTTAGAACAAATTGAGAAGCCACGAAGACTTCTCAAATGTGTTGAACTGTCACTTAAACTAATAAACATAGCTTCTTATTTGTTGCAATTTGGAGGACATCATTAACAAAAAAGAGCTGTAATAATAATTAGTTTTATATTTAGTAATCACCAGCGATGAAAATGACAAGCACTGCTCTACTATCGTGGCTCGAGGGTGTGCACTGATAATGGCAAGCTAAATTTTCCGAAACTGCACTAATCACTAATAATATACAAAGTTTAAGGTGATTTATTATTAAATTAACATGTATAACAAAGTAAACTTTGTGACTTTGACTTTGTGACTTTGTTTTTAACTTTTTCTATAAAATTATTGCCAGTAACAATCGACTAAACATTGCATAAACATTTCTAATGTTTAGCTGGTTGCTGATAGATATGATTTTAATCAAAACATTACAAAAATATAGCTGATTTCTTGTGACATATTTAGAATTTCAATGGCGCCGTGAGCCTTAATTAAGAATCATAAAATATTTTTTAATTGGATTTTCTTCCAAAATTAATTAACGAATCAAGTTACCTAAAGCTTTTCACTCATTTTCTGATCACCTTGTATTTAAGAAAAAATAACTAAATAAATTTACAATTATACTAAAATACAATAAATAAACTTCAATGAGTTGACTAGTTTTGTTATCTTAATAAATTCAATTATAAACATACCAAATTTGGCAAACATTTATAAAAATGTAATACATCAACAGTTTATTCAATCATAATCAACATGATAATGAATTTATATAGAAACAGGGTTCGGAAATATGATATTTATATGAATATCAAAATTTCAAATATATTTCAACTTCTTGATAATTATTGTTGTACAAACATTTATATTATTTATTAATTATACAGAGAGTTTTTTAAGTATACATACGAAAATATACTGAATACGCACGTTCAGATATTCGTTGTTTTTAAAAGAGTTCAAATTTAACTTTTGAACGAGTTTTTCCACTCCCAAATTAAGCATGAAGAAAGATTTCGAGATTAGAAAAGCCTGAACATTTGTTTGGTCGCTAAAGTCTGCTAAAGTTATATATTTTGAACTTCACACTAAATCAGTGTTTATAGGCGTGGCATATAAAGTAAAATTGGTTATATAAAATAATCTTTAATTTAAGCTATAAATAATTTTTGTAGCTTAATTATTAAGCTACATGCTTAGTACAGTACTTAGTACAGACGCTCAAATTTGGATTTTGTTAGATTGATTATGTTCTAATTGTTTCTGATAAAATTTTGTAAACTTTTTTCTTCTTGGAAACCTGGTACATTTCTAGTTTTTTTAAAGCGTTGTGATTTAACATTTGTTAAAATATATGACAAACATCGCAATTGTTCCTAATAATATAAACAATAATATAGGCTATGCATTTTTTTTCAGAAAATGGACAACGACTTAAATTAGAACGAATTTCTTCTAATTAAGCTTAAATAGAAGAAAATATAAGAATATGAGTTGTAATTTAAGTCGTTGCCAATTTTTGTAACTTTAAAAATGTGTTCAGAAGAACGCTTGAAATATACATTTTATCAAAAACCTACGTTTTCAGAGTACGTTAGAGGCATTTTATAATTTCTCACTATATAAATAATTTATACAGATTTTGTTCTCATGATTTTCTCCCTTTGTACTTTCCCCCGTATGTGAAACAAAAGGAAAGTATTATTTTAATTTAAAAAGCTGTATTTATTAAAATACATAATTTTGATTTTTATAAAAAAGAAATTTCATCAGTTTGATAAAATAGGCTTTAATTTGAGCTATATTTATTTTTTATAACTTAAATATTGAGATTAGTACAAGTGCTTAATTGTGGATAAGTATAAGTGCTTAAATTTGGATTTTGGTCGATAAATTCTATTGTTTGTAAAAGTTAAAAAAAAGTAATAAAAAAATTAATAATAACATTTTATTAACAGATTGTATAGAGTACTTTATTTAGTTAATTTCCTATGTGGTTTTAGATTTATCACCAACAACTTGGCAGATCATTGGAATGCAATAAAAAGCTAACTTTGAAACTTGTATCTGAAAATTTGTAGTGGCAAATTGAAACAGTAATAAAGAGGAATCTGAATATTATGGATTGTCGCGTGTAACAAAGATATACAGGGTATCCGATTAGTGCGTTCTCGGATGATAGAAAAGAAGTTGCTTCAACAAAGTTGATTGACTTTAAGGGCTGCATAATCTAAAAATATTTTTAGATATAGAAAGTGCGCCATAATTACAGTATGGGATGCAACTTTCTTATTTTAAATGATTGTTATTTTATTAAGTGTATTCTGTCTAAGCCGTACCGTTTTTGAGTAATCCGATATTTAAAAAAATTACGTTTGCACTATAAAGTTGCTTCATTTGCTATAAAATAAAAAATGTTGAAATTCGAAATTTTCATTCAATAACATCATTTTTTAAAATAGAACTACATATATAATTTTTGACAGCATTCGACTCAAAATGCAATTTTTTTTTTTGCTTAAGTCAATCATTTTTAAACGTAAATGTAAAATAATTTTCTTACAAACTTATAAAGGTACGAATAAAGTAAACATTTCGAGTACTTAATATATCAAAAGTTTGATCAATTATTCTACAAAAATTAGAAGTAGCCTCCGAATCTTTAAATTGAATTAAATTGGCATCTTGATTTAAATAATCAAGAGCATCGCCTACACTGCGGCTAAATAATTGAACTGCTAACTTAACTTTCATTTTTTTCGTTTTGTAATTTATATGTCGTCTACAAACTTTTGTAGCAAGATGAAGTCCTGCATTTTCTTGTATAGTAACTAATTTTGTAAAGTATTGCCAAGAAATTTGTTTATTATTTTTATCATATAATATAAACCAATCACCAAGTGTGTTACGAATCAATTTTACCATGTGACATGGATCTGCTAAAATATATACGTTGTAATCGGCAGATGGATGCGAAAACCATGGCTGCAGATTATTTACATCAAATTTAGCCCCTAATATTCGGGCCATAGCAAAATTGGTAGCTGCTCTATCAAAAGCCAACGAGACTACTTTAACTCCAGGATTAGCAGTCATTCGTAGACAATCCTTTACCAACGTTGTTTTGTCTTGTGATCGAATCCCTCTTATTAAAAAGTATGCAATTAGAATTTTCCATTTATTATTTATTGCTACCAATAGAAATCTCTCGAGCCCAATGCCTAGATTGACATATTCAGTGTATCTATTTTTAATATCGTCAACTTGTTCTCTAATACTCATCTCATACATGACCAAAGTACATAATAATTCCATTCCTTTACTCCGACATTCTTCGCGTTTAGCTTTTAGAGCCCTAATAGATTCAGCACTAAATCCTGGAGACCCATTTACAGAAACGTACCATTTAGGTAAAGCGAGAAGGGTGCGCTAAGCAATTTGCAACCGATTTTACAGGCTTAAATGCAGCATTAGAACAAAAATGAACAGTTAATGCAAAAGTACGAAGTTCCAGAGAGAATTTCCTTTCAATTTTACCTTTTAAGTGCCGTAGTATCTCCGACTGAGCGCTACTTAAATTGTCCTACCAAATAAAAATATATGTAAAAAACTAAAACTTATTTACCTGTGTATTGTTTTATTAGTATAAATAAAACCTTATAATTACTTTTATTAGTGAAAAGCAGGATGGAGATATTTTATTCGACTCTTGTAAGTCCTGGATCCTGGATATTTTTTACTTTCTTTAAAAGCCTCATATTTTTCCTCCGCAAGTTTTTTATAGCGATTGTCTGCTTTCGACGTTGTTTATGCATTATTTTTTCTGATAAGAATAATTAAGATACGATAGCCGAATTAGTCGATTATTAAAATATCTCGAATAAATCGATTATTGTGTATAGATTATTAAATCGATAATTTACATTAGCGTTTCTTAACCTGTGGGTTGTGAGTCAATTTTTGATGTCTAGCTACCTAAGTAGATTTTGAACTTCACATCAAATTATAGTTTTATACGCCTGGCGGATAAAGTAAAATTTCGAGTTTAGAAAAGAAGCCTGAAAATTTGGATTTGCCGGCTGGACTCGCTTCGCTCGCTCGCCGGGAAATTCGAAACTTGAAATTGTACTTCATGCTTAATCAAGGAGTGGAAAACACTCGTTAGAAATTTCAAATTTATCGTCTTTATGTATGAACCTAAGTATCTAACTGGTGACTGACTAATTTAACATGACAAATTGAAAATCAACCTAACTTAGACATTAAATATGGCTATATTTTCATCTGTAACAAAGCTATATTTAGATCTACGACAGGACAACATAAAGCCTTGTCTGAGATCCAAATATAGCCTTATCGCAGGTCAACATAGAGCCCTATCTCAGATTAAAATATTGCAGTATCAAAATATAGTCTTATCATAGGTCAAAGTATTTCCTAGTCCTAGATGAATATACAGCCCTATTACAGGTCAAAATATTCATATATAATATAGCTATTATTTTATCTGAAACAAGGCTATAGTGTGAACCAGAACAGTATAGCGTAGTTATAGATAAAAAATGTAGTTTTAATGAAAGTCAAAATACGAACACATCTCTGAAAATATATTCTTATTTTAAGTCAAAATATAGTTTCTTTATCTCAGGTAAAAGTTTCAATTATAGCTTTGTTTTAGATAAAATACATAGCCTTATTACAAGTTTAATATTGCCATATAGCAGGTCAAAACTTAGCTTTGTTGGAGGTCAAAAAATAACCTTATTGCAGGTCAAAATACACGCTTGTTCAAAGTCAAAATATACTTTTATCTGAATCCCAAATCTAAACTCAATACTCAAAATTTTACTTCTTGCGCTAACTACGTGCAACACTGATGTATTCTAAAGTCAATTGCTTATTCAGTTTTAATCTGATAGGATAATGAACAAGATGCAGGTCAAATATAAATGATGATTACTTTATGAAAAGAAGACACTGAAATATTGTGAAGTTCAAAAATATACACTAATCACATATGCTTAAGTTTCACATCCAACCTGAGTTGATGATTTCACGTTTTCTCTTGCTTTACAATAAACTGCTGATGTAATGTAAATACTGTAAGCTTTATTTTTTATTTCTAGAGCGAATAATCAAATCATTTGAGCGATATCAAAATATTCGATGATTTTTATCAACGAAACAGTCGATGATTTCCATTCGAATTATAGCACCACTAGATGCAGAAAAAAAGGTTTATTATATCGATAAAATAATCGATTTTTATATCGATATAGTATTCGATACCAATAATAGTAGTGAAAAAATCGATTTAAAAATCGAATAGTAAAATATCTCGGTGCAATATAATCGATTATTAAAATATCTCGGTTATTACCATCACTAATTATTTTGTTCATTAATGTGGCCTTTTCGGTGTTTTTCATATCTGATATTTTAAAGTCTCCAGGATACGTGTATCGTTTCTTCTTCGTGCTATAATTCAAATAGTTATTATCAGAATTTATAATTCAATTTGTAAATGTAACTAGAAATTATATATTTTCATAAGCTACATTTATTTATGACGTAAAATATTAATAATTATGAATACATTTCAAAATAACAAAAAAAAAACACTTACAACTTTTCGACCATGAGTTTAGAATATGCCGGCTGAACGACGCACTCATTTGTATCAATAGGTTCTTTCAAGCTACTGTATGTAAGTAAAAAATGTATTAATTATTATATGACTTAATTAATTAAATTAATACACACGCAGAGGACGATGGTAAAGGTATTAATTCGGGCAAGGCGACATGTATATTATTACGCCGAACACGAATTCACCATCGCGAAAATGAAGAAATAAAATATTTTTAACTCACTCAAGATTTTTTTTTTAAATATGTCAATACAATCCTCATACGCGCACATGCAATAGTCATCGTTCCGCCCGAACATCGGATCCTCTCTGCCTTCTTGTGATAGTGCCACGCTTCTCTCTCTACGCTCGATCTATTAGGTAGCAGATCACTGATATTAATCGATACATAAATGAAAGTTTTTTCGTAAGATCGTAGATAAAAGTAATTTGCAATCGAATAAAGTCTAAATACAACATCTTAGCTTAATAGAAACAATTTATTTTTTTGTAATTTATTTATTTTTTTAACGATTACCATGTGTCAAGATAGGTATTATACGTTTTTAATTATCGATTTTATGATAAAAGAATGTTTCTATTAAGATTATGTTTTGCATGCAGACATAATTCTCAATTAAAAATAACTTTTTCCAATAACATTTTTCTCTATAATTATAATTAGAGGTATTTCTCTCTTATTACACTTTTAGTTTTTATTAATTTTTGAACGCTCTCTATAATAATTGGAAAATAGTTTGACGAATATAGCACTAATAGCCATTCTTCACACTTTTACTTTTATAAAAGTGTGAAGAAAGGTTAATAATGCTTTATTCGTCAAATTAATTTGATCTTCACGTAACTCACAATTACTTGATTTGGCAAATAGTGTTTAAAAGTCATCCAAAACTGTTTGTAAAGAATGACTTTTTGTCTAAAAATGAACAATAAAAAAGTGTTTCCTATCCGCGCAGTAATCCCTCGGAGACACATGGTATACTCGTATATTATATTTATGCATTTTCATCAATGCGACAAATATTTGTGATAGGATCATCTAAAATAATTCTCTAAAATATGAATTATGTAATTAAATCTCTGTGCATTCTTTTGTCTTCAAGTTATTCGCATGCAAACAAAATGCGCATATTTATATTAGGGACAATAGCCATAAGTGTATGTATATGTACAAAAGTAAAGCAAATATTGATTAATTTATAATACCATTAAGTAGTTAGTGCATTGGGGTTAGTATGGCCCTTCTGGCTTCTTTATTTCTCCGCCATGAAGTACGTACCTCTGAAAGGCCGATATTTTGCATGGAAAAATGGGCAAGCCTCCGATGCAGAAACAAAAACATCACTTAAAACAACAACAATGCCGCCGCTATAAAGCGACGACGTTGATTGTTCTCTACCCTAGAGAACAACATTTCACCCACAAAAATGCGTCGATTAAACGAACTTTATTGAACAGTTAAAACATTTGTAAGAAGAGGTTACACATACAATAAAGAATTAGTCATTTATAGTGATTATTTATATTTTAATGTATCTCTTTGTGTTCATTTACTTATTTAATCATTGGCGTAGACGTTTCACGTTAATATAATTGATATATCATAGGTTTTTAATTAAATTTGGCAAATATTTTGAGTCTCATGAGCAGAATTCACCTTAATGTAGTAACAGTAAGTGTTTTTATTAATAGTTCCTAGATTAATAAAAACACTTGGTGCTGTTTCACTGATTTTATTTATACTTTCCGACTAGTTTCGGCCAGGGTTGAAAAAAAAAGGTTTTTTTCATTTTAATTAAAACAAACAGTTCTTTTTTATAATACGTGTTTTTTTTTTCTATTGAAACCGCGTTTAAAACATTAAAAATTAAGAGCATGTTTTAAACGTGTATAAAACATTTTTTCAAACAGAACATACTAAAATCACATGTATGCACACACAATTGTAATATTGGGTTGTAATAAAATATTTTGTTCAATAATGCAATTTGAAATATCTTCAACAATTTAGCCGAACTTTAAAAACGTAAACAAAAAATCTTAATAAAGTAGTATAAAATATACTCGTAGTTTAGCAAATTTAAGATTATAAAAAATAACGTTTTAAACAAATTTAACGTTTAAAATATGTTTTAAACAAATTTAACATTTAGAACATGTTTAAAACAAATCCGTTTAAAACACGACGGCTGCTTTTAATCATGTTAAAAAAACTGTCGTTAAACAAAGTGTTATTTCGAAAATAAAAATAAATTAAAAAATAGTAATTTTTCTAAATTTATTGTTATGTTACTGTGTCAAGAATAGTATAGTTATTTCAATTCTGATGTAAAATATTTATTTTACTACTATCAAATCTTTTTCCTTAACTTACATAGAATTTATTTTATTATAATATATGAAATTTTTATTAATTAATATAACTTGTCAAATGCATGCAGTTCTCAAGTACGGGCTATCGACGAAAAGTCTTTCGCATTCAAGGTTGGATATTGGGATATTGGGATTGGGTTTTTGTATTTGAAAGGTATATCGGAATTTCTCGGGATGCATGACTTTTAAAGTATTTTGTTAGATGCAAAACGTTCTGCGAGAAATCAAAGTCTATCTTTTATAGGTGTTATGTTTGTTGTTTAATAGAGGAGGATATTAGAAGGGTTAAGGAGAGGATTTTGGTGTCGGTGTTAATTTTATTTATTCGTATTTCGTAGACTTCTCTTAAACACGATGTTCATGTATTTTTTTTTCCGTTACCATAAGCATTTATTTTACTATTAAAATATCTATTTTTCGCTTGAATTATCATAGATTTTTAATACACTTTTTCAGATGTATCATAACATATCTTAGACTTCTAAAAAATGGCTACATCGTATTTTCAAAGGATCCAGTATATTTTATAAAGAACAGTCTTTTATCGACAATAAAAATGTTTATATAGCGTTCCATTTATCCTGGGACATTCTGTTTATAAGCCGTTTATTTTGAAAGTGACCTAAGTCAATTCCTCAATGTTTTGTTATTCACTGTAATCCATATAATTTGAGGTTTTTTTTAAATAAGAAAACATTGTGGTTATATATTTAACCATAATGTTTAATATAATATATATTTTGAATATACTTAGCCACAAATGTGTGTTTATGAAGGAAAACCTCAAATTATAAAGATTATTACAGTCAACAACAAAAAAATGAGAAATGGACTTAGGTTACTTTTAAAATAAACGGCTCACATACAGCGTGTTAGATAAATCGACGGCCAACGTTTAATAGTACTCATTAAATATGACATAAAAGCTCAGTAACACTTTTGCAAATTAGAAAAAACTATTTTGTAATAATCCCCCCTTTATTTTGATGAGCCCCTTACTATAAATTTACCTTTATTAATAATGTATTACTTTACGACACTACTGTGTGAGGAAATTATTGTTCTCATGCCAAAAATCCAACTATCCAATTTTGGTACTTAGTTACGTTTTTAGGTCCTCTGACTACGATTTTAATATTTTTACAATGATGTCGGTGTGTATGTATGCATGGGTGTGCACCTTGTAAATATGCTAACTTAGACTTCGGCTGGAAGGTCGCTAGTGTTTTTGAGCCAAATCGCACTTCTGGTGTAGCCGGAAGTGACATCAACTTTAATTTTTCCTTAATATACATATTTAGTTTATTATATTTATAGAAACCATCTGCAAATAGTTATGTTTCTTTTAAAAATTTATTCTTGTAATTAACAGAGTTATTAAGACATGTACTTTGAAAACAGACATCCTAAATGAAAAGTCACGTTTGACAGGTATCATATTCACATTAGTTATGAAACGTTGTCACATTCGATGGCGTAGAAGTTAAGCATCCATCCGGACATTATTTAAAATGTTTTATTTCGAATTTAATAAAACAAATAAATACGTAATCAGAGTGTTCAGAAAGTCGAGTGGGGGCTACTCCAGATTTTTGTTTATTGTCAGTCATTAGAATATTTGTAAAATTTTAACATTTGCTGTATCCGTAAGTCAAGTGGGGACCACTCCAGATTTTTCTTTATTGGTGTGGCAACTTTGCACTTTTTTAAATAATTCAAATATGTAAATTTAAAAAGTTTACAAAATGACATATTATTCCATAAGTTAATATGCTGATATGCATTTAATATATGAAGAATTACCAGGTAATTCTCATAAGGCCATGAGAGCATACGCCGAACGTTTTCTGGGCAAAGGGCAACCAAACAGAAAAACGTTCCAAGTAGTAGATCGAAGGTTACGTGAAACAGGATTCGTTTTACCAAAAAGAAACGAAATGGGAAGGCAAACGGAGCTAGACATAATTGTGGGAGTGTTAAGACAAGTGGAGAAACCTAAGAGGCTAATACTCGAGAGCTAAGTCGTCGATTTAATGTCAGTTATTGGAATAATAGTAAAATTTAATATACAAATTTTCTGTATCCGTATCATTTTCAAAGAGTACACTGTTTGATCAAAGTTGATTTTATTCAAGGAGAAAAAAAAATGCGAATGGTTATTACAAAAAAACGACCAAAATGGTATTGAAAATGTTCATAATATACAGGGTGTAACCGAACTAATATACATTCTGTTAAAGGGGTATATACAAAATACTTTTACACTCATTGCGGCATAAATAAAATCAGAAAAAATCTTGAATTTTCCATAATTTTCCATGCATTGTTTACTTTTTAGGAACTTCTGGTTATCTGTGTTCATGATATGTTTCGTGGATGTGTAAGTATTTTGTACTGTTTATTTACTGTTACTACAGCGAGACGCATAAATCACATCTCACGCACCACACATGCACACTGTCTCGGATAAATAAATAATGGTCACTTATAAAATATATTGAATTTCAATAACACGTTTAGAAAATATTAGAAATTCCGTCAGCAACGGGTACGAACGAAAACGATAACATGGACACAATTTCAAAAATGCATTAGTCATAATAAACATCCTTGGCCTTACTTGAAATTTCACCTACATGATTGATTCATTCTCGGGATGGGATAATTCTATACCCAAATTAAGATCGTTTAAAAACTACCAGTCCATCCGGAATCTCGGTTAAAACACGCAATGTGTGCGTATGCAAGAGACCACAAACATGTGGCCTATTATTATTAATTATTTTTAATAATTATTTGTGAGCTATCTACTAAAGGTAGGGTAATTTCAATTGTAGGTATTGTTTATTTAAACACTGCCTCTTATGTGGCAGGAAGCCTGTACATTAGATCGGTTACACCCTGTACATTATTGGGCATATTGTATTCGTGAAACAAATGTTTAACATCAATTTTCAGTAAATGTATGCAGTGGCGGCCCTAGCAAAAATTTTAGGTGGTGCGAGAATTCATGGTGGCGCCCCAATTTTTTAGGTGGTGCGAGATCTCATGGTGGCGCCCCTCCCCTGCGTTTCGTTTTTATCGCCCCAAATGACGGCACCCGGTGCAGTCGCATCGCTCGCACCGTCCTAGGGCCGCCACTGAATGTATGGACAGGGCTTGTGGTATTACTACTTAGTACTACATAAATGTGCGTAACTTTTTAAACATATCTGCAGCGATGGGTTGCTAGAGGTGGTCGTATTGCTTGGCCCTACAGATCACCGGATTTTAATACCTGTGAGTTTTGTCTGTGGGGATATATAAAAACCATGGTATACAAAACATCTATATAAAATGAAGCTTATCTTGAAAACTGATTGATATCTGCTGCTGAACACATCCGAATTCATAATGCAATGTTGTGAGTTCAAATGTCTTTTATATGTAAAGCTCATGCGTGCGTAGATGCAAATAAAGCCATTTTGAACACTTACTTTAATAGTGAAGTTATCTTCCAAAAATTAACTTATTGTCAAAATTTGTCCATTCAAAGTGACATTCATTTCTAATGATGATTGGCACTAACAGGCTCTTTCTTGTTGCTACTTTTGGTTACAGCAATAATAGGCGGGTAACGAAATTTGTGGAATCTTTTTACCAATTATTTTAACGCTTGTGAGCAACTTTTGCAAAAATGTTACTAAGCTTTTATGTCACATTTGATGAATACTATTACCAGTTAAACAATGGTCGTATATTTACCTGAGTGAGTTTTATTTCATGTTCTCTATGGGGATCTTGGAAACTATGTGAGATAGAGAAACAGTTAAATGGGCAAAGAAGTGCTGTTTCACTAGCTGAATAAAAAGACGCTTATAACATTTCAGAAAAAGTCAAGGGTAACAAAAGTGTCAATTTTACTCGCTTATTAAAAAATATAGAAAAAAAAACTATACGGGGTAAAGTTTTAGACAACTTTACACTAAATAATAAAATATTAACAGATTTTTTTTCTATATTAGTTTTTCAGATATGACACAAACGTACATTTTTTTTAAATAGAAACCGAAGTTGGCTATGTAATCATTAGAAAATATCTGATACAATTTTATTATTTAGTGCAAAATTATCTGAAACTTTGCCCTTTATAGTTTTTTCTATCTTATTTAATAAAAAAATTGATTTAAAAAAAATTGACACTTCACATTTTTCAAAATGTCTAGTTACCCTTAACTTTTTGGAAAATGTTACAAGTATCTTTTATACAGCTAGTAAAACTGCACTACTTTGCCAATTTAACTGTTTTTCTATCTTTTATAGTTTCCGAAACCCTCATAGAGTACATGAAAAAAAAGCGCACCCTGTATATGTTCTGCCAACTCATAATGTGAACTTGTGAATAACTGATAAATTGACTCCGTATCCACAACTTGCATCTTACCAAAAAGCCAAATTTTAGTTAATTTCATTACTTGGGATAAGTAAATATGTAATTTTTTTAATATTTTGAAATAATAATCTTAATAGTATATTCTGTAAAGAGGTTAAATTGCAAAAAATTGATACGAGTGAAAGATTCCGAACGCGAGCGCTAGCGAGCGTGAGGAACCAAGAGTATCAAATTTTCATTCTAACCTAGTAACAGACTATATTTTCTCCACTAGCAGAAAGTATGAATCAATAACAATTAAATCTGAAAAAAACAAGTTATTTATTGAAACATTTGTATTATATTGTATTAATATTTATATTTATAGTGTTAAATTATAATTTTTGTTACCTTTGTAGCTGAATATATCTCATCCGAAGCATTTTCTAAGTATTGCTTAGCATTGTCTTTTATAAAAACCTACGATGTCTTAGTTATGCACTTTTCAGAAGGGTGTTTTAACAAAGTTTATAATTTTTTGTATCTTAAAATATCGTTATCGCGATTCACATTTATCGTTGCTTTTAGGATTAAATATATTTTCTATAGAGTCAAGGATTTCCATTTTTTTAATAAATCACCGAAAAATGCAATTATAACTTTTTCGAAAGAGGAGTCCGTTTTCTTTTCTTTTTGCCAATTCCTTAACAGTGTATAATACTTTTCATATTCTTGTCTCGATTTTTGCAATAGTAGGTTCTCGCTTATATTATTTGCATAATTTGTAATTTCTGGTAGAGTATTATCAAATTCTATATCTAATTCACTCGATTTTTCACTAATAATTTAATTCAATAAAAACTTGTTTAAAAATAATTATTTCGACGTCGGCATTTACATCTGACACTGACAGTTTTGAAATTCAAGGCAATCTATGTTGTTTAGTTCGATTACGGAATAGTCATTCTGATTCTGGTTTAGAATGAAAATACATGCAAAACACATAAGAAGCCAGTGTTTCAGAATAAATATTATAACTTAAGAGTGATACATTCTAGTGTTTAAAATGGTTTCCAAGTTATAACATTCACTGAGAAAATGGAGAAAATAAATTTTAAAATAATCATAATACTAATAACCTAAAATATATTAACTTTAATCCAGACTAATATATCCATTCAGATTTGAAAAATAATTACCATGTTCATGTCTACCTCGTATAAGTTAACATCTACAAATTACCATCAATGAAACAACCCCTTCTTACAAATTCACATATGCGCCGAAATTAACTGTAAAAATTTTCAGTTACGATTAAGTGAGTAATTAATTTGTAACAATCTCCTTCATTATCTAAACATGTATGTGCACATTGCGTGGCGACTTGATTTAATATGATAATTTCAATCCGGTCGAGAAAATACACGTAGGCGATCCGATGTTATCAAAACGGTGTGAAAATATGTATTTAATTTAACGGTTATTTATCATTTCCTACTGCGTTACGAAATGATTTAGCGCAGGATATTCAGCGTTTTATAAATCATGCGTAAGTTATTAGCTAAATTTGTCTTACGATTACGGTCCATTAATTAATAGTACACATATTTACATATGAAGTTTATTTATAAATACTCTAAGAACACTAATAGCTAATAGCACTTTCTGCTTTCTGCCTCAGTGCAAACTAGTGCTGCACTCGCCGAGGTTTTGCGTTTTCTGTTTCCAAACTTTTTGCATAAAAATGTGCATTCGAGCCAACTAAGGGCAAAAAGCGACACTGGCCCATGTAGTGAGTGCTCCATTTCCAGTGCAGTTGTTTTGGCGAACAAAATAACAGGGTGTGAAAACAAAGACAGTGGGATGACGGCACTGCCCGTGTTTGGTTCGCACCGACTCGCGACTCCGTGTAAGCCGAAAACGCTATAAATTATATCAACTGTAGCGTATAAGAACTAGGTTTCGCTAAACGAACAAATGATAGATTGCTATATAGAAAGCAAATGTTTGCCTCAACACATCAAACTAATTTTTACACGTTTTTAATTTTCGTATAAATAATAATAAATAAATGTTACTTTTACAAAATTGATTAACTATGTATTCGTGTGAACATTCTATTCGAGAGTAATCACGTAATAAATGACAGCATTGCACTTGAATCAAACTGCAATTAATTCTTATTTAACAAAGTAAAGGGCATTGGGTTTGACAAGAATATTGATTAAAAGAAGAGTGTTTTTATCACTGGCCATTCTAATTGATATCAATTGCGATTTTGATTTAGAGGAAAGTCCCCGGTCGTAACGATGGATATTTATATCTCTAGGTTAACTTGGCTCTGGAAATATCAAGCATATATTTCAATCGAAATAGTATGGGTGATGTAAAGGGTTGTTCGGCGTAATATATACCTGTATTTTTAAGATCTGTGAAGATTATTTTATCAAGTGCACATTTTTTAAATACTATACTATCTAGAATAAATTTTTTCATGAAAATTACTAATTTTCTTCCTTAATGATTTTAGAAGAAATATATAAATATTTTTAACACACAAATAAATAAGTTTAGATATATGATATAATAAAAAAGTCGTAAGTATCCAATAATTAAAGGTGCATATATTTTTTAATCGCGTTCAAAATTGAAGAACTTTTAATAGTTTACCGTCGCATTCTACAACTCCGTCGGAAAACTTTCCCTTCCCCTACAGGGGGCCATCCACTATCGTGCAAGTACGACGGACATTGACGTATATGCACGTCATACATGAACAAATAGTGGATGCGTACGTTCGGGCAAAAGTGCCCGTCGAAAAAAAAAACGTATACGCATCTGTTTTTCGCGAGTATTTTGTCAGCATTTGCTCGTAATGAACCATACTGAAATGTAAGCAGTGCCAGCGGTTATCGCCATCAAAACAAAAAAAAAAGAATTCACAAAAAGTGAAAAAAGGTTGAACATTATAATTTTGTGAACAGCGATTTTAAAAACAAATTTGGTTATTTATTTGCGAGCGATGTAAATGAAATCGAAATTTTTAAATAAACATTTGTCACGAACTACTTTGGAAATGTACATGCTACGTGTTGTATCGACATCCACTATCCGGCACGATAGAAACACGGGTTAAAATTTAAGCGGCGGCAGAAATTCGGTCCGTCGTGCAAATTTACCCACCCACTGTCGTACACGGACCAACAGACGTTACGTTGTGCAAAAACGTCGTGCAAGTACGATAGCGGATGGCCCCCTTAACAGATGATTTTATAAAATATAAAAACGAATTAAAATTAATATCGACTTTCTGCAAAAATTTTGTCTCGTCGAGACTTCTCCAAATATTCATTGAAACAACTACTTCTCGAGCTAATACCCCGATAGATATTGAATTATACTATGAATATTTGAGTTACACGACAGATTTACTGTTCTATGCATAATTTATATGCAAAATGCAACATTAGGTCAAACTATTCTCTCACCAAACTAAATTAACCAACAGAAAATTGAAATTAATTGAAACAGTTACAGGGAATAAATATTAATTAAATGAATCTTAGGTGATCTTAAAGACAAAGTCCTGAGCCATCTATAGACGCGTTTCAAGATTTATCCCTCATCAGTATAGCTATGCTTTCAATGACTTTCAGATGATTTTATGTTTGGTTTGCAATTTAGACAGATCAAGCTTTAAATTTACAACACGAATAAGTGCAATTAAAAAATATTACCTTTAAAATAATATGATCTATGACGAGTTTAACTACAAATTAAGAGGTTAAAAAAACTAGAACTATACTTTTTTTATCACAAAATACGAATCTATAAGATCTAATGGGATTTTAGAGCTTTTTATATAAGCATTCATTTAGCAAACGATTTTCTTTGGTCACTTTGACCGTTTGCTAAATGAAGCTTATTGGTGCTTATTGAAATGTTGAAAATGTTATTGAATAAAAAAAACTGCTTTTACTTAAAATGAGCATGTAGCCTAGAATTCGAATTTATGGAATGCATTTAATGTAATATAGTCGATCTTAACTTCATAAATATTTATCTTCAATATTGTTTGAACTAAGGTTATTGACATTTTATTTTTTAGGACATTTCACCAAAATTAAACGTTCCCTTTGCATTACAGACGGGCAAAGTAAACATAGATTTATCTAATATCAATATTGGAATGTTTTTAAGACATATTTTTAAAGTAAAAACAACTACTTTTTGGTATTATTTATATCAGTTTAATATTGTATTGTCATGAAACAAATAAGTACTATTTAAATGATTGAAAAACATTTAAAAGCAAAAGTTAAGTAACAAATGTATTAATGTTACTTTGTTTTTTTATGATATTACAAATAAATAAATAGTATGTCAAAAATATGATTAATCCATAATAAATGAATGTACTAATATCATCATCATACGATTTTCTTAACATAATGTTTTCATATATGCGTGAGTTATGTGCAGATTGTTATAATAGTAATAAAAAGCGGTTTTTTTTTATTACTATAATGTTTTTAATCGAATGGTAACTTTTTTCAAACAAATTCATAACCATATGATTATTATCGCAGAGGTTGACATTTTTAATTTATTGATTAATAATCTGTTGAAAAAATAGATTCATTTTCAACTCTTTGCTACTGTTTGGCGTTCTTAATTTCAGAAATTGCCCAATTCAAGATAGTTGTTTGACAGATTTATTATAAAGCACGGAAAAATCATTTTATATTTTCCCTTCCGATAACTCAAGTTCCGACTCGAAATGCATATCAAAATTAAACTGTAACATGTTGAAACCTATATGTTTGCCATTTTTAAACACAGTCTATTACTTATTTAAACGGTTTACTGTACACATCAAGTGTTTTATCCTCTGTACTGTATTAGTGTTTTTTTTAAATAAGAATTTATAGATGGAGTAGGAGTTAATTTGTGTTGTAAAAGTACTCCCGTTGTCATAAAAGATGCTTAAATTATATGTTATGTTATTAGAATAGTTTAATATTTTAAAGAATTTATTTTGTATAAGTTATTGGTGAGCAATGTATGATTAAAAGATATCACCTGGGCTATTATCAGTATTGTCCTAAATGTTGCTAGTTGCGACGGAAGCAAGTCTAACTAACAAAATTATTGACGTTAGAATGAGTTATTTGAAAAATAATAATGAATTCTTGTCAAGGCCGTAGCCGTAATGTTCAAAATGTTAAATTTTTCTATGCAAAAGCGGCCCTGGAAGAACAAAAACAATATTTTTACAATTAACCCCCCACGAATTTTTTATAACCCCCTCCGAAGTTTTTTCTGGCTACGGCCCTGATTCTCGTAAATGAACGGTTTTCCATGAATAATAATTTTTGTTAAAACTACCACTTACCTATAAAATATATGAATAAGTTAGAGATGTAATTTGTAATTCACAGCACAACACAAATCACATAAAAACATTGTCTTGTAAAGTTCCTTGGAAGTAATCTACGATGTGAAGAGTTCTGACAAGAGTTCATAGGTGTTTGCTCAAAGGGCCAACAGTATCCGGAGATAAAGCATTGAGCATCCGCGAAGTCTGCGATGGTGTGATGAACTTTGCCCTGGAAGCAATCCCCTCTAGTACCCCGTATTCCTCTAGTTTCAGCAAAAGCGCAAATTACCAACGGATTTGGTAACGGAAGAGGAGCCTTGCCTGGAGGTGAGCAGAGTATTTCCGTAATTATCTGGGATCGTTCCGATGTCACAGGGCAACATGGCTTGAACACGAGGATGCGCCAATCATGTGATGTGCCCATTTAGAGCGGCGATGGCCTCAGCCAATAAGGGACGAGGAACTGCGGCACGATTTAGCAGTTAGCTGCTAAAGGGAGGAGCACTATTCCCCCAGGGAGCTCTGCAGCTGCTCGCTTCTCGCCTCCCGCTTACCGTTTTCCGTCCTCTTTGATTGTGCGCTTGCCCCGCTGGATGCCACTTCTTCACCTGGCACTGCCACTGCCACTACTCTCTTTGCTCCCGTGCCATATCATTGCTCTCTCTGTGTTCTGCGATTATTCCAAACAGCCATCACCGTATATAATTTACCTTTGGTCATTTTCAGTAATTCTATTTGCTACTTACCTATCCATACTATGCGGCTTCGCGGTGTTCCTGTATTGTTGATTGCTTGCACCTACCTATAATTTACATTTGATTATGATTGTATATTATTTAAACAATCAAAATTATTATAAGGATGCATATGTTTGTAAATTAACACATCTCTCGATTCTATTTAATCGAGTGTCTAAATTTCATTCAATTTTTTTTAACTTTGAATTAGAAATATTTCAGCCTCATTATTAAACGAAAAATGTGTTGAGACATTACACAAAATGCTATTGTAGCATTTATATACACACATCAATTGTAACCTTAAAAATCGTATACAATATACAATATATATATATATATATATATAATTATTTCAAACGGCTATATTTATATCCATATTGTATAAAACGTTCAGTTTTCTATTTTTTTTTCCTGTGAAGCAGAGGCGCAGCGAAGAGGAGCGCCGAACACATGTTAATTCATTAATCAAGGTCTAAATTATATTTCTTAGATTTAATTGTTTTCTTTATAATGATATTTTTTTAATTTTGGATAATTTATATTTAAATGTCATTCACATATTATTGTGATTTAACGTTCACATAAAGATCGCCGAAAAAATTTATACGATAAATTTATTTCTTTCCTTTATTTAAATATTTTTTTTATCTTAATTAAAAAGTGAATTGATTGAATATCTTTTTGGAACTATATTTACAGTGCCTTTAAATGTGTACCCATATTTATTAAATTTATATTGAGAAGTTTTGGTTCAGATACAATTACAAAATGAACCAAGTGTCCTGTTTTATTAAAGTAGTAGGACGTTAACAAAATAAAGCAAATAGGTATTAAATACTACCGAAAATGTAAATAATGCAGTGTGAGATAAATTATTAGCAGTGAAAGATTTACACTGATTGAGGAAATACTTTGCTGCGTTCCGTTCGAAAATATTGATAAAATTATAAACATATAGAAAATCATAAATGATAACGGAACAAATGAAGATTTATTAAAAATGTACTAATTATTACAATTATTAAAATTATAAGAGGTGATCAAATTTGCCATATAATATTTGTCAAGTCATGAAACTAAATAAAAGATAGAAACTTGATTAAAACTATACAATTTCACGAGTCGATAAATGCTGTAAACTTTAATGATTTTCACACATTCGAATAGACAGCCCGATACATTTTGACACATTTTTAAAAATCATTAAAAACATTGACAAAATTATTGAAAAGAAGAGGAAAATATTCTAAAATGTATGAATTTCATAAACATTTACAAAACAATCAAATTTTCGTGTTTGATTTTCGTCAATTTTAAAATTTTGATCAATTTTTATAGGAATAATATAAATTATAAGAATTTTCACCCATTGTAATTCCAATTCCAATTCAATCTAATCCAATTTATTTCCAAATATAATAATACTTTTATAGGTGATTTAATTTGGTCAATATAATTATACAAAAGTATAGTAAAACAAATACTAAATATTGTAAAGCTGAGGCTGTTAGTTGTTAAAACTCTATAATATCACTAAAACACTGAATTGAAACCTAAACAAATTGAGTGTTTTATTAAAGTGAAAATACTAAACAGACATAATCACAAAAATATTACTTTTTTGTCTGTTTTCTTGATTTCTTTAATTTTCAATAATTTCCCAAGACATCTGTAACTGATCAACTCAACGTAAACTTTGTTGTGTTTTATAATTTTGGTCGTTTTTGCAGGTTTAGTTATTCTTAGTTTTGCATCAATTTACAATTGATTTAGTTAAACATTCGTATTTTAGTCAATATTTGTGATTTTTATAAGTTTTCGGGAATTTTCTAGGCTTTCATCAACTTGTGAGTGGATGGAAGTCATAGTATCACAATGGGCCTTCCAGGCCTAAGTGTGCACCTCTTTGGGCGGCGCAGCCACTAAAACCTAATCTATCAACTTGTAAAATGTTCAATCATGTTTATGTACCTACTGATTTAGTGTATTTAAATAATTATCACCTAATTTAATAAATTTCGTCAATGTATTTAATTAATTTAATTAATGTTACCTTTTTATTTACAACACTTTGATTATTTTCAACAAACTGCCTAACTATTGATAATGTTTCTCAATGTCAATGCATCTGTCTTTGAGCTAAGTGTTTTATACGTGTGGCGCATGAAGTAAAATTTCGAGTTTAGAAAAGTCTGAGCATTCTGATCTATATGTCTGAAAAAAGAAAAATACCTTGTTTATCAAAATAGATATGTTTATCCAGAAGAAATCAGATTATAAAATAGCAATTATTATAATCGTTCAGAAATTTAAAAACAATGTTTATGTGAAGAATGAACATATCGTTAGGAATAAAAACAGGAAATCTGATTAAAATGTATTAGCAGAGTAACAGTAAGTCCAACCAGAACGGTAAGAAAAGAAGCCGATTAGATCATCGTTTACATTAGCATTCTTGCCAGTTTCTTAAATGCTTTAATTATTGTAGATTGGCTATACGGTTTTTACAGTTTATACCTAATACCTAATAATGTGTATCTTTTGAGTTAATTCTTTTGAAAACACATAAAGAATCTGTGCCCTTAAACTAGCTATGCACTTACGTTTGAGAGCAACTACTATTTTGAGGATTTTTTGTGTAAACAATTAAGAGCTGTGAACAACACAGGTACTGACCGCGAATTATATGGGATTATTAATTGGTTATTCCAATTACTTAATTTTAATGCTTACTGAGACAGAGCAATGAAATTAAAACAAAAACTGCACTATTTTCAAGACAACCTTAAAACAAAAAGAGCTACTACAAAAAGTACATACACATAAAATGTTTGTTTTTTATTATCTGCAACTTTTGTTTGAAATATTTTTTGATTATGTTAATAATTTACGAGATACGAAGAAATCGCTAGGAATAAACATCTACTTCCGGTTTTCGATTTTCAACCAAAAGTTTATCTTCTTGAGATATTATAGAGTAAAACCCAAATACAAAATTTGATAAATATCCCATGAGCCGTTTTCGCTGAAATCGTGTCATAGTCCGAAAGAAGGACAAGCTGACAGACCGACGGACCGACATTATTGAGGTAACACTTGATTCGGAATCCTGGGTCATCAAAATGGATGTTCCCGGAAAAAATTTTGGGGAGTAATTTTTTGACCGATCATAATACCTGCCTCACACAGTAGTGCGGTCGGTAAAAATAAAACAAAGTTTCTAAAATCTTTGTAATTATTAAGAGAATGATAATATATAATAATTATTTCTAATTTTTTTTTTGTATAACGACAACGGAACTAATTTGTTGATAGTGTTACTTTTATTGCCAGTTGTAATGAATGATATTTTGTTTACTTTTTTAAATTTTGTATTGTGAATATCTCTTAAACGTGATGTTCATTTGATTTTTGTTTTCATTGTTAAAATAAGCATAAAATTTAGTGCTAAAATAACTATTTTCCACTTAAATTATGACATTATTTTTAAACATATTTTCAGATTCTGGTTGAACACCATCGTATTTTAATAGCATCCAGACGATTTTATAAAGAGTACATTATTACCATGGGACAATTATCAATCAATTTTTTTAGATATTATTTTTGTAGGAATAAATCCAAAAATACTTTGTTGAAATCAATGTTTTGTAAAATTTCGAGTTTAAAAAAGCCTGAAAATTCGCTCGCTCGCGCACTCCTGTAAATCCACATTTTCAGGCTTTTCTAAACTCGAAATTTTACTTTATGCTTAATCTGGGATATACTCATAATACTCATAATTGACCTTGTATAAAAAATCTTCTCATAATTAAAAGAGATTCATTATTAACTAATCCAGTTTGGTTTGATATTATTTGAAGTAAAACTTATGCCTATAATTATCTACTTTTTAAATCAAGTAGTTTTATTTTAATTTTTGTATACAAGGTTTATTATAAAACGGTTCAGTTTTAAACTTTTAACGAGTATTTCCACTCCCAGATTAAGCTTGAAGTAAAATTTCGAGTTTAGAAAAGCCTGAAAATTTGGATTTGCCGGGGCGCGACTCGCTTCGCTCGCACGCCCCGGCAAATCCAAATTTTCAGGCTTTTCTAAACTCGAAATTTTACTTCATGCGCCACGCGTATAAAAAATTGATTTCAAGTGAAGTTTAAAATATATTCCTTATAAATAATTTGTCACTTTGTTGATGAAACAAAATTATGTTCTCCAGTACTCTTTTTTGTTAAATCTTGCAACGCATTTTGTCCAATAGCCCTTAGACCAGTGACGGCTCGTCAGAGACAGCAGGGTTGGCTGGGCCGTACCGGTAAATTTGATTGAACAAAAATTATAAATTATTATTTTCTCAGAAATAAATATAGCGCATTTTTTTGTAATAAATATATAGCAGGCTAATATGTAGTAATAATAATAAGCACTCAGCATAAGGCCGATAAATGTAGAAATTTATTTTAATTTAATATATGTTTACTAAGCAACTTCGTATCCGCGAAATCGGCCAGTCGTAGATTTTCAGATTATGAAGATTAATGCATGTGCTACGTCATCACAAGTGTCAGTGCAGTTTCTGTCGTTACATTTCCCCTGCAGGATGAACGTACGTCCGCAAATAGTTTACTCGAGTACGGCAAGTTTGCCGGGGCCGTACTTCCACACAATACACCGATGCCTGTGTCGATGCACACTTCAAATTCGGTTACGTTACACATCACAGATTTTTATTCTATAACTAGTGGATTTTTTACCAATGTATTTCTGATTATTTTCAAGCATACATAGCCTATGTCCCTAAATTAATGGGTGCATTTTTCGACAAAAGATCATTTTTTAAAAAAGTTTTGGATGTCTTGAAAACATTTTTTATTATCTAATCTTGAAATTATTATAGAATATATACAGGGTGTTTACGGTCGTCTAATTATCCTTTGAGGGGGCAATAGTACATCCCTAAAGAAGTCAATCAACCCTAAATTATCTTAGTAAAAGTGATCTCATAATCGACATAATATTGTTTTCTTAGTTTTTCATACAAGAATTTATTTACATAAAACTATAATAATAAATTACTTTATTTCGCATTTTTGGGTATTGTTGTCAAGATATTTGACAAGTTGTCAGTAATTTACTTTTTGTATTAACTTTGTGAAACTAAAAATTGTGATAGAACATCAATATTTTAATATCGAGTTAGTCGATATGCTGCTGATTAATGGATAAGTGCATCAGAATACAGCTGCTGCAAGTCGGCTTTACGCTAAAAGATTTCTTGGTAGACCAATACTTAAACCTCAACAATTCACTCGTTAAATAACACGGGGTAGGGAGACAAGTAATTTACAAACACATCAAGGACGTGGTGGAGGACCTGGTTGAAATAGGCGAATTTTAGACGCTGATGAACAACATTTTGGATTTAGCTACAAGGCGCATACCTCGAAAAATTTCAAATCGTGTTGTTTGGCGAACTCTACGGGAGAATCAGCTGTACCCATTCCATGTGCAACGTGTACAACCGGTGCTTTCTCAAGATCATCTTTTGCGAGTAAATTTTGTAGATGGTTTGTGCAACAACATGCAGAAATTCCAAATTACCCCTTTAATGTTTTAGCGGTTAACGAAGCAACATTTACACGTGAAGGTATAAATCATTTACGAAATGTTCATAAATGCAGTGTTAAAAATTCGCATAGTGTTCATTCATAGTGGGCATTTTCAACATATTTTCCTTAAGGTCGGAAATTTACATGTTATTTGGCCATAAGAACGAACAACGGTTAATCTTCCACAATTATTAAAATAGAGCATTGAAACTTAAACATATTGTACATTGAAGCTATTCATAAAGCTTGACAGTATTTATTTTTCAAAAAAATGTTTCTTAAATTAAACATAAATTAAATAATGGAACACTGTCAAATGATTACATAAATCCGTGTATTACTTACATAGGAAACATTATGTCTTCTTCATATTGCTTTGATTTATTGAGGTAATTATTATAAGCATGTTATACTAAATAGATTGATCTAAAATAAATGATAAATAAAATTAATCGTTGCTTAGAAATATCCATATCAGCAATGTAAATTTTGATTATACTATACTTTTAATAAATAGGCGGCAGCATCGTGCCTTTTTAGTAATATTTTTAAAATATACTGTGATTTCTATAAACATGTGAAAAGAAATTAGGATTGATATGTAGAATTCGTGTACGATATTTGTCGCGGTACTGGCTTCTGGCTCCCGACCTTGAGTTGCGAATGTATTTTTTATTACGCGGACCGTTCATTCATACATTATGTTATTGATACACAACAAAGACATTATTAAAATATTTCCCAATACATTTTGTAAATATAATTGTATTTCTGGATTCATGTTTTGAATAGGAATGTGGAATGCCAGTAAATGTTGATTCAAGTGCTGGGTCAGAAAGATTCTTTTTCATTTATAATTTACCAAATTGAATGTGCGGCATTCAGCGATTTGATCATCGAGTCAGCTTAGCGTTTTTTTTTAGGTCCCGTGAATATTTAGTGGGCATTCTTCGCGTACTAAATATTTCTGACTTATTTAGTATCAATCAACATTTATTATGATCATGTGGGCGACCGCACATATGGAATTCTGATTTCTCAATTATTTTTATAGTACGCTGAAAATCGACTAAATATATTTATTTATGCTATGATTTGTAAATGTACATACATGATCAATATATTTTGAGCTTTGGAATAAATCAGTGTTTTGTGCGCTTGGCGCATGAAGTCAAATTTCGAGTTTAAAAAAAGTCTAAAAAAATTCAGTCTTTTTTAAACTCGAAATTTTACTTCATGCTTAATCTGGGAGTAGAAAACACTCATTTTAAGCTTTTAAAAATCACGAATGCTTGAAAATTTACACTATACATATTTGAATATATCTTAAAATCTAATATTTAGGTATTTCTTTGTAATAATCTAATTTTCTAAAACTGACATTAGATTTTTATATTCTGAAGTTTCAAATCATTTTATATAAAATTTATCAATTTAACCGAATATTCAATGAGTATGTCAATTTTGATGATGATATGTGTTTTAAATCATGTCGTTTCTGTAAATTATACTTCTGTTAAATTAAGGAATTTTATCATTTTTTAAGTCAATTGATTGATTTTTGCATATTTATTCAAATTTTACAATTTTTTTAATTTTTTCTTGGATGTATAACTAAATACTTGTAGTATTATTATTTGTATTGTTTTGTTTTCGTTTAAATTAACAATTTTTAATGTTTTTGATGATTTGCAAAATTTTTAGGGTTTTCTCAATTTTTGTTATTTTCTACATTTTAAAAGATTTTAATTGATTTTTAATATGTTTATTTAATAATAATTATTGCGCCCCGTGAATTTAGAAAATTTTAATTTATTTTCAAAGTTTTGAGAAGTTCTAATAAATTTTAGTTAATCTTTAACGCTTTTAGTACCTTTTCCAAGATTTCCTTTAATTATTAAAATTTCTGAATTGTTTACATTTTTCTTAATTTTAAAAATGTTGATATATTTCGTCAAATTTCCAGTTTTTGTGAACTTCCCCAAGATTTTTATTAATTTTAAAAATGTTGACGCGGGTTATGAAATTCCAAGATTTTCGTGAATTATCAAAATTCTAACGGTATTTGTGAATTTTGTAAATTTTTAAAATATTGGTGCTATTTAAGAATTCTCGAGATTTCTGTCATATTTTAAAACGTTGGCAATATAAGTGAATTTATTAAACTTTTTTTGTTCATAAATTTCCCCAATTTTAGTTAATTTTCACAAAAAAATGTGATTTTCAACGTATTAGTCAATTTTAAAAATCTAAACGCTTTTTCTAAATTTCCAAGATTTCCGTTGGTTTTAAAAATTTCAAGATTCTAAGATTTCCAAGATTTCCGTTAAAAATTTTCATACAAGTGTGAATTTGCAAGAAGTTTTTAATAATTTTTAAAATTTATCATGAATTTTTCTATTTATTAATTAATTTAGACGTTATATTAATCGTTAACGATTGATAAACGTTTTGAAGAAAGGGCTCATATTTTGTGCCAAATAAATTTCTTTGAAATTTGCGAACCCGAAAATTAACGAAATTCTTGAAAATTCATGAATACCGGCATTTTTTATTAAATTGACGAAAAAAGTAACGAAAGAAGTCAAGAATTTGAAAATCAACAAAATCTTGGAAAATGCATGGTTTTTGTTAAAATTTTGAAAATAAATAAAAAGTTTAAAAATTAACAAACTTATTACAAAATTCCCGAGTCGACAACATTTTGAAAATTAATGAAAATCTTGTAAATTCACCAAAATAGACAAGATTTTAAAAATTGAACCAAAACTTCAAAACCCTCAAGATTTTGTAAATTAATGAAAATATTGTAAAAAGCCAGTGATTATTTTTTAACGAATGTTTTCCACTCCCAGACTAAGCATTAAGTAAAATTTCGAGTTGAGAAAAGCCCTGTGAAAATTTGTCGAGGGCCGCGCAGCGACCCAAGACAAATTTTCTGGGCTTTTCTCAACTCGAAATTTTACTTCATGCGCCACCCGCATAAAAATATTGATCGATTGTTAAGTTTAAAATATTTAAAACATTTTTTATTATAGATAATCACTTTTCACATACTTTAAATTGTAGTCAGATTTCAATTGTTCTTGACATTTCATCACTTTTTGACATTGTGTTAGTATTTTATTAAATTTAAACATTTAATCGATTTTCGACAGTTTTCGATTTTTTCAAAATTCTGGCAAATTTAAACATTTTTACCATGACATTTCATCACTTTGCCATAATTTTCGCACCACAGACAGAGCATAAAATTCTAGACAAAGACATTAAACTCTATTGTCTCGGGTCGCTGCGCGACGCTCGAAAAATTTTCACGGGGCTTTTCTAAACTCGAAATTTTACTTCATGCTTTGTCTGGGAGTAGAAAACACTTGTTTGAAGTTTCAAATTGAACTCTTAAAAAAAACAACGAATATCTAAAGATTTACAACAAATAGGCGAAATTTGAAATACGTATACTTTAAAGAAAAACTCCCTGTATATATTAAATATATATTTATAATAATTGTAATTCATAATTATATAATATAAATAAGTATTGGAATTGAGACAAGCAAAACGGCTGAAAGTTTGTCGAATGAAATTAAAATCGTGAATATTAATTTATCCAGTTCACTTGTCTACTGAAATTTAATATACCCATTCATTCGCCCGGCGCTATCTAAACAAACAAACAAGGCCCTTCGCACTCATAATTTTTATTATTCGTTGTGATAATATTCGGCAGGCACTATGAATGAATACATAGTCAAAACTACTTTTAGCAATTTTGCTATCTCTGCGCCATCTCGTACCCCAGAAACACACTACCAGCTAAAATTGGCCCTCTTAAATGTATGGGCTCGCTTGGTAAACGGGCAACTTATTGGGACTTTTTTATTGCCAAGTAGGTTAACCGGGAACTACTATTTATTATTTTCACAAAATAATTGGGCAAAATTTTTGGAAGATGTTCCCTTAGCTGTTCGCCAACAAATGTATTTTTTTCAAGATGGTGCACCTGTACATTTTAGTTATTTAGTTCACCAACATTTAAATGACGTTTATGGAGATATGCGGACTCGTAGATACGCCGTGCGAGACTGTATTTACAACAAAATAGGGGTAACTTTGAGCAACTTTTGTAACAGACAACACTAATTATTAAGTGGTTAAGTTGTTTATTGTTAGATTTTTTATCGTATATTTTTGAAAAAAATTAGCCGTTTATTTTGAATGTTCCCTAAGTTAATTTGAGAAACAAATTTAGGCTACTTTTAAAATAAACGGCTTAACTATTCTAATACTTTATCACTTTATAATCAAATTTGGCAAAAATTCGGCAATAAAAATTAACATGTAATAAAAATTTTATATTTTGCAAATTTCTTATAACATTTTTCTCTAAACTCAAAATTAAAGCCAGTGGCCTTATAAGCTAATTTTATTCGTTGTTATAAAGACTATAATGCCAAGTTTGTAATGTCTTTATGGTAATAGTATTTTTGAAACAGGCAAAACTTTTTATAATGACTTTTTGTTGAAATATTAATATTAAAAATGTTATACTTATCCGGGCAGTAATTCGAAAACACATGGTATATTTGTAATGTCTTTATGGTAATAGTATTTTTGAAAGATGCAAAAATTTTTATAACGAATGACTTTTTGTTGAAAAATTGATAATAAAAATGTTATACTTATCGGGGCAGTAATCCGGAGATACGTAATATATAACACAATTTGATTGTAAGAGGTAATTTAATAGAAATGCAATTATTTTGAATAAATAAACGTCAAAATATAAGAAAAATTATTAAAAATTAATAACTTATAAAAAATTAAATATTTCCTATTAAGCTAAAATTCTGTATTTGCTCGATTACAAATATTTTTTCCAGTAACATTTTTCTTATCACACTTTTAGTTTTTGTCAATTATTGAACGTCTTCTATTATAAATTTAAGATTTGATAATGAAAATAGTGTTTTCAAGTCATCCAAAACGTAAAGAATGACTTATTGTCGATCCGGGGACATTTGGTATTTAATTTTATGGAAGTATTCGCTAATTTGACTATACAATTTGTATTCCTTCCTTGTAGCGTTCGTTGTATTTTGTTTTAATTCCGTTGCAAATAAAGTACATAACTAAGATAATATACATACATTTTTTTGTTTGTAATGTTGTCTAATAAACGTATACCGATAAAAAAAAACGCCCAACGCCCTAACTCTCTTATTTATTGACCGATTTGAATGAACTAATAAACAAAGTCAATGGCCGTTTCAATACCATCAATTGATAGTAACTATGTATTTTTTCAAAGCAAACTTCATTGCCAAATAATAATCAACTTTAAATTTTTAAATGGCTGCACATACTCTTCTTCTTTTATTATATTAGACAATTTTTTTATCAATCCAATTATGCCCGATATGTTGATTTTGATTTAAGATTTATGCCAAAATTATAACAAATCTTGTTCACATACATTTTTTTAATAAATGTAGTGTTTTGAAAAAATGGCCTTTTAATACTGTTTAAATTGTTTATTGGTTTATACTTAATCCGCGTGTTCCTAAAGATTGATTTTAGCTAAAATTATGCACTTATTTTTATGATTTTAATGAATGTCTTATTATATTACATGCTGGGATTTTTTTTCAATATTCATAATGTCTCAGGCATTTGTCGATTTTATAAAAGAGTTCAATTTCAAGTTCGAACGAGTGTTTCCATTTCCAAATTAAGCATGAAGTACAATTTCGAGTTTAGAAAAGCTTTAAAATTTGGTTTGGTCGCGTAGCGCTACGCGACCAAACCAAATTTTTAGGTTTTTCTAAATTAGAAATTTTACTTCATGCGCCACGCATAAAAACACTGAAATATTGCGAAGTTAGAAATACACTTTAAAAATGAGTAATAATTGAAATATTTAAAAAAACAAAATATTTACATTTTTCTTCACACATTCTTAGGTCAGGTCAAATAATACAATCAAATTAAGTTATTTAGTTTAGTTAATTAAAAAATACTATAATAATGTTGCGTTATTGCATCGATGGCGCTTAATGGGTTTAATTAATACTAGCTTAATTCTACATTAGGTTGTAAAGTAGGTACTTATTTGTCATTATTATTGTTTGACATAACCTCACAATAAATGACACTTTTTTACAAGGCACACTAATTATAATTTTTGATAAGTATAATTTTAAATACACGATTTTTTTTTTCAATAAAAACATTTAACAATAAACAAGAAATTGGGTTTTATTGGATTCAGAAATATAATGTCTAATCTAATAAAATAAAAAAAATTAGGGCACACATTTATAAATGATATGTTGACTATTATTTGGCAATGAAGTTATTATTGAAAAAGCCAATTGTGATGTAATTTCTTAGTTTTTGAACGGCCAATGACTTTGGTTTTCAGTTCAATAAAATCGGTCAATAAATAACAGAGTTATGGCGTTTTGTGTTTTTTATCGAACACCCGGTATAATATTACAACCAAAAATGTATGTATATTATTTGAATTATGTACTCTATTTGTAACGGATTTAAAACAAAATAAAGCATGTTAATATTTGCTGGCTAAATTGAAGAGGTATTACTGATAAGAATAACATTAACTTATTTATAGAAAAAAAAAACGAAACATCGAGTCAAAGGGTAAGGGTGACTTCGTATAATTTGTTTTATTTTCATAAACATATTACAGATGGAAGGACAGAAAAAAACACTTCACCAATCCCGTACGCGATTGCATCTGATTTCAAATGAATTTATATGTCACAAATAATATTTCTAATTACTAATGAAGTTTCATTTCATTTATATAATTGTATTAATCGACATGTATATTTTAATGATGACAGTTTTTTGTTTACGTGTGAAAATAAAGAAGCGTTTTTAAAAAGGCGTGCATTTATATTTTAAGGCAACCTAGTGTAATAATCACTTCATATGTGATGTTAAGTCAAAAGGATTGATTTCAATAGTGACAATGGCAAAAAATATTATTAGGTATTTTTTGCCATTTCTACTAATGAAATCAATCACATAATGAAGTGATTATTACACTAGGTTGCCTTAAAATATAAATGCACGCCTTTTTAAAAGCTCTTCTTTATTTTTCCACTGTTTCATAATTTCAGTTTGCAAAGATTTATTTTAAAATTGTTCACGTGTGAAGGAAATGCAGTAGAAAAGTAAACAGAAGTTTCGGTACAGTTCAAACTAGGTTCTTATATTATGTGTGTAACAAGCAAATAAAAAGTTTACCAGGAGTATGTTGCAACTTCGGAACAATACACCCTAAACGTCCGGTTTATCCTGAGGCGGTACCTATTAAAAGTACTTAATAGAAGATTACCGAAACTGAAATCCGTCTTTTCAATGCAATTTCTTCTCGGCTACCGAATGTTGCGGAATATTGAGTTGTCAATGAGAGGATTGAAATGTTGAGGGGTACAAAGGCTTTGAATGTCCATTATAATGTGATAAAGGAAATTCTGAATTATGAACAGAAATTTAACTACTATATTGTTTTATGATAAATATAATAGCCATGATTATTAGGAAATTAGTGTTAGTAAAATGTTTTATGTAATCATTAGGTACTTAATGATAGCGTAGCACGAGAATTAGTGGCCGGTCTACAAGTCGGTCTACTAAGGTCACATAGTAGGTAACAATAAAATCTATAAAAATGTTATGGTTCCACTATCCTGAGATATTTGCGTATTTTTTCACTTATGGTGTAGACAAAGAGGATTATCATGAAATCTTCTTTGGTGTGGCATACTTACCTGATCTACTCGAATCCTCTTTTAAAATAGTTTTTTAACTACCCATTATTTTAAATAAAAAATATAACAATTTTGTTAGTGCTTATTCTTATTCTCAGCCCAAAATGATGAGAAAATTGTAATCAAGTTGTGAAAATCTAACAAAATAGGAAAATGAATGGAACTGATAATAGTTTTAAAATATTGTATCGAGCATTGTCAAATCTACAAATATTTTAAATGCCTAAATCACTTTTAGGATCAAATTTTATCATCCCAATATTTTTAAGATTTTTATATATCTAAGATCATACTTTATTTGAAAATAATATTAATTTCGTTATAATTACATATTTGACAACATTTATATACTCAATTCATAACTTGAGCACTATTACATACTAGTGCGCATTGGCACTTAAAATACCAGCAAATACTTCCAAATGTTCACAATATTGTCTTACCAACTTTAATAAAATTTAATAACGTCTTATTTAATATAAGCAGTATATTTTGAACTTAATTTAAACAATATTACATTGTTTTATACGCGTGGCGCACCGTCAAAATTGGATAATTCAAGAATACTACGAATTCACAATTATTAATTTTAATAAAAATTACAAAAGTTGACAAATATCAACAAAAAAACTACTGCAATTGACAAAAAATCATGATAGGAAAAATTGTCAAAATTTAAAAAATATAATATTTGTGCATTTTTATAAATCGACAAATCTCCCAGACTTGATAAATAATTGATTTGTGCAAAATAATAAAAATGATTTATAATACATTTTCTAAAAATTGACAAAAATCATAAATTTTAAATATAATCTTCAAAAGCCTTAAACATATTGATTCAAAATAAATAACATTTGTAGAAATTGACAGTATTAATAAAATATTACAATTATATTTTTTCGATTTGTCAAAATGTTTGTACAAATGGATAACATTCAATTTATTTATTGTTTTACGAGATCCATTCACAATATAATTGTTTAATTAATGTCTGACTTAACCCGTGGTGAAACATTTTTGAATCTAATGGATATTTATTTAAAACACTTGGTTTGTTTCACCGATTTATATTTTCTCAGACTAGTTTCGACCATTGGTCATCATTCCTTCTTGAAGATGACCAATGGTCGAAACTAGTCGGAGAAAATATAAATGAGTGAAATAAGCCAAGTGTAAAACACTTGGCTTATTTCACTCATTAAATACTCATTAAATACTCATTAGACACAATATAATTGACTACAAATAGAGAATACTAGAAGAAAAATCATTCTTAAAAATAATAAAAAATGTATGCCTAAATCAATAAAAAAAAAATGGTGATGTGTCCATCATAGTACTTTCCCCCGCAAATTGCGTATTAAATCACTTTTTAAAGTTTGTAAAGAGGCTAATGAATCACCCTGTAGAAAATTGTGTTTGAAAGTTCCCGAAAAACGTTCTTCTTTTTATAACATATTACGAAGTGGTCCTCAATAACTAGATAAAACACACAACTTTTGAAATATCTCAAAAACTAAGAGTGCTATGACAAAAAGTAAATGAACAATACATCTTCATTATCTACAACTTTTATTTGAAAGAATTTTTTGTTTGATGAACATTTATTGAAAAAATCTGAAAAAACTGAAAAACGCTAAGAGTAAAGTACCACTTCCGGTTTTCCGATTTTCACCAAAAGCTTTTCAGTTCTTCCGATTGTAACAAAAAGCTTAAGTTTCAAGTTTCATCTCGATATCTTTGGCGGTTTTTGCGGTACAGCGCACACAGACACACACACAGACACACAGACAGACAGACAGACAGACAGACAGACAGACAGACATTTTTCAAAAATGGTCTTATTCGACTCAGGGGACCTCAAAACGGATATTTCCGCTAAAATTTTTGATTCGAAAATTTTCACGAAAACAATACTTTCCCTTTGTATTACATACGGGGGAAAGTAAAAAACATAAATATCTTAACATTTGACCAAAAATCTGCTGTGGCCAGCACAGGTACCGACCACAAATTAAAATGTTATATGATTAGTATATCTATTATTCCTATCACTTATTATTAATGCGATTAAATTCAAAGAATAAAATTCAAAAATTTATTATTTTCAAAATAACTTCATAAGTAAAACAGCTACCATAAAAAGTTTAAACACATTAACGGCCTTATGCATAGTCCTACAATCAAACTGTTACTAACATGTGATTAACTAATCGCGATTATGGTGTTACTAAGTACGCCTTATGCATAGTCATGTTTTAATACACACTTGTTAGTAGCGCCTATCTTTAGTCACTAGTATTGACAGCATTGCTTTTTCTGATATTTCCATGTCAAATTGAATCATAGACTAAGAAACATATAGATCTATTTTTATATTTATCTATGTAATTAGGGTTATAACTAAGGCTCGGATTATGTCAACAAAATTGTAATTTCTATGCATATCTAATGTTTTTTAATTAAAATAAGCCAAACATTTTATATGCATAGAAAACTTACAATTTTGTTGATAAACCTTGGTTTTAACTAATGTATACTCACACAAATTATTTAAGCTTAAAATTACCAATATTTAATTATCAATTGTAGCTTTTAATGACTTCTCTCTAGAGAATACTATCACCTTATAGTGATTTGAACTAGCGTTCTAAAATTCGCGAACGAGTGGTAAAACGTGAGCTATGCGTGTGTTCGCCAAAATGCGCACACTGCACTGACATGAGAAGAACAAGGACAATACTATATACGTACGATAGAGATAAACGATTTTCTGGGCTTTTCTAAACTCGAAATTTTACTTCATGCGCCACGCGTATAAAACACAGATTTCAAGTGAAATTAGAATATCATAAATTTTACAATATTTTAGTGTTTTATACGCATGGCGCATGAAGTAAAATTTCGAGTTTAGAAAAGCCCAGAAAATTTGTCTCGGGTCGCTGCGCGACCCGAGACAAATTTTCACGGGGCTTTTCTAAACTCGAAATTTTACTTCATGCTTAGTCTGGGAGTGGAAAACACTCGTTTAAAGCTTTATATTGAACTCTTTTGAAAAACAACTAATGTCGGAAAATTTACAGCTTATGCAAATGTTTACCTTAAAGAAAAATTCACTATATGGAACACTACTTACTCCAACATCCTTATTCGGATAAGGAGAACTCATATTTAATTTCTAAGATGCATTTTTGACGAACTGCAGACATTTTGTTGAAAAGTGAAATGAAATTAGGTTTTGACATGTAGCTAAGTATATTTGTAATAACTTTTTAAATATACATTTAACATGTTCATTAGGTCTTTGGTATTTTTCGCATCGCACTGTAATTTAATACCGTGCGATGTTCCCCGCACCGCAGACACCATTCAATGTTATGACCCCCTGCACCGCACACCCCGCTTAACAAGAATCCCGCCCGCTCCCCGCGCCCAATGACGTCATTTGCGATTGCAGCGCCGTCTCATCGAGTGGGTTGGTTAACTAAAATCATGATACGTGAAGCTCCCTATGATTTATCAATCTAATTTAATCTATGTCTAATGATTCGTAGGTTTGTGTAGCAATGTAAATGACAAGCACTGCTCTGCTATGCCGATGCCGATGCACCGATGTGTAGCTCCCGTAGCCGAATGCCGTCTTATGTTTTTTCTCCTTCGCACACCTGATGTGGAAATAAGAGGGTCCTTGTTTGTCGAATCTCACTTTTATCAGCATGCATTATTATGTTTATATATACGTCATGTCTTTGTATTTCGGATTTCACTGTTATCAAACATTACTTACCTTTTGCTTTTGAACTATTTCCACCATAATACAAATTAATTAATTGATTTTTTAATGGTTTTGGAGCATTGTCACAATCAATTAAATGTTTAAACTATCGAGTATGCTGTTTGTTTAATTGTTTAAAATAATAATTACACACAAGTTTATTATTATTTTGGGTATATTAAGTCCAAATATTTGGTTTAAGGGAGAACATTTTTAAAATATATTCTGCTCACAGACACCCTTGCACTATGACACGAAGATAAGGAATGGTTTAAACGAAGACTGAAAATGTAACATCAACGTTAAACGCTTTTCGGAATTTCTTCGAAATATGATATATATTTTTTATGTAAACTGTATAGGTGCTTCCAACAAATAATTATATCTATAAATAAAATATTTAGAAAATGAACTAAACATATACCTTATTTTTATCATTAAATAAATAATATATAATATAAATTGCCAGTAAGAATGCTCTTAAAAGTGAAATCCCATATGTAAAGACATAACGTATAATATAAATATAATAATGCATATTGATAAAAGTAAGATTCGAGCAACAAGGACGCTTTATTTCCTCAACGGGTGTGCGAAGGAGAAAATAGATAGACGTCATTCGGCTACGGGAATTACTACATATCGGTCCACGCCAGCAAAATCGCTGATATTAGCAGCTGCTCCGTGACAAGTACATGCCCTCGTGCCACGATAGCAGAGCAGTGCTCGTCCGTGCGTTAGGGTGGTCTTATATGGACTGGTTAAGAGCGGAAGCGGAGCGGGACCAATCGTTTTTTTCTACTCCGCGTTTAACTCTTATACGGGCGGATTGAAAGCGTTTTAAAAGCTGGTGCGAGGCTACAACAATTATGGGAATCGTCAATTGTTTCAAATTTACTTTTAGTTTTTATATCATGGAGTTTATAAATATTAAATAAAATTATACTTAGACCTGGGAGGTGTACGTTTACCCAGAAATATATATATTTTTTTTGTTTATACATTTTTTCACAATATCTGACTCAAAAATTGAATAGCGAAGAAAATTTTAAAAATTTAGCTCCTTTTGGTCGATTTTTACGAAAATATTGAGTAAAACGCCCGCTTTGAAAACGCGTTTAACCCGCCTATATAAGAAAGCGCATAAGAAACTATGTGTTGTAACTAAAAAACGCGTCCATCCCGCTCCGCTCAAATTTAAACACACGCGAGTGCTGGCGTTTTTCCGCCTCGCAGCCGTCCGTCTAGGGACTCTCATAACAAACCTTAACAAACAACAGAAGCTGGTAGACCTTCCTGTTACTGCTGCTACGCATAAGTGTAATTGTATAAGCTGTAGATATTTGGTTATTGTGTTTACTCTAGTTTAAACCTGGTAATTAATTATTTTTTATTGCATTTCTCCATACAGAGACACCTGATGAAACAGGCCCGAACCAAAGCGATACGAAAGAAGAAGCAATCGTTGTTACCGACCGAGCCAGAATTACCATTTAATTGTATATTTTGTTAATTAGATTGTCTATATTTGCAATATTTTAATTTTAAATTTTAATTCGAATTGTTTTATTATTATAAGTTTAATTTTGTACAAAATATTGTTACACATTATTTTTGCACTAAAAGGGACTTTGATTAACCTGAACCTACACTATTTATGCACTTTTAAAATGTATCGATAATCTCAATTTATCTCAAAACAAACTAAAATAAGTGTACTCAAGACCATATATCGCTCAATACTCACATATGGATGCGAATCGTGGGTGTTGTCACAAAGACAAAGAAGCGTAGCTTGCTTGTGAAATGAAGTACATGAGAAGAACAATTCCAGTAAAGCAAATATGGGAAGCAAGAACACAAGGCAAAAGAAGAATCTCTTCTAAACCTAAAGAAACATGGAACCAGACAATAGAGAAAAACTTGAAGAAAAGAGAGACTACCTGAACAGAAACGAACAAGTTAGCGCATAGTAAGAAAACATGAGCGAAATTTGTATACAAAGAATAAATTAAACAACCACACACCCGATCGGCTAGAGTGGTTTAAGATTATAGATATAGAAGATGTGGTTCCCGAACTCTATGAATTCCAACCCGAACTCTATGAATCCCAACCTAAAGACCTCAATAGCTAAATCACAAATAAATACCATTCCCAACGATTAGAAACATCATTTTAGATTATTTTTGTAGGATATAATTTGTTCGTGTCTTTTGACAATGTAATTATTTAAAATTTGTAGTCGCTTATAATGTAATACTATAATTATAAATTATAAAAATGTCATTTGAACCAACTCAGTTTTCAAAAGGTATTTTAGGTGTCTACTCTACACGCATATGTATCGTTTTTCGTTAATTTTTACATGGAACTTGGCCCGCCGTAAGCGTTCGTGCAAGGCGTGCACCGCATGCGGGCGCTAAGACTAGTGGGCGCCAAATTGTGCTTGTCAGGAAAAATCAGATGGCAAAAAATGGTTACTATATAAAAGATAAATTGATATTTTCAACATTTATGAAAATCTTAAGACTTTAAAGATAAATAACAAATTAACAGAATCAAAACGAGACAAAATATTTCTTTTTACCTTAGGTATTCCAATGATTTTCTTTATTTTTGGTGATCTTACAAAAATTGCCTTAAGAAATGTATATGCAAAGCAAATCGTAAATCACACGAAATATAATTGACTTAGAAATTAATAAACTTAAAATGACTGTAACAATTAAATTCTAACTTTGAGCGTCCACCAAGAACACAATTTTAAACTTAAATAAATATAAAGTTTAAAATTGTGTTCTTGATGGACGCTCAAAGTTGGAATCTATTTGTTTGTCTAACGCCATAAACAAAGTCTGCGATTTTTTCCGAATAATTAAATATTGATTGAAAGTTCGCTACTACTTTTTATCGATCTTAAGCACAATTTTTAAACTTTAAAAACTTTGTACAACTCAAGGCGGCTTAAATGAAGCAAGTGATTTATAAAAGTGAGTATTTTAAGAAGAAAACAAATGAAAAAAAAATCTTTCTAGAAAATCAAAAATTGCTTAACATTAGCTTCTTTAGAATTAAATACGTTTTAATTTAAGTAGTTTCTACTTAAAAATGATGTCTGTTATAAGCAGTCAAACTTGATTTTTTTTGTTGAGAATAACGATTTTCAAGAAATTTTTATTCAAGCTGAGTGCTTTTTTTTCTGGGAAAAATAAATAGCCCTGAGTGTTTCTAATATAGATGAAAAATGAGATTATTTTCTTGGAATTTCAAATAAAATTGTAGCTTTTCTTAAGGAAAATCACGATTTTTAGATAAAGATTTGTATATTTAATAATATCTTAAAAAATTCAGACATTCTGACAAACATGAATACCATTATAAGGCACTTTTTCAGCTAAAACAAAACTCAAAAATGTTTTTCACTCTTTGATTAAGCACAAAGTAAAATTTTGAGTTTAGAAAAGCTTCACTCTCCCCGAAAAATCTAAATGTTGAGTCTTTTTATATATGACATATTTTTTAAAATTTCTTTTAATCAATATCTTCACAGACAATATTATAAATTGGAGCTACACGAGATAAAGGTTGATTATTATCATGCGGACAGAAAAATTGTATTAGAAACGTAATTATTATTTAATACTTTTATTTAAAACATTATTTCACATTATAAATGTTCTCTGTATTTAGTGAAATAAAAAATACACAATGTAAACAAAATATTTGCTCTATTATAATTTGGTAAATATTAATATGTTAAGTAAATTACTACAAAGTCTTAATATCAAACAAAATATTTGCTCTTTTATAATTTGGTAAATATTAATATGTTAAGTAAATTACTACAAAGTTTTAATATCAAACAATTTTTAATTGCCTCTAAAATTTGATTTAATTTTTGAATAAATCATTTCAATGATGACAGTTGTATAAATATTTTAGACCAAACCAAAGTTGTTGCGGTCGTTAATTTGAATTCAACGTTCATTTAATTTAAGTAGTTGATAAAATATTATTTCTTTTGCGAGTAATGAATATTCATACCCTGTAATTTTTTCAATTTATTTCAATTTCCTGTTGGTTAATTAAGTTTGGTGAGAGAATAATTTGACCTGATATTGCATTTTACATATAAATTATGCACAGAACAGTAAATCGGTTGTGTAAATATTCATTGTATATTTCAATATCTGTCGGGGTATTAGCTCGAGAAGTAGTTGTTTCAATGAATATTTGGAGACTTGTCTCAAGGAGACAACATTTTTCTAGAAAGTCGATATTAATTTTAAGTCGTTTTTATATTTTGCAATTTTAATATTTCTCGCGCGATTTCCTGTACAGGTATTCTTGCTCCGTATCTTTGCCAGAATGTCTCAACTCCAGAGAAGTACAAGAATCACTTTCACACGTACTATACATAATGTTTTTAATTATAAGGACAATTTGAATATCTTGACATGTGTCGTTTACAAAACTTTAATCGGCCCAGTACGAGTTGTTACTCGGGTTACGTAAACAAACATAACTAACAAAGTTCTACATCCTAACAAGAGTGGATATGATGCTTATATCTTTACACTTTAGTGTGTAAATATGATATGAATTTCAGGGTAGGAGTAGGAAAAATTATAAATACACTTTCGGATTTTGTACAGATTTTAAAAGTTACAATAATTCAAGTTTGTTAACAATTTGATGGATTTAGATCTAAAGTTACAGAAAATGTCAGAAATTAATGTGATATTGTTTGCAACTATACTTAGAATTAAAAACATTTAAACCAAAAAAATCTTTTTCTTATGCACCTCTAGAACTATTACAGAGTTCAGGTTTGCACAATATATTTGACTTTATCAGTATCTGCCTAGTCTAGTCTATTTTTTTTTTATACAAGAAATGTTTGTAAGTATACTTATCCCGATGCTTACGCTGTAATTTTTCAGGTTTTTGTTGTTTTGAATAGCGTACCATTTGCAGCTTGCAGCAAACACTTGTTAGATGTTTCCAATCCCTCGTTAAGCATAAAGTAACATTTTGAGTTTAGAAAAGCCTAAAAATTTGGTTTAGTTACGTAGCGAAGCGGATCAACCAAATCAAATTTTCAGGCTTTTCTAAACTCGAAATTTTACTTCATGCGCCAAGCGTATACAACACTGAAATATTATGAAGTTTAAACTATACTGTTAAAGTACTATGCTAAAGCAGTATATTTTGAACTTTACGTTAAGTCAGCGTTTTTACGCCTGGCGCATGAAGTAAAATTTCGGGTTTAGAAAAGCCTGAAAGTTTGGTTTGGAAAAAACTCGTGAGAAGTTCAAATTGAGCGCTTTTAAGAAACAACAAATGCTTAAAAAATTATAGCTTATACATCAGGATGTGTATACTTAAAAGAAAAATTCCCTGTGACTATAGAGCACGACTTATTAGAAAAACTAGACCGTTAAGAGGCATTGAAAGAATTTGCGACGGTTACAACCAGAAAAGTGAAGTTTTAATGATTGTAATAAAGTTAAAGTTGATTTTTAGTTATCATTTTATCATGGATTGTTTGTAAAGTTGAAGTAGTTTTTATAGTTATCTTTTTATCTTAGATTGTTTGTAGAATTTTAAAAGTCAATATTATACAGGGTGTCAATTTGAAAACAAGCTAGCCAGAATATCTTTGGAACCGTAACAGTTAGAGAAAAATTTTCAAAACCGTTTCTGGGATATGGAGGGGGAACCATTTTAACCCACATTACAATCTTCTGCAACCAACCCCTTAAGCTGTAGCCACCCTTGCCTATTTTTTTTTTAAACGGCACGACCCTACTTATGATATATCATTAGAAAGATCTTTCAAAAAGCTAATGGTGTGGTACCAACTAAACTTTTTATTGTTACATAAAAATGCAAAAAATAAAATTATATCAATTTATTTGATTTTTAAAATGTTTTCAAATTAGGTATTATTTATTTTTACAAATTACAAATGAAAAAGCACAGCTAAACACAATAATACCCAATATTTATCAGAGTTATCTATTGTTTTATTAAAATATGGACAACTCTAAAAACAATATTAAAATAATAACAAAACTTGGTTCAATGGAACACATTTATTAACTGAATAAATTGCACCTGTCCGCAGTATAAGAAAATCATTTTGAGCATAATATAATTTAATAATTTAATTTTTTATGTAACAATAACAATTTTACCACTGATTAGCATTTTGAAAGACCTTTGTAATGATATATGTCTGAGCTCGGTGTAAGAATAGGCTCAGAGTATGCCCGCTTGTCGTAAAAGGCGACTAATAGGGCCTTCTGTCCGAAGTCCTACACTATGTATCCTCACCTCACATCAAGCCCTTCCCGGCCGTCGTGTCGTGGCCAAGGGACTGCACAGGGTTCCCAACGATGCCGGCTGTCTTAGAACAGCCGTTATACCACGTGCCCTTGGGACGTATCTGATATGACTCAAGGGTGAAGGGGGTCCTGGCTTAACCGCCCGGGCCGAGAGGAGACAACCTCACATAAACCCCATGGTCACGGTGGAACAGCCTATGCCTACTTCCATGGCTGCCAGCAAGCACTGGTAGCTGGCCAGATGGGTAAGTCTGGTCACCAATAGGCGGACTCTGGATACCTGCCGACCTCCAGATTTCAATAGGCTTACTCAGGCAAGGGAGCACGGCCTGAGTGGACCTTTATTTCTGCCCATCTCGTGGGATCATTTATGGACCATAAGAATAAAACCAAAACCCCGGACGAGGGGGGGAGCCTCGTGACTTTACAAGTGGAGGCGATGGAGACTGGGGTCAATCCCGCTCCAGAAAAGCCAGCACAGACCTCTCTAGAAGGCGAGCGGGAGACAGTTTCCCCTGGCACAGAGGAGAGGCTGTTAGCAAGACCCAGCGATGAGGACATCGAGAAGATGACGACTCTCCAGAATGCTCAAGAGCGGAATACCGTACGAGACCGCCTTGAGCACCGTAATCGAGCAAGGCCGTAAACGTCGTGAGGCCGAAGGGACTGGTACCCACCCCGAAGGGGCGGAAATCCAACCCAAGGCCGACACGACAAAAAAACGGCAACGCTCTAACGTGACTACCCCTGAGCAGGGCGCAAAAAAGACCTGCAAGAAGGACACACCGACAGACGTCACTGCGAGGGTGTCGAAGCTGTCGTACAGGGCTGCAGTCGCGGGTATCAGAGTGGGTATAATCCACACTGACTACCCCGGCACTGCCCTGACGACTGAGCAACTCACGACACTTCGCAAAAGCATCATGGCGGAAGTAGACAGGCTGCCGGACAACGGACCGCCTGTCAGGTTCCAGGGATGCACAGCAAGGCCAGGCTGGCTGCTCCTGACCTGTGCGAATGAGCCAACCGTCTCATGGCTGCAGGAGGTGTTAGTACGCCTGCAGCCGTGGAGCGACGCGAGGCTCAAACTCGTACGGGGAAAGGAGCTGCCTAAACCAAACATATGCGTGGCCTATATCCCAGACGACGAAGCAGGAGAACGGCTCGCGTCAGAAGTAGTCCTTAGAAGACTGAGGGTCATGAACCCGGGACTGCAGGCTCAGGAGTGGGTAGTTCTACGCCATGAGGATGCAGGACCGGGTCAGACCTGGACGTTTTCGATGGACGACGGGTCATTGGCCTATCTCAAGGAGATGGACCTCAAACCCTACTTCGGCTTTGGACAGGTGACGTTCAGGGTCAAAGGCAGGGACAAGGAGGCCAATAAGCCCCCTGCTGCAGAGCCAGGGGAGACAGAGGAGGAGCGGACTCCAACCACCCTCTCAGTCGACCAGGTGGCCGGCGGCAGCGGAAGACCAAGCGAACCCCAAAGGACACATCCTAGGCCTACATCGGCCAAGGGTAAGGGTCCACTAAGGGGCAAGGCACACCCAAAGAGGGGCGGTAAATCGACCTTCCGGGGAGCCAAATCACCGTCGGGTAAGTGATGTACCCGACGGTGAGATGTGTGCAGGCCAACCTGCACCATGCCAAAGGAGCCTCTTTTCTCCTTGGCAAACGGTTCAGAGAAGAGCGTGCAGATATCGCCTTCATACAGGAGCCATGGGTGACTAGCACAGGCCGGATAAGCGGCCTGAGCAACATACCAGGTAAGGTAATTACATATAGTTCGGGGCAAAAACCCAGAGCTTGTATATTAATCCGTAAGGACATTGAATACTTTCTGTTGACAGGATACTGCACCAGAGATGTAGTCGCTGTGCAGCTGAAACTCCCGGTGGGGAAGAGCAGGCTGGACGTAATAGCCTGCTCGGCATACTTCCCGGGGGACAGCGCAGACCCACCACCTCCAACAGCTGTGAGAAGACTGGTGGCCCACAGCAAGAGGGAGAATATCCAGCTTGTTGTGGCATGTGACGCCAACGCACACCATCTAGCGTGGGGCAGCACTGACACCAATCCGAGGGGTGAGTCTCTATTAAACTTTATTATGGGGGAAGGGCTAGCTATACTTAATACTGGCAACGAACCTACCTTTGTTACGAAAAATCGCGCAGAGGTATTAGATATTACTTTCTGCTCAAACTACTTGAGCACAAAAATTTCCGACTGGAAGGTGTCAGAGGACCCCTCCTGCTCTGACCATCGGAACATTCAATTTACCATTGAAGCAGGCACTAGACCAATAGTGGAATACCGTAATGCTAGAAGCACTAAGTGGGGCGGTTATACGCGTACACTTGGAGAGCTTCTGGGATCAACGGCACCCACTATTAAAAGTCATGAGGACATTGAGACGGCGGCGGAGCATATCTGCCGATCAATCGTCTCAGCGTACCATGAAAATTGTCCACTACAAAGGAAAAAGGACAGTAGAAATGTCCCCTGGTGGAACAATACATTAGAAAAAATGCGAAAAGAAGTCCGGAAACTATTCAACCGGGCTAAGGAGGCGGTCAAATGGGAACCGTACAGTACAGCTCTAACGGAGTACAATAAACAAATTCGCAGGGCCAAGAGGGAATCTTGGAGGAAATTCTGCGAGGGTATTCATGATACCCCCCGTAGTGCAAGAATCCACAAGATTCTAGCCAGAGAGCCGGCGCAAGCACTTGGATCGATAAAACGACCTGATGGCTCATATACGGCCTCTGGTAAAGAGACGTTAGAGATCCTGGCCCAAAATCACTTCCCAGATTGTTCCCTTCTAAGTAACGAAACACCGGATACAATGCTTCCACGGGATCGAACTAAGAGACCGGGGAAGCAGGACTGGAAGGTGGTAAACAAAATCGTTACCTACAGATCAGTAAGTTGGGCGGTCAAATCCTTCCAACCATACAAAGCACCAGGAATAGATGGGGTCTTCCCTGTCTTACTCCAAAAAGGCTTGGAGAAAGTAATCCTCCACCTTATAAGACTGTTCAGGGCGAGCCTAGCGTGGAATTACATTCCAACTAGCTGGTCGGAAGTAAAGGTAGTCTATCTACCTAAGGTGGGAAAAACAGATCCCCTACCAAAATCCTTCCGACCTATAAGCCTGATGTCATTTATCCTAAAGACCCTGGAAAAGGTGCTTTATGGCTACATCAGGAGGGAGATACTGAGTATTAACCCTCTTAGTGTGCACCAGTATGCCTACCAAAAAGGGAAGTCAACGGACTTGGCGCTGAATAACCTAGCCGGGAAAGTTGCGCAAACCCTGGACTACAAGGGAATTGCGGTAACAGCTTTCTTGGACATAGAAGGGGCCTTCAACGCTGCTCTGACGGGATCACTCTGCAAATCCGCGAGGGACAGAGGGGTTCCACCGGCTATTACAGGCTGGATCAGAGCAATGCTCGACACCAGAACCGTGACAACATCACTATGTGGCGACACGGTCAAGCTGAGGACTGCCAGGGGATGCCCGCAGGGAGGGGTTCTTTCCCCCCTGCTGTGGTCTTTACTGGTAGACGATCTGCTTGCAATAATAGATACGCTTGACGTCGAAGTGCAAGCGTATGCTGATGACATAGTCATTCTTGCAAGGGGCACGGATGAAAACCAAATCTGTGAAGCCATGCAGGAGGCACTGGATGCGACTCAGAACTGGTGTATAGGGGAACGGTTAAACGTAAACCCTAGCAAAACATCAGTTGTCCCGTTCACGAGAAGGAGGATCCTGAAATTGAGACCTCTTACTCTACGGGGAGAAATCATACCATTTGTGGAGGAGGCGAAGTATCTAGGAATCACCCTGCATAAATCGCTGAATTGGAACTCCCACTTGGACAAGACAATCCGCAAAGCAAGGTACGCCCTGTGGACGTGCCATAGAATTTGCGGGAAGTCATGGGGATTAAACCCCAAGCAAATGTACTGGCTATATGGTTCGGTCATAAAACCAATAATAACCTATGGCAGTATCGCCTGGTGGCCGATTACAACTCGAAAAACGGCCATATCAAGGCTCTCCTCACTACAGAGAATGGCGACAGTGGCGGTAACTGGAGCCATACGCACTACCCCATCAGCGGCGCTAGAAATGCTACTGAACCTCACCCCCCTGCATATCCTAATACAGGGCGAGGCCAGATTGGCAACGTATCGATATCACCACGCGGCCCTATTGGATCCGAAGGTGATAGTCTTCACACCAAATGGGCTGTCAACTGCCATTGAGGCGGATGACACCCTAAGTATGAGGACTGACTACGCAGTCACGGACTACTGCGAGGATCAGCCGTACAAGGTCCTGTTCCCAAGCAGGGACGACTGGGAGCGACACAAAATCACCCCAGAAAAGGCTGACTCCTACTGGTACACTGACGGCTCAAAACTGTCCACTGGAACAGGAGCCGCAGTCGTCGGACCAAGGACTGAACTTTACTACAGCCTTGGCAGGTATGCTACCATACTTCAGGCTGAAATATACGCCATTGAAATGTGCGCCCACGAAATCCTTTCAAAGGGTTGGGCGGGCAGGACAATAAAAATATGTTCGGACAGCCAGGCGGCCCTTAGGGCCCTGGCATCTTCTAGATGCTCCTCGCTGGCTGTACGGAACTGCAAGGAAGCCCTCTGCCAAATGGCACAGGTAAACGGGGTCAGTCTGATGTGGGTGCCAAGCCACTCTGGCGTGGAGGGAAACGAATTAGCCGATTCCCTAGCCAGAGAGGGGGCGCGTACAGCCTACATCGGACCAGAACCCGCTCTGGGGATACCCAGATCAACAGCTAGAGACCGTAACAACGGATGGATGAGACACGAGGCACAGGATTTCTGGCAAAACCGCCCTGGGATGAGACATTTCAGAGCGGTAACAAGTGGACCATCTGCGGCCAGGACGGCCTCATGGTTGAAGCTGAGCAGATCAGATGTTCACACATTAACTGCTCTCTTCACTGGACACAGCCGTCTAAGGCATCACCTTAACAAACTAGGACTGAGCGACACCACTGAGTGCCGCCTATGCCTAGAGGATGATGAAACAGCAGAGCACGTCATATGTGCCTGTCCAGCTGGCAACCAGATCAGGACCACGGTGTTTGGCACACCAAAGCTAAACCTGAAGGACCTGGAGAAAACTTCACCTGACAAGATCCTTGACTTCATCAAGAAGATGGACTTGGAAGGTGAACTGTAAGGTCGGATGTTCGACCTTAATTGTGAGCCACAATAGATCCTTGCGGTCGCAGTGGAGGGTAGCATAACTACCCACTCACTTTCAATAGAATAGAATGATATATTAAAAGTGGGGTCATGCCATTAAAAAAAAAATGGGCAAGGGTGGCTACAGCCCAAGGGGTTGGTTGCAGAAGCTTGTTATGTGGATCAAAATGGTCCCCCCTCCATATATTGTGGCTTGTTTTCAAATTGACACCCTGTATGTTATGTTTATAATTATAATATTGAAATATATTTTTTTAAATAAATATTGTTTAAGGTTTTTTTCTTACGGTACCCCTACAGCATCAAGTAATTTTGAAAAAAAAGAAGCGGTCACAGGCGCCTGTGACCGCTTAGCACGCGGGCGTAACTTTTTCTTGCGGCACGGTTGGATGAAACCTTGCTTTTTTTTTCAAAATTACTATATGTGTGTATAGTACTAAGATGAGGAACTCCCAAGTGTGCCGGTAGGGGAACCAGGGTCCGTATTCACAGCACCCTTTCAATTTGTCATCGGTGAGAACTTGCACCAAAATGACGTCATTTTAATCCATACAGTTTGGTAAATTCTTCCCAAAATGACGTCATTTTAGTGCGACTTCTCACCGATGACAAATTGCATCGGTGCTGTGAATAGGGGCCCTGGGAGACAAGTGCATACATTTTATTACAGAATTCATCAGCATATTCGCGGATAGTCATGTACTGTGATCGGGTGTATATTTACCGGAAAAACCTACAACCTAATAATGCCAAAGGTAAAACCTACCATACAACAATGGTTTAAAGACTATCCAGAATTAAGATGTAAACATAATAAATTATTTTGTAACGCATGTTTAAAAACGGTAAGTTTTATTTTAGTTCCTACCTGCATCGAAACTTGTCAAGATTTTTATTTCATAGATTCAATACGATGAAAACTACAATATTATACAACATGTAAAAACATTACTACACCAAGAACATTTGAAAAATTCAACGCTGAATCAAAGACAATTGACCATCTTTAGCATCATTTTCAACAAATGATGCACAAATGGAGTTTAATTTAGATTTGTGAAAAACACTTTTAAAATCGAATATCCCTTAAAACAATTACAAAATAGTGCATTTAAATCATTCCTGGAAAAACATTGTAAAATGCGCATTACTGATGAAAGCACGATAAAAAAAATTATGTTGTTCTTGCCTACGATGAAATAATACAGAAAATAAAAGAAATCATAAACAGCAATTATTTATGGTTTAGTGTGGATGAAACCACAGACAATTATGGAAGATATGTTGCTAATTTAATAATAGAAGTTCTAAATGAAGACATACCGACCAATAGTTTTTTTGATATACAAAATACAAAGGAATTGAAGAAAACTAACAGTAATACTGTATTAAAATTCATTAATGATCGACTGACTAGCTTTTTTGCGGGGGCAGTACCAAGTCGCAAAATGTTACTAATGCTCTCCGACGCAGCACTTTATATAATAAAGCTCCCTCTAATATGAAGATTTTCTACGAAAATTTAATACATTGTACATGTTTAGCGCATGGATTGTCATTTTCGTTGATAAATGATTTAATTTAAAATGGAAAAAAAAGTATTTATAACAATTATTTAAGGAGAGATTATGTAGTATTCCACTTCCCCCTGAACTAGTGCCAACAACTTGGCTTGATGCTGCGATGTACTATGCTACCGATTTTAAAGGGTTTAAAAACGTTATATTCGAATTTCCCGAGATAGCAAGTAAATCAGTGAAATACTGCCAAACAGTTTTCAAGAAACAAGAGCTTCAAACCTAATAAACAATTTTAAACCTGCAATTTCTAATATACCTGGGTGCATTGAGCAAGAAATTAAATTAAAATCAGAACAAGTATTTTGTAAAAATTAGGGATTTTTAATATTAAATAAAATAAATTTGATTTTAAGTGGAGACAATGTTTCCGATTTTCAAATGGATCCAGCTATAATAGCTAAATTTTAAAAAGCGCCCATAACAAGTGTAGATGTGAAAAGAAGCTTTTCCGCCTTAAAAATGTATTGGCATAATTTTACGATCAAACACTTAGAACAACATTTAGTGGTCACTAATTTTTATGAATAGGTTGTAGTTATTTTGAAATTTATAAAAAAAACACGTTAATTTTTAAATACTACATAATATAATACATAAGTAAAATATGTTTTTTATTAGTTTAAAGCTGTAACTTGTAAAATTTCTATGTAAAAAAATATTGATAAATATATATAAGAATAAAAATATTTTAGTTATTTTAATGCTTTTTTTTCTAATTAAACGCCTTATAAACGTCTTTTTCCTGTTTTATTGTTTTCTTAATGCTTTTTTTCCTCTAAATTTATTGTTTTTAGAGTGCTTCTTTCACATTTTCAAGCTTTTTTATCAGCTCTCTACACATAATTAATAAAAATTCTAAATAAACCCATTTTGCTACGACAAAGTTTAGTGGTTAACACTCGGTGTATAAAGACTACAATAAATTCAATGTTTTCAATATTTACTTGAATATAACCGATATTAAATTAAACATTTATTCTGCGTATTTTAATAACAATCTTAGCTTTTTATTTATGTCATTAGGGAAAAATTATTTGTATGACGTTAATCGACCACAAAAGAGATATTTCTAGCAAGAGTTGATTTGAATACTTTTGCATAAAGCAGTTACAATGAACGGATCGATAGCTTATTAAAATAATATTTTCAATATTTGCCTTCATCTATTACATATAGTGCTAGCAAAACGGCTTTCCTTTTACTAATCAATATGGCAGGATGCATTCTTCACATTAAATTTAAGATTCATTGATCCACTCTAGGCAGTTATTAAATTAATTTTGGGATAATTAAATTACTGTCTCCCATGCACACAAGCTTTTATTGCCTTATATCTAAGCCCAAAATTATTATCTTTATATTTTCAGTAAAGGATATTTATATAAACATTTCAAATACATTATTTTCTCCATGTAATGGCGACGTCCAATTATATTGGCGGCGACTGCAAAGGTTTCACAAGTATACTTGACACGGCATATGGCGTACATACAACAAATGCCTGCAGACGTCATTATCCTAAACTGTCAACTGGCTCCCACTTTCTAATTTAATCTTAAAATTTAAATTGCATTTGTACAATATAGCTCTTACATTTGTTTTTTTTTAATTATTATTCACATTACGCCCGACATAATTTGTATCACGTTAGTAAATGTAACCTTGTTATATGTACTTACCAGAATTACATACGTAATTTTTGTACCTTGTACTCAAAAACTTTTCATAACTTATTTATCAGATTTATAACGTGAAAAACGAACATTTCTGTCGATTTCACAGGAATTAGTACTTATCATAATTATAAATTAGGCATTTATCCTATCCAGTTGATTAAAAAAATAATCAAGTGAACTAAACAAAATGGAATCATTTGATTAGGTATGATTTAATTAATCGTTTCCCCCCCTCCCCCGAAATGAATACAATAACACCCTCCGATTTTTTTTCTGGCTACGGCCTTGATAAAATTTTATTAAAAAATAATCAAGTGAACTAGCAAAACAGAAGAATTTGGTTAGGTATGATTTAATTAATCGTTTCCCTCATTGATCAATGATGGCTTCCTTGAATTACATACACTTCTGCTACTTGGATGGGTCCAGCAACTGGATGTTCCCAACATCCCGTCACCGGAAGCAGCGTTTTAAAAAAAAATCTTGTGCGTGCAAGATAGTGGTAGATTAATATACATGTTTTTTATCATTTGTAAAGTATGTTTGGCAATCGCTGAAAATAGGGGTATCAGCATTTATGTGACATTGCTAAATGAAAACATTGGGGTTGCAAATTGAGATTGTTTTGTTTTGGGAGAGTGCTTTAAGGATTTGTAAATTTATACAAGTTGTGTTATTTTAATAGAAACGATACTTTATTTTTATTTTGCAATATTGTGTCAAAAAATGTTTTATCATAACTCGTTCATTTATCAAATTTATAAGGTATAAAACGAACATTTCTGTCGATTTCACAGGAATAAGTACTTATCATAATTATAAATTAGGTATGTGTGTTAACTTGACAATGCTGTTGAATTAAAAAATAAAGAAGTGAACTAAACAACATGGAATCATTTGATTAGGTATGGTTTTATTAATCGTTTTCCTCATTGACACTTTTGCTAGTTCGATGGGTTCAGCAACTGGATGTGTTGTTCTCAACATCCTGTCACCGAAAGCAGCTTTTTAAAAAAATGGTGTACGTTCAAGACAGTGGTAGATTAATTTACATGTCTTTTTAGCATTTGTAAAGTATGTTTGGCAATTACTAAGAATAGGGCTATCAGCATATATGCGACATTGCTAAATGAAAACATTGAAGGGCAAATTGAAATTGTTTCGTTCTGGAAGAGTGCTTCAAGGATTTCTTGGATACATTAGGATGACAGATCCAAACGATATAGGAAGCTGATTCAATTTTTTATTAATAAATACAATTTACCGGCCTAGCATTTTCCACTGGCTACAATACACATGATCCAATGGTTTTAAGGATCCTATTTTCTTCTTAATTACAAGAGAATTGTTTTTAACAAAGCAGCTAAATTTTTTTAGTTAATTTTGAATAATTTATTTTGTTTAAATGTTTTTAGGTATCTGTTTGTAATTAGTCGATAGGGGCCCTATAATTTATATTTCGACGAAAATAATTAAATATTTGACGCTAAGAATTTGCAAAAGTTACAAAGTAGAGAAAAGGATGTGATGAGATAGTTTGCGATGGTAATTTAAAAGTGAGCACACTGAGCCTTAAAAGTAACAAACAAATTCAAGGCCAAAAGCGTGCAAATCCTGCTAAACAAAATCATCTGCAAGCGGGTGGATCACCGTCACGCGCGAGTGCTTCGTGCCCTTATATGGCCGTACGTTTTTAGCTCAGCTCTCATAGGTTCGAGGGGCGCGAGCCGTGGAAAACACGAGAGCAACAATGTCACAGAGAGGAGGCAGAGCACCGATAAACCCATCGCGAAACAGGGGAAAAGGATCTTGCTTCACGACAATCCGAGCTAAGAGGTTACACGGAGAGGGACGAAAAACAGAAGTAAAGAGTACAGGGAATAAAAGATAAATTGGAAATCTTTTATAAGTGATTAGAATACAATGTTAAAAAAAACACCGAGTTAAAGTCGCAAACCATGTTTCTTACCGTTTATGAGAAATGTAGGAAAATGTGGAATTAAAATCGCGAACCATGTTTCTTACCGTTTATGAGAAACGTAGGAGAAAGCCGAAGTAAAATCGCGAACCATATTTCTTACCATTTATGAGAAATGTTTTAGAAAACCGAATTAAAGTCGCGAACCATGTTTCTTATTGTTTACGACAAATTTAGGAGAAAACCGAAGTAAAATCGCGAACCGTGTTTCTTATTGTTTACGAGAAATTTAGGAGAAAGCCAAGGTAAAATCGCGAACCATGTTTCTTACCGTTTACGAGAAATGTAGGAGAAAGCCTAGGTAAAATCGCAAACTATGTCTTACCGTTTATGAGAAATGTAGGAGAAAGCCGAATTAAAATCGCGAACCATGTTTCTTACCGTTTACGAGAAATGTAGGAGAAAGCCGAATTAAAATCGCAAACCATGTTTCTTACCGTTTATGAGAAATGTAGGAGAGAGCTGAATTAAAATCGAGGAACCATGTTGCTCACCGTTTACGAGAAATGTAGAAGAAAGCCGAATTAAAATCGCGAACCATGTTTCTTACCGTTTACGAGAAATGTAGGAGAAAGCCGAATTAAAATCGCAAACCATGTTTCTTACCGTTTATAAGAAATGTAGGAGAGAGCTGAATTAATATCGAGGAACCATGTTGCTCACCGTTTACTAGAAATGTAGAAGAAAGCCGGATTAAAATCGAGGAACCATGTTGCTCACCGTTTATGAGAAATGTAGGAGAGAGCCGAATTAAAGTCGCGAACTATCTTTCTTACCGTTTATGAGAAATGTAGGAGAAGGCCTAATTAAAGTCTCGAACCATGTTTCTTACCGTTTATGAGAAATGTAGGAAAGAGCCGAATTAAAGTCGCGAACCATGTTTTTACCGTTTATGAGAAATGTAGGAGAAAGCGGTATTAAAAAAAATAATCAGGTCTGAGATGGGTTTCGTGGGTTTTCCCATCTTGTAAGTTGAATGACAGGTCTGAAATTTGATCCCACACGTAGAGTCAGATACATTTTTTTTAGTAAAGAGTGCGCACGATTTGTGATTTGAAATAGTATCTGTTTTTATACGTTTTGATTGAATGAAGTTCGCATTTGTTACTCACTACCTGATTGTATTTTATTAATAAATACAATTTACCGGCCTAGCATTTTCCACTGTCTACAATACACATGATCTAATGGTTTTAAGGATCCTATTTGCTTCTTAATTACAAGAGAATTGTTTTTAACAAAGCAGTTACATTTTTTAGTTAATTTTAAATAATTTATTTTGTTTAAATGTTTTTTGGTATCTGTTTGTAATTAGTCAATAGGGGCCCTGTGCAAAATTTATATTTCGACGAAAATAATTAAATATTTGACGCTAAGAATTTGCAAAAGTCACAAAGTAGAGAAAAGGATGTGATGAGATAGTTTGCAATGGTAATTAAAAAGTGAGCACATTAAGCCTTAAAAATAACAAACAAATTCAAGGCCAAACGCGTGCAAATCCTGCTAAACAAAATCATGTGCAAGCGGGTGGATCACCGTCACGCGCGAGTGCTTCGTGCCCTTATATGGCCGTACGTTTTTAGCTCAGATCTCATAGGTTCGAGGGGCGCGAGCCGTGGAAAACACGAGAGCAACAACGTCACAGAGAGGAGGGAGAGCACCGATAAAACCATCGCGAAACAGGGGAAAAGGATCTTGCTTCACGACAATCCGAGCTAAGAGGTTACATGGAGAGGGACGAAAAACAGAAGTAAAGAATATAGGGAATAAAAGATAAATTGGAAATCTTTTATAAGTGATTAGAATACAGTGTTAAAAAAACACCGAGTTAAAGTCGCAAACCATGTTTCTTACCGTTTATGAGAAATGTAGGAAAATGTGGAATTAAAATCGCGAACCATGTTTCTACCGTTTATGAGAAACGTAGGAGAAAGCCGAAGTAAAATCACGAACCATATTTCTTACCATTTATGAGAAATGTTTTAGAAAACCGAATTAAAGTCGCGAACCATGTTTCTTATTGTTTACGAGAAATTTAGGAGAAAGCCAAGGTAAAATCGCGAACCATGTTTCTTACCGTTTACGAGAAATGTAGGAGAAAGCCGAATTAAAATCACAAACCATGTTTCTTACCGTTTATGAGAAATGTAGGAGAGAGCTGAATTAAAATCGAGGAACCATGTTGCTCACTGTTTACGAGAAATGTAGAAGAAAGCCGAATTAAAATCGCGAACCATGTTTCTTACCGTTTACGAGAAATGTAGGAGAATGCCGAATTAAAATCGCAAACCATGTTTCTTACCGTTTATGAGAAATGTAGGAGAGAGCTGAATTAAAATCGAGGAACCATGTTGCTCACCATTTACGAGAAATGTAGAAGAAAACCGAATTAAAATCGCGAACCATGTTTCTTACCGTTTACGAGAAATGTAGGAGAAAGCCGAATTAAAGTCGCGAACTATCTTTCTTACCGTTTATGAGAAATGTAGGAGAAGGCCTAATTAAAGTCTCGAACCATGTTTCTTACCGTTTATGAGAAATGTAGGCAAAAGCCGAATTAAAGTCGCGAACCATGTTTCTTACCGTTTATGAGAAATGTAGGAAAAAGCGGTATTAAAAGAGATAATCAGGTCTGAGATGGGTTTCGTGGGTTTTCCCATCTTGTAAGTTGAATGACAGGTCTGAAATTTGATCCCACACGTAGAGTCAGATACATTTTTTTTTTAGTAAAGAGTGCGCACGATTTGTGATTTGAAATAGTATCTGTTTTTATACGTTTTGATTGAATGAAGTTCGTATTTGTTACTCACTACCTGATTTTATTTCTTGTCCACGCACATTCCTGATCAAAATTAATAAGAAAAAAAGAGCAGCAAACGATAATACATATTGACACAAGCAACGAACTTGTTAAATAAATAATAGGGTTACTACATACACAACACTACGTACAATTAAAAATACAATTATAAATTTGTACAACACCGGAGGTTGAACCATTACATGTTTTCAAACGATACTTTTAATTTTTATTCTACCTACTATTTAAAATTCCACATCTAAATGAATAATCGCTTCTAAAATTGCTTGAATGGTTGCTCATATAATCGCAATAGTAATTGCACGAGTGTTTGCGTATGATGACTTGAATCATAATTCTAAAAGTAATGGCAATAAAAAAAATAATTTAGTAGGAAAGAAATATGAGCAGAACTCTGTTTGTGAAACCAGAAAACAAATATCAAAATTGAATGTGTGTTCAGTATTCCGGCACCAGATACCCACAGACGCGTTTTCACGTATTGGCTTGAAATAGTCAGAAATGTTCAGTATTTCTCAGCACTGGGTCGGGACCACACTGAAGAGGACTTGAAGTCCGAAACGCGTCTTTTGATATTTGTTTTCTGGTTTCACAAACAGAGTTCTGCTCGTTCGTGGACGAAACAGTGACCTGTATATGCACTTTGTGCATTCGTGTCACTGACGATGCCACTATGAAGCATTAGATGGCGTTAGCTATCGAAATCCATTAATAGTTTTCACATATTGGCTTGAAATAGTCAGAAATGTTCAGTATTCCTCAGCACTGGGTCGAGACCACACTGAAGAGGACCTTGAAGTCCGAAACGCGGGTATCTGGTGCCGGAATACTGAACACAAATTCAATTTTGACATTTGTTTTCTGGTTTCACAAACAGAGTTCTGCTCGTTCGTGGACGAAACAGTGACCTGTATAAGCACTTTGTGCATTCGTGTCACTGACGATGCCACTATGAAGCATTAGATGGCGTTAGCTATCGAAATCCATTAATAATTTTTACCACAATTTCAAAACCTAAAAGTCAACTAATTTGATTTTAATTGCACGAAAAAAAAAACCTGTAATTGATTTCCTACAGAATGTGTAGTTTTTAGTCGTTTTTTATGTGGGGATAACTCAAGTCCCTAGTTTATGTGGACAAGCGACGAGAACCTTGAGAATCCGAGCCGATAGCCGATATCCGCCAGACGTATATTTTTTTAACGTAAAAATATTATAGTTTCATTATGTTGCTACAAAAGTAAAATAAAATATTGAAGCAAAATTGACTCATAATTAAGTCAATTTTGCTTCAATTTTTTATTTTATATAATTTCAAAATCATCAGGTTCCCAATTGAAATATGGTTCGTTTAATTTTAAAGTTTTATTTTTTTCCATTTATTTTGTTATATATTTCATTGCTTTACTTCTATCTTTCAAAAATATTAACACTGTATATTTTGATATTTTATTGTTGATAGATTTCTTAGTTGTTTATTGTCCAAATTTATATTTATAACCTTCCAAAACACGCATACCATTCCAAACTTATCTTGCCATACAATGGTGGGGGGAACGCTCGGCAACTTTGGACCGTTTTCTTTCCACTCGCTGGCATACAACACGGAACACTAAGGAAGCGACCAAGGTACGTCGATGGGCGTTACACATATGAACACATATGTGTTACAATGTATGACAGAATTGGATCTTTCCATGTTTTCCCATACCCCTTTCCCCGCAGGCCCTAGTTCATGAGAGGAGAACAATGACGTTGCATTTGCTTATTTTTTTGAGTCATAACCTTTCTTTCCGGTTTCGCTGTACTTTCATAGTTACATATTTTAATATTTAGCGTAATTAAAATAATAGTTTGTGTTACGTGTGATTAAATTTAAAAAAATATGTTGACGTTGATTGGGTTATAATAAAAACATATTTGATACATGTTTGATATTTGATACAGATTTTAAGATCAAAATCTCTGAAATTACTCAAAATGCAAAGAGAGAAAAATGTAATTAATTCTATTCAAATAAAATGATTAACATGTTTTGAATATTAATTTCCCCTTTTCTCACTTTCTTAAAATATGTATTTACATTATATAATAGTATTGTATAATGGAGTCATAACTAAAAAATAGTATGTTATATGAACAAAGTTGAAGTGTTTTATTTTATTAAATTGCTATTACTTTAAGTTCTGGAATTATCAAATTGGAGTAAGTTAGGGTTAACAATATAATATTCTTAAAGTTTAATATAAATTCAGGCTGTGAATCAGACCTTACAAAATAGTAAAATATTTATATAATTAAACTATTTGAATTATTTAGTGTTTAAAAGTATGTCAAACTACTCGTAACACTAAATATCCTTATAGTTCAATTATTTACATTGGTTAATAATTAAACGTTACGAAAAACAGTTAAAACACATTATTCGTCTAAAATTTTATTTCAAAAATCAAAACATTTTTAAATATCGTTGAACAACAGATATAATTTAAAAATGCAAACAATAATTAAATAATTACAAAATTGTAGTTTACAAAATATTACCTAGGAATTTTAGGTAGATTATATTTCACATAACCTACCTAAAATTCCTCAGTGTATAATTAACCATATTATGTATGTAGAAAAAGTAATGTGATTTTATAAAAATAATGACGAGCCATGCAATTGAAATAACAATTGCGGATGTCAAAATGGCAAAAGATATCGCAGTCACTGATTAAAGTAAATGTTTTCGAAATGATTTACTCTATACAAGAAAAAATCCTCCTAATAAAGTGGTATTATGCAGACCACAGTTATCACGATGTTTGCGTTATGCTGTTTGTCGTTAATTAAGTAACAGCAATATCTTGTGCTATTTTGAAATCCGCAATTGTTGTATCAATTCCATGGTATGTCATTATTTTTATAAAATCACATTACTTTTTCCTAATTACTTAATCTGTAAATTTTCTGACACTTGTTAATTTTTAAAAGAGTTCAGTTTGAAGGTTTAAACGAGTGTTTTCCACTCCCAGATTAAGCATTAAGTAAAATTTCAAGTTTAGAAAAGCCCAGAAAATTTGTCTCGGGTCGCTGGGCGACCCTCGACAAATTTTCACGGGGCTTTTCTAAACTCAAAACTTTACTTATTTTATTTAAATCTGTAAATTGAACTTAAGAAAAAACAGGGAATATCCGTAATTGTTGTATCAATTCCATGGTATGTCATTATTTTTATAAAATCACATTTCTTTTTCCTAATTATTTTAGCTGTACATTTTCTGATATTCGTTGATTTTTAAAAGAGTTCAATTTGAAGCTTTAAGCGAGTGTTTTCCACTCCCAGACTAAGCATGAAGTAGAATTTCGAGTTTAGAAAAGCCCCATGAAAATTTGTCTCGGGTCGCGCAGCGACTCGAGACAAATTTTTTGGGCTTTTCTAAACTCGAAATTTTACTTCATGCGCCACGCGTATAAAACACAGATTTTAGGTGAAGTTCAAATATACATAAATTTGACAATATTATAGTATTTTATACGTGTGGCGCATGAAGTAAAATTTCGAGTTTAGAAAAGCCCTCGGGTCGCTGCGCGACCCTCAACAAATTTTCACGGGACTTTTCTAAACTCAAAATGTTACTTCATGCTTAGTCTGGGAGTGGAAAACACTTATTTAAAGCTTTAAATTGAACTTTAGAAAAACAGGGAATATCCGTAATTGTTGTATAAATTCCATGGTATGTCATTATTTTTATAAAATCACATTACTTTTTCCTAATTATTTTAGTTGTAAATTTTCTGACATTCGTTGATTTTTAAAAGAGTTCAATTTGAAGCTTTAAACGAGTGTTTTCCACTCCCAGACTAAGCATGAAGTAAAATTTTGAGTTTAGAAAAGCCCCGTGAACATTTTCTGGGCTTTTTCTAAACTCGAAATTTTACTTCATGCGACACGCGTATAAAACACAGATTTTAAGTGAAGTTCAAATATACATAAATTTGACAATCTTATAGTATTTTATACGCGTGGCGCACGAAGTAAAATTTCGAGTTTAGAAAAGCCCAGAAAATTTGTCTCGGGTCGCTGCGCGACCCTCGACAAATTTTCACGGGGCTTTTCTAAACTCGAAATTTTACTTCATGCTTATTCTGGGAGTGGAAAACACTTATTTAAAGCTTTAAATTGAACTTAAAAAAAAACAGTGAATATCCGTGATTGTTGTATCAATTCCATGGTATGTCATAATTTTTATAAAATCACATTACTTTTTCTTAATTATTTTAACTTAGAGAAACGTAAAGTGATAAGTGTGAAAATTCATAAATTTAGAATTTTTTCCTCTATAAAAAAGTAAAATACATTTTGTTCTAAAATAAATACGGAAGCCAATATTTGAACACTTTAAAATTAACATGCGATTTCCTATGTTGCGTCCGCCAAGTCAACACCCGGTATAACATGTTTAAAAATGATATTGTAATTCCGAGAACATTCTCTCTCTATTTTTGAAAGGGCGAAATTAATATTAAAAATATCGTTCTAGCCTCCGGAGGTGTATGTTTCGGAACGGCAGGCCGTTTAGTCTCAGTGCGCGTGCGCCAGAATAAAAATGATCAGATGACAGAATCACTTTATCTTTTCCTTGGTCCAGTAAGTCAAGTTCACATGAGCTCGTGTAATAATTAGGTTATTAATTTTTGTATTATTTGTTTAAACATTATTGATCATTATTTACCCTTGTAAATACTACGTTTCCACAAAAATACAGTATATGCATATTATTTAATAACTACCAAAAAATTAAGTTGACTAACTGCAGCTTACCTACATACAAAAAAAAACCATAAACCTTACACAAATACAGGTCCACTCGAAAAACAAAAGTTGTTATTAAGAAAACAAAAATTCACATCGCAACTAAAAAAACAAAAGTTGTTATTGATAAAAAACAAAAATGAGTCGCCTAACAAACTAAAATAAATCACCATCTGATGTATTATTAGATTTGCCTTGACAATATTTTTACAGTTTCCCGAATAAATTACAAATATGGAAGATATGAATGATTTAATTTTGTTAGAAAACAATTGAAAAATTAAAATCAATAAATGTGTATGTGTTACACATCATTGAAATTTGCTCGAAAATGCAGACTAGTGATATGTATTTTGCCATATGCTTCCATCTGAAAAACAAAAAATGATATTAATAAAAACTAAAACGAATCGCTGGACGAATTAAAATTGATCACAATCTGATGCCTTATTTTTTTATACTTTGGCAATGTTTTTAGAGATTTCCAAAATATTTACAAATAAGCTAGATATGATCGGTTTTACAAATTTACGATTTCCAATAATAATAACAATTGAAAACAAATTATTGAGAAGTTGTTTATTTTTATCTCTGTGTCATCTGAGTAAGCATAACTTTGTACATTTAATCAAATCTTTATCATTAATAATAATTGAGTTACCCATACTGTCTTACTCAAAGAGGCAACTCTGGATACACTTAAATTGAGTTCAAATAAGATAATGATAATAAGTCGCGTAGATTTCTTTTCTTTTTTTTAGAAAGATGCGTAATCCAAACTTTCGGCAAAGGGAAGGTCGCTTTTCATATTTCTCCCCTGTGCAGAACGATGAAGTTTATTATCATACCGAATGACTCCCTGTACTAGATGTAAATGCAGAAATAACGACGAGTTTACATCAAAAGTTCCGACGTCCAAAGTACTTCACTCTTCAATCCCCCATGCATATACAAAAGAATTTAAATTTTATCAACCGAAATCCGACACGCTATTGATGTCGAAGCTTATGTGAATTTATTAAAACATTAAGATCTGCGAAGACGCGTTTACTCACTAGTTACGTGTGCAATCAAAGTAAATATTTATGTAAAATAATTCAACCCCAGTCCGTCTTTCGATTATTAAGTTAATACGATTTAACAATCCTTATTAAATGCATGCCAGACACTGGAGGACCTCAAACAAAAGATCAAAGCAATCAATACCAGACACACAACATGATTATGTTTGTTTTAACGTAAAATACGTACAAGAGTTAGAGAACGTTCGAAATATGCAGGGTGGCACATTTTAAAGGTGCCACATATTTTCTCAAGGAAAGTCACTTTTTAGTATTTTAATCAATTTCAATCATTTTTAATCAATTTCAATCAATTATTCCAATGGAGAAAATTGATCTATCTCTAACAGTTTCCGTTCTATAACGGATAACAGTGCCACGTTACGCGATGGGCCCCCGCGCCTGATTCCGCTCCTTATTTTACTGAGAGAACGGCGTCGCGATAGAATTCGAAAGAAGAAAAGAGAAACTCCCCCTTTCCGATTCCCCGCAGTAGAAACTGTTCGACGGGGGGACGAACAGCCTTAACCGAGATTCCCTATAGTAACACCCAAATGTGTCCAATAATTGTGAATTTTATTAATTAATAATTCCACATAAACGTTTTTTTTTTGTTATGGTCGCATATAGAGATATCATTGAACAGCATATTTTACTGTGATTTCATGATATGGACAATATTCTAAAATGGTTTTTTTGTTTTTTTTAAATATTGTCGAAATAATAGAACATATTTTAAATGTGAAAGCACATCAGTACTTAAAAAATAAGTATTGAAGACGCATTGTAGTGTATTTATTGTCAACCTAGAAAAAACGGTATAGTATTAATTTCAGGCATTTATTCCATTTATTCCTTCCTGAAAAGTGGTTAATTTCAAGCGTGATTAAGCATAAAGAAAAATTTCAAGTTTAGAAAAGCCTGAAAATTAGGTTTGATTCCGAGCATAGTAGTCTAAAACCGACCAAAATGCGACAAAACCCCACAGTTATTTAATTATGTAAGATGTCAATATAAAATTTCATACGGTTATGCTAAAAATAAATTTAAGTTTAGTGGTGATCCAGAAACCTTAGTTGCACTTTCTGTTTCACGAAAAATGATATCTATTTTAAAAAGTTAAATGTGACAACATACCATACGCATTTGTTTATTTACGGATTCAGGATGATATTTTACATACAAATCAATTGTTCGTTTAAGACTTAGCTAAATTAATCGAAGAAAAAAAATCCCTTTTTTAAATATATTTTTTGTTTGTTTCACAAGTCTCAAACAGTTCAGCGTTAAGTTTAGGAAGTTTCGTTGAATTTTTCAGGTAGATTCTTATAATGAGTTTTTGTTTCTCGAAGCCAATGGAAACAATGTGTTAAGAATAAATGTCTAGCACGGGTAATCTGAATTACCCAGAATATCACAAGGTCGAAGGTTGTCGCGGCTGACAAGTCATCAATTTGTTTTCTTTGTAGTCAAGATTAGTTGTTTCATGAAGTTAGAAATCTGCGCTAGCCTGCGCTTAAAAGTTACGCTTTATAAAATTGCCATTGTTTTAGTACATATTTCAATAATTCTAAAGTTTTTGAAAAACATATATTTTAATTTTCAGAGTACATTTTGTTATTCATTAATATGCTAGTAATATGAGAAAAATATATTAACATCACTTTAGCGCATACAAAAGTTGTGAAATTAAAGAAAATATATATTATTAAAATGCTCAATTAATAGTAAACTTTGAAAATTTATAACTAAAATAAAAATGTGAAATTCTGCTCCTTGAGTAACAGAAATAAAGTAGTTAACTATTTTATAAACTGAAAATAAAAGTTCTTTTTAATTTCATAAAATTGAAAAGGTAGAGTTTATTCGTCGCTCTGACCACTGTGCGGAGCGTCCAAACCAAATTTTCAGGCTTTACTAAACTCGAAACATTACTTCAGCAACAGGCGTTTAAAATATTGAAATATTGTAAAATTAAAAATATAAACGCCATCTAATGCCTAAATAGCATTGTCAACAGCTGCCAAACTGAACGTTTACTATACGTCTAAATCAGATTAAAAATAAACTACTAAAGCAGGATAAAAATATACTGCTAAACAAAAATGTTTTCAATCTCACAATATTTCAGTGTTTTATTTTCAGGCTTTTCCAAACTCTGAATCATTGCTTAATCAAGGATTGAAAACACTTGTTAGTAGCTTCAAATTTCAAATAAGCGAGATAGTGCAGTTCGAAAAACGGATACCCAGTATTTTTTGTTAGCTTTGATTAACAAAATAAATTTGGTAGTCTTATTAATATTAAGTTAATTTAATAAATGCCCTATTAATTTTTGCTGCAATAAAGATGTTTTACGTTTTACCGGTATTACAGTCCCTAGTTATGATCACAATATTCTTGTTTTAGGGGTAAAAGTCATAGATAATTAATAACATGTAATGACTTACATTTAACAAGGGTTTCCACCCCTTGATTAGGTATGAAATAAAATTGCAGGCTTTTCTAAACTTGATCTCTTTTTATAAAAACTGTTGCTCAATAAAACAACAATAGTTTTATTTAACTTACTGAAACAACGGTAAAAATCACTAAACTACAGGTACATTTTGAGGAGCATTTTTTACAATTACCGGTAAACCGATTTACCAATATTACAATCTTTACGCATGATAGAGCTGTCGCAATTTTTGAACGCGGCCTCACGAAGGGTTGCGACTGCCCTGCTAATTAACTAATTAATTACATTGTTAAAACGTAATAGACTGTAACTGTAACACGGAAAGCCAGATAGCGCCCTTTGCCATTGCAATTCAATCTACACTCTATTTTAAATATAAGCCGGACGAATGCACATACAGCCATTTGTTTGTATGTAGTCGATTTGAAAGAGACCATGTCCCCATCCTTTTAATTAGAACAAACATCAAAAATCGGAAAGATTCCATGAACATATTGTTTTGTATGTACAAGAGTTGCCAAGTTAATTAATTTAATCAAATTTCTATCAAGAAGCAAGTTATTTAATGGAAAACAAAATCTAGTCCAATCTAATTTCCTCTTTGACACTTTGCTTTTATTCAAATGAATACATCTCTTTTACAAACATTGAACGGATTCGCGCAAGTCTAATCAAACGAAGAGCCGGAAGCATTGATAACGATCACACCTCGTTTTTGAAGTTGAGCAATATGCCAGCCATGTCGGGTGTGTCGGCTTGCGGCTTTCAACTTTCAAATACACCGTTCGGGAACCCGACGTTTTTTAAGTGATAAGTACTCGCTTATTTTTAAATAAAAAAAAATAATTTTATTATAAGAAAATCTTTGTATTTACATGTCATTTTAAATTCATGTTATAAATAAATTAAATAAATAATATTAAAATAAATAAAATATAGTGTCAGACAGGTGATGTCTACTTTCTTGAATACAATTTTAAAGCCTTTGCTGAAAATCGTTGTATACGTGTTTTAACCACTTGCCATATGTCTCCTCTTTCAGATCGTTTAAGGTGAGCGGTTTGTGTGTAAAGCCACGTTATTAGAGGTATCCCCGGAGAAAAAGTCACAAGTGGTCAACTTGATGACACCGCACACACTGCACAATTGGCAATGGTCGTGGTTCATCGAATGCTTCCAGAAAGGGTCATTTAACTTTTTGGCGCCAGGACACTTATTTGATCAAGTGTGACTTATTTTGGTAAAGAAATCTCAATTACGAGTTAATCGTGAGATGTTAAAAATCGGACACCAATTTTCGGTAAAGGCTAGAAACTGCTTTCAAGGAGTGAACAACTAGGGCAGGCTCGATGCATGAAGCAACGGATGTGCGGCATCTGGGCACTAATAGCAGAATCATCCACAAGCTTAGGCAAAAAGATGGCAAATTTACGATTATGTTTATAATTAAATAAAATGTGGGCACCATGTATCTGACATTATCTTACATTTATAATATGCATTTGAAATATCATGTAATAACAAAGATGTTTGTATAATAAAATTGCTTTTTCATTAATAAATAAATGTGTACTGACCATTCTAGAAACGTCCTGTTCCCGTTGGTCGGACACTGTACGGGCACCCGTATACAGGGTGTATACGGGTGTCCGTATTTCAACAGAATGAATGGGGGTCTCGGTTATTTAAAGAGATAGAGAGTCTGTTAAATTCTAACAAAGTTGCGTATTTTAGGGTACAATAATAATCTAAAAACAAATTTGAAACATCTTTTTTCGTTTTCGAGACATTATCAAAAAACTGATTTTTTTGAAATTTCGTATTTATTTTTTTATTAAAAAACTATTGAATCTAGATATTTATAACTATGACATTATAGAAGCACTTTTTAACATGAAATCTAGTAATAAATTTAGATAACTATAACATTTACCCAAGGATCATAGCCAATTTTTGTTTTTCTTATGGGCGCCAATTTGGATTTTCATATTTTTTTATGAATTCAATGATGTATCACACTTATAATTTATTGTACATTTGATATGTAAAATTTTAATAGTTTGGTTTTTGTAAAGAATGCCTTGGAAACAGTAGAGTAACTCATTGTCATTTGACAATTCCTAGGGCCCATAATTTGCTTATGTATCACCCCTAAGGACAGGCATTCCAGCTGATTCATTACTGTACTGGTAGAAAATGTATTTGTTTATAAACAAAATACTGATAAGAGTTATGCGTCAGTGTTACTAATAACTACAGAAAACTAGATTTTTCAATAGAGTAATAACAAATTTAGGAAATTAATTTTTGTTGACGTAAAATGTGTAAATTAAATTTGCAATGTATATCCAGAAATTAGACACAAATTCAAAAATGGTTTACAATTATTCACAAAAATTTGTCAGAATTAGATAGCGCTATAACCTAATTCTGAAACAAAGATACCCATCAAATGAAATTCGACCTTTCCTGTGTGAAGAATAATTTACTTTTATCGTTGCTTTTGATTTAAACACGACACTTTTTTACTTGGTTATGTGTGATAATTGATACTTATTATTGTTATTACAAAAGATTGACTGTTATTATTATTAATTTTGACTGCCAACATTGAATGACTCCTGTCAAGATTTTGTTGATTAATAAATATGACGTCATTGTTTCCAAGGCACTCTTTACAAAAAAAATATTATAAATTTAAACAAACCAAAATAAATTATGAGTGTGGTGAAAAAAATATATGAAAATCCAAAATAGCGCCCATAAGAAAAACAAAAGTTGGCTATTGTTCCCGGATAAATGTTATAGTTATCTTAAAATAAAATATGCTACTAGATTCCTCATTTGGAAGTGCCTCTATAATGTCTAAGATTCAGTATTTTTTTAATTAAAAAAATTGAATCAAATTTTCAAAAAAATCAGTTTTTTTGCTGATATCTTGAAAACAAAAGATGATATTTCAAAATTGTTTTCAGATTATTGGTAACCACTAAGATACGCTTCAATTTACTTTGCCTCAATTTAACCGACTCCCTATCTCTTGAAATAACCATACACCATACATTCTGACGAAATACGGACACCCTGTATGTATAAGCCAGTGACCCAATAGTCTCGCGGGCGACTTTTAACATTAATTACATCGAAAAGTTTATCACTAGTATTTTCTATACTAACACTTCCCGGTGCCGGCTTGCAGGACAGATGCTGCCAGTTCGTCGAAAAATTTGATTTCCAAATTAAAATATTTACCGGGTGTTTAATTAGGCGTAGCCATCGGCTGATCTCAGAAACTATACATCGTAGTATGTTGCGGTAAAAAATTTCATCGTGAAAGTGGCTAAGAGAAATCCCTGGATATTATTTGTGAGTACAGGGCGCTGTCTATAGTAAAAGATTAAAACATTTTTTTTTGTCAAATAAAAGCGAAATTAAGCTATGAGAAAAATATGAAAATCTTGATCTACGCTAAATTTTACTCAATTTTACCTATTTCGTTTCGTTTCTTTTTATTAAAATGCCTGTAACTTCAGCTAGGTTTCACTGAATTTCATAAGCTTGAGCTCATTTGATAGATTAAACCTAATTCACTCTGATTTTTTTTAGTTTCGATATTAAGCGCCATAGGGTATGATTGGGACAACCACCATATTTTCTCAATTTTCTTTAAATTTTCAAATTGGAAGGTGTCTATAAGATACGATAGTTAGTTGAAACGAAAAATAGTGTGAAAACTGCAACCCGATATCTTTATCCTAACCGCAGATATATTGAAAATTTGGCAAAATGGGGTATTTTGCACTAATATCGCCCTCTGACCCATAATAAAGGCACTACAATAAATTGAGTACGTAGTGTTTAAAAGTGTATTCAAAGATTATTAAATTCGGTTAAACCTAACTAAAATTTTAATGATTAGACTTTTCGATCCTCCTGTGCATCTTATGTGAAAGCAAAAGAAATGAGAAGGTAGTTGAAATCAAGCAACATTTAGAGTAGATTGAGATTGACATATTTTTAACATATGTAGCTTAATTTGGCATTTTGGATAAAATCTTTTTTTATCGTTTGCGATAGAGATTGCCCCCTCTACGGAGGGGGAGCTAGATTTAATTATTGTATTCGTTTTATCTCGTTATGTTTTGTTTGTTATTGTTTACATAAAATATTTTTATAAGTGTTTTTAATTGTAGTAAATATGCGCTGTTTTAAACATTCTACTAATCTCATAGTCTACTATATTTTGAGATTTCAAATAATCATGGATTTACTGCGCTTTCCAAATGATATAAATGGGAATAAGTGATTTCCGTTATTCTTTCAATTCTTGTTTTTGACCTCTTGAACATAAAACAAAAGAGCCTAAAGTCCTACTAGTCTATTAAACTTTTTACTACTTCATAAGTTAGGATAAAGATATTAGGATGAGGTTTTTGCCATTTTTGTCAGTATTTCTTCCTGTACTAAACTAGCGTAGGAAAACTATAGCTTACATTTTAAATTTTGAAAAAATCTAGAAAATATGGTAGTTGTTCCAAAAACGCCCTCTGACGTTTACTATAAGAACTAAAGTAAACGACAGTGAAAATTGATTTGAAGTGTTTTGAATTTCCTATAAAATAAGACTAATTTAATTATTTTCGGCTAATCCTAACCAAAGTTATATGCAGTTTAATGAACACACTTTCCCGCTCTTCTGGGGTAAAGAAACAAGTAGATTTTTTTTCATTATTATGGGTTTTACGTCATCCTATTTCCGCTGCTATGGCAAATCATGACGCCGGAGATTATGCCTACACTAGTGTTATAAAGGACGAGCACTGCTCTGCTATCGTGCCACGAGGGCATGCACTTGTCACGGAGTAGCTGCTAATAGCAGCGATTTTGCCGGCGCGGACCGATGTGTAATTCTCGTAGCCGAATGCCGTCTTATGTTTTTTTTCCTCGCACACCCGATAAGGAAATAAGAGGGTCCTTGTTGCTCAAATCTTACTTTTGTCAACATGCATTATTATATTTATATTATACGTTGTCTTTATATATCGGATTTCACTTTTGGGAGCGTACTTACTGGCAAATTATAATATATATTATTTATTTAATGATAAAAATAGGGCATGTGTTTAGTTCATTTTCTAAACATTTTATTTACAGATATAATTACATTTATAACTAATAATATATTATTGTAGACAAATATTTACTATGAAACACTTTAGAATCTCTGTTTCTTCCCCTAATCTGTGCATCTTCGACTCCACTTATTCCCGACGCCCTGGCGTGTGGGTTCTAAACACCCTCACGCTATATTATTGTTTATTTGTCGAAAGCACTTACACAGTTTACATACAAAAAATATACCAATTTCGAAAAAAATCTGAAAAGCATTCAACGTTGATTTTACATTTTCAGTCTTCGTTCAGACCAGTGGTTCCCAAACTCTTTTGGCTCACGGACCCCTTTTTATACTCAAAACTTGCCCACGGACCTCTGAGTGTACAAATATATCTTTGATGTCTTGAATGGTAAAAATATATTTAAAAATAAAATATAAATTTTGTTGAAGAGTATTTATTGAAATTATAACTTGTTTTAACATACAAAAAAAAATAATGACTTGGATGAACCTGATGGGATGTTATAAGTGTATTTATGTCCGGCTCAATGTTTGTGAGTAGTAACCGCAAGTCCCCACGAGTACTAATTTCTAGTCGGTTTCTTTTTTTTGTGATGAGACTCATAACGGCACTGAATCCACGTTGTACCAAATAGGAAGACGGAAAAGCAATTAGGATCTGTTTTTGTATCCAGAAGTTGTGGTATCCTTGTTTAAACAATGGTTTCAGCTCCTCATTTGTGGATAATTCAATAAGTTGCTCCTGTATTAGTATGTCTTCATCTATATTTGTGCTCTGAGTTTGACTACTCGCAAAAGGGTTCAACACCCAGTCGGGAATATTCAAGTGAAAAATGTCTTCAAATCTTTGGTTAAGGTCCGAATGAAGTGCTGTTAAGTGTTGACAATAAGTAAACAAATCTGCATCCCTATTTTGCAATTTTGAAAGATTTGGAAACTGAGAGCATTCTCGTCTTCATAAGTTTTTTTTGTACAGCAAACGTTTTGCAACAAACGCAGGTATTCAACTTTAAGTGTTGATTAAATTTAATGTGTCACCTTGTAGTTTCAAATTAGTCTCGTTAAATCTGGCAAATAAATCAGTCATATAAGCGATGTCGTTATTTGCGATAATTAAATTGTGCCTCAAATCACTATCTTTACTCTCCAGGAATTCCAACACTGAATCAAATAGGGAATAGATGCGTTCCAAACATGCACCTTTAGATAACCAACGTACTTCTGTGTTAAGTAGTGAAATAATCTCCCATTTAAGGCATTCCTTTTGATTTTATTAACTGCTCTAATAACATAACTTAGTGATTCACTAAGGTTTTTTGCGATCAAATGATGTCGATGAATGACACAATGTACCGATAATACATTCGGTATAGCTTGTTTTAAATATGTCAGAAAGCCTCGGTGTCGTCCTACCATTGCCGAAGCACCGTCAGTAGTAACGGAGATGATTTTAGTCAAGGGTATAGCTTTTGCATCGAAAAATCTTTTTAATTCACTAAATATCGTTTCACCTTTCGTATCAGTTTCCAAACATTTAGCAAATAACAATTCTTGGGAAAGAAATATTTTCTTCTTTTAAAAATCTCACATAAGCTAAAAGTAAAGCTTCATTTCCTGGTAATGTTGATTCGTCAGCGGAATTCTTTTTATAATATCAAAAGCTGGTTTGTGTAACACGGTGCGTATTACCTCACTTACAGTTGGTAGAATAAGTTCTTCGCCAATAGTGTGCGCCTTTCCGGACTTCGCAATCATCTCTCTTAGATGTTGTTCCTATGAGTTCTTGCAATGTCGGTGTTTTCAAATATTGTTCTTTGAGTGTTTGAAAAAACGTTAAATCCTTATCTTTTTTGTCACTATGGATTTTTATTAAATGTTCCTTAAGCTTAAAAGGTTTCATTGAATCGTTTGACATCGTTTTACTACATATAAGAAGAAGAAGAAGTACTATTTCCTGGTGATGGCATAAAGCCATATTTCATATATTCAACACTGTATTGTCTGCAATTTTGCATTTTATCTTCGACTCACTCATACTGTTATCTGAAGAAAGGGGCCTATAAATATGTAGGAAAAAATGTTTATCCATTTTTTTATTTGCAACAAACCACTGTTAATTATAATATTTTTTTAAATAGAATGCAGCAATGTAACTCTCTCTTGAATTAATTATTTGAGATGTAAGGATAAAATTTCATGTAAATGTCACATATAGTGTAGGTACTCTTTGTGTACCAATTATTTTTCAAGAAAAATAAATAATTAAAAATTAATTAACAACAGAATATAATAATACAGTTATATACAGTAATTCTAACATTCGCGGATTTGGTTACTCGCGGAGGTAAACAAAATAAGCAAAAATATAAAATAATAAGTTATAACTCTTAGCATTATATTAAATTATAAAACCTAATATGTCTAACTTCTTAAACAGAATCATTAATAATATATTCTTTAGAAACACATCTGTGTTAGAAAAACTTACAATCTCTTCTTAAGTTTTTAATAAAAAAGAAATCCTAATGAATCTTAAGGGATTACTGTACTGATAACTGTGATAAATAAATGTTTTAATTAATTTAAATAAAACTATAACTTTGCTTAAATAAATTTAAATTATAAAGAAATATCAATTTTATTCTAACATACTTATTTAACGAAAGCGTAACAATACAAAAAATTATACTTCTTTTTGTCCAACACTAGGAAAATTTGTTGTATCCGCTTCACATCACGCATAACACAGAACTAAACTGTTTATATTGTAACGTCGCGATACGCAACTAAACAAATGTGTCATACCGAACGCTCTGGAAAGTCTGGAATATGCTGCCTAAGCATTTCAGTACACTACCGAGCGCTCGAGACACGGAATTCTAGAGGGTGCATGCTGGAACCAGTGGCGGCCGGTGGCCAAGTTCATGTGAAACAAAAATGCCAAGGTAACGTATGCGTTAAAAAGTGTGCTCTGTTACGTTCGTGGGCTGCTTTGTTCTAACGTAACAGTTCGTTACGGAATAATGTATCTATCCGTAACGTTGTGGGGACTACCGGAATACTCACCGCTCAGCCAAGACTAACTCAGTGTCCTCAGGGAGAGGTACGACCCAAAGATATTAACAGCGCCACCTACTCGTAAAATGAGCGACGACGATAGTCCATGATTAAGTAGGAAGTCAACTAACCACAACACATACGCAAGATATCGATATTTAATAAATACACCGTTACAAATTTGTAAGTTGCAATTAATAATGAATTTATTATTTGTATGCAATTAATTGATTTGCGACAGTTACAATAAGTTAATAAATCAGTTCAACCTGTGTAATTCTACCTAAAGCGTACAAAAAAAAAATATATATATACCAATTAGGTGATATTTGGTGATATTAAACCGCTGATTTAACAATGGACGGTAACGTCTTTTATTCTTTTGAATACTGCAGTGTTCAATTACAAAAGCTTATACAATGAAAATATAATTAATTTATATAAAAAAATAGCGCTTAAGGTTGTCTCGCTCGTAGCGGACGAACTTAAGGTTAGTGAACTGTTACTATTAACCTGATAATTATTAAACAATTAAAAAAAAAAAACTACGAAATTATTATTTGCAACAAAATGCACCAAAGCATCAAAATTCGTTGGATTGCGACCGTTTTTAAGAAGAGAAAACAAAAATAAAACTCTAAAAGTTACTCATCGAGTTGGGTTTTCTCTTGTCGTGGTTTCGAGATGATGCGACCGCTCCGGCACAGGATTTTATCGTGGTGCAGGAAGGATACAGAAGGACGGTCTCACAGCTTCCAGTACGGCAAAAGTCCGGACAAGGAAACGGCCAAATGTGATATTCCAGTCACCAAACAATCTCTCAAATTCCAATTAGAACTTATCTCAGAACGTAGCAAATGGCAATTTTAGCTCGAGTTCAGCTCTATTTTAGCTAAAGTTAGCTCTATGTTAGCTAAAGTTAGCTCTATGTTGGCTAAAGTTAGCTCTATGTTGGCTAAAGTTAGCTCTATGTTGGCTAAATTTAGCTCTATGTTGACTCAAGTTAGCACTATGTTGGCTCTATTTAAAACATTACGAAAGGCCTTAGAAAATATTCTATCCGAAACAGATTTTTAATGACCTTACCCCTAGTTGTTGGCGGGAGCTATTTTCGATGCGATTGTCTTCGCAAGTCGCGTCCGTACGAAGGGTTTCAAAAGCGGCGATAGCCGATAGTGGAAATTCAGCTCCAAAAAGGAATCCAAAACTCACTCAATATAGACAGCGAATTCCACGCAAGTAATTCTTCCAAATGCGAACAGCTCTTCGTGAGAAAATAATAATTCTCAATAGAGAAGAAAATTACGTTTTACCGTTTTGACGGACGCTTTGCTAAAACAAACCTTTTTTTTGTTTTCCTAAAATGACGGCCAACTGCGAACTTTTAAATTACACCCTTTCGGAATAATGTAGGCAACTCAATGTACACATTTTAACTAAATTAATTTTCTAATGATAAAAAGTCCTACTGGCGTTTTCGACCCGTAACAGCTCGTCGCTCTGCTAAATGCGTGTATTGATGACTCAATTCTGTGGCGTGAGGAGCATTTATGAACGATATGCATACGTAGTGCTTTCAACCTCATTTTTTATATCTTGGGTTTGAGCCTCACATGAAGTTAGTCCGCGAGCCGCTAGTGGTTGGAATCGGTCTATATTTATATTTTATAGGACGTAAAAATTGCTAATAATTTATTCATTGTTATTTATTTTAACTTCCATATTAATAAAATTGTGTCCCATTTTTAAATTTTATATTAAGCCTTGCGCGGACCCCTTGACGTTGGTCAGGGACCCCCAAATCAATTCTAATTTTCCACGGACCCCCTGAATGATTCCGGGGACCCCTGGGGATCCGTAGAGACCACTTTGAGAACCACTGGTTTAGACCATTCCTTATCTACGTGTCATAGTGCAATTGTGTCTGTGAGCAGAATATATTTTTAAAATGTCCTACCCTAAACCAAATCTTTGGACTCATTATACCCAAAATAATGATAAAGTTGTGTGTAATTATTGTTTTAAACAATTTAGCAAACATCATACTCCACAGTTTAAACATTTGATTGTGAAAAAGCTCCAAAACCATTAAAAAATCAATAAATTATGGCGGAAATAGTTCAAAAGCAAAAAGTACGTATTTTTTTTAAAGTGAAATCCGATATACAGAGACATAACGTATAATATAAACAAAATAATGCATACTGATAAAAGTAAGATTCGAGCAACAAGGCCGCTCTTATTTTCACAGCTGCTCCATGACAAGTGCATGCCCTCCTGCCATGATAGCAGAGCAGTGCTCGTTATTTACATCGCTACACAAACCTACAAATCATCAAATGCGCGCACGGCCTATGACTGCTTGCAGCAGACCCCGTCGACTCTATATGATTCTATAAGTTCACATATATAGTTGACCGACCCACTCGATGGGAGGGCGCATATGTCGGAATTTCAAATTTCCCGCAATTTCGAACGTGGACTCTAGTTTTCAATCAACAGCTGTTAGATCTGAAGGCACAAAAATGTCGATAAGGCGAAATCGTCTCGAGATGAGCGTTAATAAATATGAATAATTACAACCGTAAGTATATATAATATTTTTAAGCTATTGTGTATTATTTTAAACAAATTTAGAACCAGGGTGTTACTACATTATTTCTCTTTATTTCTTCGAAGCACATGTGGATGATCTTCAAGTATACAAAATACCCATAGTCGTGGATATTTTCATCATACTGGAATAGGAGCATTTTTTCATGGAGTATATTCCCGTTGTTGTTGTATTAAGCAATTCTGAATCTTTGGGGATGGGCGTTAACAAATATAATGAAAACCGTATGTTTATATAATATTTCAAGTTTTAAGCTATTGTGTATTCTTTTAATTAAGTCTGCAGTCAAACAAATTTAAGACCAGAGTGTCTAGATTATTTCTCTTTATTACTTCCTAGCATTCGTGAATGATCTTCAAGTACTATGCAACAGCCACGGACGTGGAGATTTTCTTCACACCGGACTAGGAGCATTCCGCGATGGAGAATGTTCCCGTTGCTGTTGGGTCAAGCAATTATGAAATTCCATCTAGTCACAAAGTACGATCCCGGAACATAAAGTAATGCCTTAGATTCAATTAATTCTTTTTAAAATATACATTTAACATGTTCATTATGTCTTCGTTATTTCTCGCGTCGTACGGTAATTTAATACCGTGGGGTGTTCCCCGCACCGCACCCTCCCTTCAATGTTATGACCCCCTGCACCGCGGCCCCGCTCAGCAAGAAATCCGCCCGCTCCCCGCACCCAATGACGTCATTTGCGATTGCAGCGCTGCCCCATCGAGTGGGTCGGTCAACTAAAATCATGATACGTGGAGCCCCCTAGGAGTTATCAATCTAAGTTAATCTATGGCTTGCAGTTCTACAGTACGCGATGGAGCGCCCGTGCCTGATTCCGCTGCGAGAACGGTTTCGCAATAGAATTCGAAAGAGACGGGTACATGTTCTGCCGCGTACGCCTCTAAACTCGCGCTTACCGTTTCCCCGCAGTAAAAACTGTTCAACGGGGGATGAACCGCCTTAACATAAAAATCAGTATGACAATAATATTTACTAAATAGAAAGGATACATTTATTTTATCGCTATTTTTGGTGAGAAATGTTTTTCACCAAAAATAGCGATAAAAAACATTTCATTCATATTTGAATATTTCCGCCTCGCGCGTAATCCAACACCACTGATATTGCAACTTAAAATAATAAATACGAGTGGCTCAAAATGTGTCCGTTCATTATTATTTTAGGCATCGAGTCAGGATCCCAAATCGTAAATCACATCGTAGTTCAAGAATTGGTCGTAATTTCAGCGGTGTCAGTATCGTACAGACGCAAACTGTTATGGAAGTTGCCTATTTTTTATTATTGCGTTTTCACCGCTTTGGTTTCTATTCTTTATATTATATTGGCCGTATTCTGAATGACGCATATGTACTTTCCTAGCGTACCTATTGGGCAAGGCGTGAAGAGTTTGTTAATAAGGTGGCCAAGGCCATAGCCAGAAAAAAAGGGGGAGGTTTTAAAAATATTGTTATTCCTATTACAGGGCCGCTTTTAGGGAGCTCTTAGGGTGATCTTATGTGGAAGTTTTGAACGCGAGGCGGAATGGGAGCGGGCGCAAGCGTTTGCATTTTAACACATGGGTTTATATGAGAGTTCCTAGACGGACGAGTTCCTAGCGTTTTCTCCGCTTCGCACCCGTCCGTCTACGGATTCTCATATAAACCCATGTGTTAAAACGCAAACGCTTCCGCCCGCTCCCGTTCCGCCACGCGTTCAAAACGTCCATATAAGAGCGCCCTTAGATGGAGGTTTTGAACGCGAGGCGGAACGGGAGCGGGCGCAAGCGTTTGCGTTTTAACACAGGTTTATATGAGAGTCCGTAGACGGACGGGTGCGAGGCGGAGAAAACGCCAGCACTCGCGCCTGTTTAAATTTGAGCGGAGCGGGAAGGTCGTGTTTTCAGTTTTAACACATGTTTTTTTATGCGCGTTCTTATACGGGCGGGTGAAACGCATTTTCCTCAATATTTTTGTAAAAAATCGGCCAAAGCGAGTTAAATTCGTAATATTTTCCTTACCATATTTATACGTAACGTATAAAAAAGTAAAAAATAAATAAGCAAAAAATATAAATTATAAATTTTTAGGTAAACTTCCACCTCTAAGATATGAGTATAATTTTATTTAATATTTAAAAAATCCATGATATTTTCTAGAAAAAAATGAAATAACTAACAATTTAAAATCGCCCCCAATCTCTTGTAAAAATAGTGCGATGAGAACAAAATAATTAAAAGAATTAATAATCATGTTTTTGAGAGAGTTCTCTGTGCTCGTAAATTTTGTACCGCCAGCAGCTTCTCTTTTCCCTTACTCTCCAATTGGCCAACAGACTAGGGCAGCGGTTCTCAATCTTTTTTGGTGACGGAACCCTTTTGGAAAGCGAAATACTTGACGGAACCCTACAATAAAACAATAGTTTTTAAAAGTGTATTCTTTATTAACAAGCATAATAAAAGTACCATGTAACAGTTACTTGTTACTTACTTACTTACATAACAAGTATAATAATATAAGATATTAAAAAAGAAAACAAATCTAACTAATGGGAGGTATGAAACTGTTTTTTATTTTTCATCATTTGATTGACATCGGGTTTGATAGAGGACAGTTGAAGTCTCATATCAGGTTCGGCGTCCAGTCTATTGCGGTATTTTGTTTTCGTGGCTGCATAGGTTGAGAATCCTGTTTCGCACAAATATGTTGTTGGGAACGGGAGAAGAATATTCAGAGCCATTTTGGCAAGCATTGGATATTCATCACGGATTCTGCACCAAAAATCGTAGATTGGCGTCGTTTTGAACAGTGACTCCATACTTGTGTCTGATGACATTTCTAAAAGAGATTCATATATCTCATTTGAAATACTTTAGGGCTTTTGTAAGTTGGGTAAAAATGGATTATGAATCCATGAATTCAGTTTCATTTTTGTATTCTGTTCTTCGGGAAAATACTTCTCAAAAGATGAGCACATCGAAGTGAGATATTGGACCAATTCTTCAAATGCATCATCTTGAAACATTTTTGAGTCGTTATCGCTAACAAACTCACTGAGTGACGTAAAGCTTTCTGTTTCTCTCTTTCCAACGCAAATAATCCAAAAATCTAATTTTATTTTGAAGGCAGTTAGTTTGTTACAGGCCTGAAACACTGTTGTCTGTTTACCTTGCAATGATAAATTTAATTCGTTCAGTTTTTGAAAAATATCCGCCATAAAAGACAGTCGGAACAACCAAGTGTTATCATACAAACAGTCTTTCAAATTAAAAGAAGTATCTGAAAGAAACATTTGTAACTCGGCTCTAAGTTCAAATAGCCTTGTTAAAGTTTTACCCCGAGACAGCCATCGCACTTCTGTATGGAGCAGCAGTGTTTTATGTTTGCTGCCATAATTTTCACACAATAATGAGAACAATCGGGATTGTAGTGGTCGTGATTTGATAAAATTAATTATTTTTACCACTTCATCCATAACTAATTTTAGATTTGACGGCATTTGCTTCATCGCCAGTGCTTGTCTATGCAGGATACAATGGCTGGAACTACAATTAGGCGCTTTATTTTTTATTCGTGACACTACTCCTGCTGTCATACCCGTCATCGCCTTGGCCCCATCTGTACAAATGTCAATGCAATCGTTCCAACTGAGATTATTTTCCTCAAATAATATATTTATTTTATTAAGAATTTCTTCTTCGGTAGTGTTTGTGGGCAGCGGTGAACACATAAGCATGTCTTCTTCAAAAGAACTTTCATATGGATATCACACGATAACCAACAAGATAGCCAGAGCAGCGACATCAGTCGACTCATCTATTTGCAAGACGAATCGTGTTTTTTGTAGACGTGTAACTAGTTCTTGTTTCACTTAGCTTACCAGATCATGAATTCACCGTGAAACAGTATCGTTTGATAGCGGCACACTAGAAAGATGCTTTGCCGATTTTTCATCGAGCATACATTTTGTTATGTCTAACACACATGGTTTTATTAAATTCTCAGCGATAGTGTGCGCTTCACCTGCTTGTGCAATGCGATAGCTAACTAAATATGATGCCTCCGTGGCCTTTTGATTGATAGTTTGGGTTACATGCATCATAGTTTTTTGACTTTCCAATAACTGTTTTTTTTACGTACAAAGAATTCTTTATTCTTGTCTTAGACTCGGGGTGTACAGTTTCTAAACTTGGCAGGTGCCATGGAACTATTAGGAAGCAGTTTACTACATAACATGGCCCCATATCCCCCCCCCCCTCTGGCTACAGCCTTGAAGGTGGCTTACTATCCTATCTCGCAATGTTAACTCAAAATTACAGGAGTGGTGATCACTTTCTACGTCCCTTGGCATGCCATTGCGCGCGGTTTTGACATTTTCATGGTTTGTACGTTTTGTGATTATTCCCATGCAGTACAAAATATTTCAGAAATATTGCACTAGAGTTGCAATGTTGCAGATTGTTTTGCAAGATTAACGCAACGTTGATGTTATGATACATTGTAATGTTGCTGCACCATCGCGGTGAAATATTGTAGCAATATTGCATTCGTGTGGCACATTATTTACGTTGAAATTTCAAACTTCAGTTGGCAACGTTTATATAACGTTACATAATGACCATTTATTACGTTATTTGAAGGTCAGTAACTGACATTTATAAAAAGTCATAGTAATTGACGTCATTTTTTATTTTTAGTATTTTTTTTTTAGGTGTACAATAAATAGCCTTATTATTAAATATGCTCTTATATTAAAAAAATGGAAAAACAAGTACAGATGGAATAATTAACAAAACAAACACTAATTAATTCAAATTTATAAAAATGAACACATATATGGTAATAAATAATAACAATGAAAAAAATAAATATTGAAAATAAACACTTATTAAAATTAGAACCACCCGGTATTAATGGCATTACCCATTTAAATTATGAAATAGTGTAAATTTCACATTTTTTGGTATATTTGACATAAGAAAATAATATACATTTAGTAGTAATAGCATTTAAAATATTATTTTAAGTTCAGATAACTTATTGACTATAGTAATTTGTAAGTCAGTTGATTCAGAAGGGTATGTACAGGATCCGGCAGCGTTACCTGGCGGTTTTTAAAATATCAGAACTCAATCAATTTTCAAGCTATTTTATTAAACCAATCGTTTTGTAAACAGAAAGATTGGAAGTTTATAACATATACAAAAACTTAGAAAAAAAACTCAAGTAGCGAAGATAACATCAGGTAAATGACGACTTCCGTTTTCGATGCACAGCTGAAGTCGGGTGGTAAAGTTAGTCACCACTCCGTGCAAAGATGCTCAAGGAACCTTGAAATTTGGCTCAACTGCGTGATAATATACACCAAGAAATTCGTGCGATTCCTATAATAAATTAATAATTCTCTACCAAAGAACACAATTTATTTTCATTTCCAACAATATTTGCTATTTCAAATACTCTGTTGCAAACAGTCATACAGTAACAATTGGCAATAGAATGTGATTTTATAAAAGTTCAGTACCCTTACAAACCATTTTTTTATATTGTCGCCAATCATTTCCAAGTATCATAGGGCCTTCAGTATGTTTTAAAAACGATAATTACTTATTGTTATTATTTTCTGATGTGTTAATAAAATTTAGTTCATTTAATCGACGAAATAATTGCTGTAAATCGATTTTTTTGGAGACCCAATTAGAGATTTCAATTTCCCTAAATAATTTTTAAATGAAAATGCGGAAATTTCATCTAGAGTTCCAAATATTCTAGTATAAAATCAAAATCCAATATTCTAGTATAGCAATGTGTGTTGAATATAAAATATTGAGAGCCATACCTTTTTTTGCATAATTTTAATCTGCCTGCTCATATCCATTTTTTAAAATGTCTGTCACTTATCAAAACGGATATAGCACAATGTAATAATAAAAAATGCTCATACACTGATTTATTAACAATATCTTTTAAAATTAGAAGCCCTACATATAGTAAGAATGTTCTATATTGTGTTGCTTTCAAATGTGCAATATTGTAAACATTTTCAAGTTTTCTGTTGAAGGCAACAAGGAAGTAAGGGCTCAATTTCGTTAAATAAGTATTAATAGCTTCAACTTTTTCGCTGTTTAATCGTTCTTCTAATATATTTCCACTGATCCAGCTCATCAATAATTTCTTCATAACACCAAGCCATACACAATGCATATAATCAATTGGAAAACATTCTATCATATCAAAGTTTAATTTTTATAATGGAGAAAAACCTACATGGTAGTCTTCATCCATTTTTGTTCTAAAACTGTAATCCGATCTTTTCTGTGCTGACATAATCTCTACCTGCAGTACTGTTCGTAATTCGATTAAAAAATTGGCTCAACAACTGGCAGAACAGTGGACTGTGAATTTGTTAAGAGATTCTTAAATCTTCTTACTTAGCTGGACACTTTATCTCACTTTCAGGTTGAAAAGGGTTATCAGAAAGAATACGCATCAATAATCTTTAGTCAATTTATTAAATCAAAGTTCAAATGCAATAATAAGAATAAATGCAAGAAAAATAGTTTTAAACTTTATTTATAAATTTAACAAATCAATCAAGGTACGAAAAAAGGTAGTTTTAATATTTATTTAGAAAATTCAACAAATCAATCAATTCAACAAGTTTAATAAAAATCAATAGAAGTTTACAAAATCAAATTCAGTCTCTTTTTAAAATTACAACACAATTCAAATACAATTAATAATCAATAGAAATTATAAATAAAAATGGCGTTTCCAATTTCCGTTATAAGTTACCAGAAATAAAAGGGAAAAAGGTTCAGTCTTTATTTAGTTACATTACCTAAACTCGAAGTCATTCATCTCGTTTACAATAGAAAATGTACAAGTTGAAATAACACATGCAAGTGTTAGCATAGATACTCACTTGTATCTTAAGAATGAAAATCCTCGCTAACCTAACCACCTTGATAAATATTGGAAATGATTCTGTTACGTCTATCACAAAGTGATTTAATAAATGTTATTAATTTACTTGCAAAGTCCTTGCTAAAGGTCTTGTTCTTGGAAACTGGAGTTTTCGAAATGAGAACTCCCTAAGTCCGCAAGGTTCATCATGTGTACTAAAAGTGATACTCTTAATCAAGATATTTAAAAGGTTAATGGTAAGAAAATGGTTAAAGCGTTGAACTATGCGAGTATGCAAAGTTATAATACTTGACAAAATCAAAAAATAAAATAGTTAAAGTCCACTGTCAAAGTGATTTAAATTAATTAAATAATGTAAATGTATACCGTATAATTGTTGCAGACTCCAAACGAAACTCACTCTTTCTAAGAAGTGTAGAAAGAATTAAATTGAAAATTAGACTAAGCGTTGAAAAGTGAAATGTTGAAAACTGCACTAAGTCCGGTTGGAGAGAGTTTCGTTTCGAGTCTGTTGCTGATGGTGGAGGTTTCAACTTGTTTCAAGGCGAGCGAGAATTCTGAGGAATTATGGTGTGTTCGGCGATTTTATGACTGTCAGTGGCGGTGGGGACATGCTGCAAGGCGTGGGGAAGAGCACGCGCGCTTCTCCGACTCGCCTGGCGCTCGTCCACGCGGACGTCGCGTGATCGCTAGATGTTCATTTACATATTACATATTACATTTTGTCATTTATACCATAAAAAAATGATCGGAAATTGATAAGGGATAATAACAATGAAAATAACTCGCTTGAAAATTAAATGCAATAAAATGATTTAAACTTAACATAAAATACTGAAAATAAATCACAACTTTTAACAAGTACACTTACCGCAAGAAGAATATAAACTGTAAGATTTTATACATTTTATGAAAGCCATTGCTGGAGCATCATACACAAAACTGTGAATTTGAATTATATATTTTTTGTCATTAAAATTAATTCAGATAATTCATTGATGAAATCTGCAAGGTATAGATTAAGAGGTATTGGTTTGGATTTTCCATAAAAAATCCCTACAGCCAAAGGTCTTGAACTAGTTTGTAAATTCTTAACTAAACCAAGAATAGTCCAAACCTTCTTAGTAGATTTGTTAAACGATGGAAAACCATCTATATTAAATAACAACTGTATTATATTATTTGCAATAAATGGCATGTAATTAACGATTAATATTTTCAAGCAGTCCTAAGTGAACATATTCTTCATTGTCTAATGACTTGAAATGATGATCAGTTGAAACAGGTGTATTTAATAAAGTTCGTCCATCTTAGGATCTGGATCGATTGAGATAACACGTGAAAAAGATATGAAACAGCAAAAAGTGGTACTTTATTATTACGCAGAGCCCAACTTCTCAATTTATTCTGTAAACTATCTTCAGTTTTTAATATAATTGTATCATCGTCATTTTCACTAATGTTTTCTACTGGTGATATTGGCGGTAAAATAAGATTGTCTGCAAATATGTTTGCAATGCTGTTACCAAGTGTCACAGTATCAAAATTTACATTATACATATTTAATTCTTCAAATGTGGATTTAACTTCTTCTCTTCGTCTATAAATCTGTCGATTTCCCACTACTTCTTTCCTATATTTAATGTTATGTGACATATTGCAAAGTATCATAAAACACAGCTGACACGATATAATGGATAATAAGAACAAAAATTAGCACATGCTCATGAGCCTAAAGTGTGAGATTATACTCAATTTCGTAAGAATAAAAATAAATTAATTTAGAAAAGTACCTTTTCTTATCAAGTTTAGTATATAGTCAAAATAAGCAGATGCTCTGAAATTCTACATATACCATATAGTCACTTTTATCCATATCACCCAATAAGAAACCTCACTAATTTTCATCTGAATTTTCACCTTTTTTTGTGGACTTTTTAAATGTTGCGGGGTATGCTCCAGCCAAATTTTAATTGCTGCTTCAACTTCTGTAGAAGTGCATCAGCATGAATTGTTTACAGATTCTAAAAATAATCAAGAATAGCAAGAAATCAATATGTATACGGGGCATAATCTGTTATAATATTTTTGAATTAAATGAAACAATTTTAAATTTTGTAAAATTTGTAAACACAAAATCTTCAGAAATCATTTATTTCTAACTAGGGTCAACTTTAAAAAAGATTATCAATGAGCTTTGTTCATCGTCAATATTTATTTCAAATGTTGATCTAGCTTAAACACTATGAAATATAGACTAAAATATTACCTATTATAGTTCAACAAACTTTTTAATGATTGACCGCTCTCTTTCCTTTCCTTCCATAAAAATTGAAAAATGTATCATCTGCACCTAATCCCATATAATAAGTGGTCAAAAATAGTTTGTAAAAGTAATAAAATAATGTCTTTCATAAAACTATGGAAGTTAATTAGATAAGACTACAGGTACTTACAGGTACATCCGAATGACTGGTTTCTTCCAAATATAATTTTATTAGTTCAAGGTCTTCTAATTCTCTTGCAGGAATTTTTATTGGTATCTCTGCAGGGAGTTGTTTCGCTTACCTTCTTTCCCATTTGTCGAAGTTTGACGAAATTATTTTATTTTAATTATTTATTTCAATATTGTTTTCTAGAATTTTTAAAAATAAATTTAAAAAATGCAAAAGTTGGATAAAATGTTTTAAATTCAGATATCATTTTCAGTGACAATCAAAATCACAACCCCTCTGCCCCACACCCATGATAACTTTCCGCTTACAGTGGTGTGAGCCACTTTTCATTTATTATACTTAAATCTCCTCCCTGATCTGGAGATAATTCAATGACTGCATACATGCTATGTAAATCAAAGACTATCAAGTAAGATCAGGGGGGGATATTGTTATATGCATATGTTTAGTTAATATAAAATTAAGACATTTTATATAAAAATAATAAATGCGGGAAATCAGTTAAGTGAGGTTATACTCGTGTACCACTAATATAAAATAGGACTTACCTTAAGGGCTTATTAGCCACCAATAACTTACAAAATTGGTTGCAGCGTGTCGCTAGTATCGGTTTGCCAGTCGCTGAAAAACAGAAAAAGAATAGAGACCAACAGTAATAAATCACTCTCCGCGCGCACAGTTAACTGTTTACGACAGGGTAATGATACTTTTATATACCTACATAAAACCTTTTTCTTAGGTACCTGTTTTGCACCGTATATACCGAGCGACTTTAGAGAAACTTATTTGATATTGGAAAATGAAAATTTGTACGTATAATAAGTATGGACAAATAATATAAATGTTTGAATAGAATTATTTTTTTACTTCTAATGATATGGTAAAACTTTTGGTACAAAATGTTTTAAACTGTTTGTGTATCTGCTTTTGTCATTAAAATAAGGACAGACAATAGTTAACTTGATTTATTACAATGTTCTAAAACACTTTTATAACAATGATGTCTTGTTATATTGCCGTAGAACTCCCATTAACATTTTTAAAGCATTTATGCTCGCTCTTAGTAGTGGTACACATGTACATACAAAAAAAAATTGTTTCGGACTCCTAAATATAATATTTTTTTTGTTCGTTCTCCCACAATACATGACACTCCAGATAATGATGTAAAGATGTGTGATCGTTTGACTCATCCTCCATCTACTATAACAGTTTTAAATGACATGCCGTCTTCAATATTTCCTTCCTGTATGGCCAATTCTCGTTCTTTTTTTGCAATTTCCCTCATGTCCTTTATTAATAGTGTTTTTCATTTTTCTTGATTTTTTTTTTTTTGTAAAATGTATATGTATTATATATCATGAAAGGCAAATTTATAATGAAAAATATCTCTTCGCCTTGAGAAAATCCAGAATCTATCTAGATAGGCCCCAGACAATGTCCATTAATAGTGTTGTCGATTGGTTGACTTGAAATATCCGTTTTACTTCCACATGATTGACATTCAAATGTGAAATATCAAACTAATCATTTCCTAGTTTCTTTAGAAACAATCCATTGCATACGTCTACATGGAGGTTTGATTTCGTGCCATTTTCTTATTTGTTGAAGAAATTATTTAGTGAAAAATTATTAGTTAGTGGAACAACTTCAATTTTGACATCTAGCAAAGGCTCGGGACTCGGTAAGCTAAAAATAAGTAAGAAAACAGAATTTTAAATAAGTTGACCGTTTTGTCACAATAAATTATTATTTATAAAATAATTTTTGCCCAAAATGCTATACTATGCTATTAAGTAAAACGTCACAAATGAAAAAAATAATCATTTGACATTAAAAATATATTCATTCATTTTATCAATTTTTAAGTTAACGTCAATATTAATGTGTTTATCAAACTAACTTTTTCAGTTTTTACTTTTTGTCAAATACATAATTCACATAGTACCTTGTATTTATTTTGAACTTAAAATGTTTTAAACTTAAAATTATTTCACTGATTTATACGCATGGCGTATGAAGTAAAATTTCGAGTTTAGAAAAGCCTAATTTGGCTTTTCTAAATTCGAAATTTTACTACACGCGGGCATACTATTCTCTTGAAAAAGAAGAGTGTGTTTTATGTGTATGCCGCTGTTACCACCAATAATAATACTGTCGTATTGAAATTTCAGGGTAAGAAAGTTAAAGGCTGAATCACTGTTCGTAGTTTTTTAGTTTAAAAAAACACTCATTTGATCGTCAATTTAAACATTTTTATATTTATTTTTTTAAAAATGAGTACCTAGTATCGACATTTGTCAATAATAAAAGGTTTGGATCATAAAAATATATTTAATAATTTTCCCACAACTATCCGATAATTATCGGGCTATTTTACATTTTCTTGCAAGAAATAAGCGAAGACCAATTTTTCTATTTCTCTTTCGTCACGGATTCACGTGCGTAATCGAAGATGCAGTCGGTACAAGAACGACTGCATCTCCGATTACGCACCACTGTTAAGCTAGTGTTACTTGATTTCTGGTATTCTTTAATCAAGAAACATCTTTTATGGTAATATTTTGTCAATAACCTTTAAGGTCTAAAATCACTTATTTCGACGTCGTAATGACGTCATCTAAGGTCAATCTGCTACCTGGGTAGATTGAACTTTTGGCTGTTTTAGCCTCTATAATATGAAAGAGGCTTTAAACTCCATACAAATTACTAATTTTATAACTCATTTAAAATAATTTCCATTGTTAATAAATGCCCGGCAAACCCTAGTCCAATGAGCCAGTAACGGTAAAATACATAGTTTCCGGACATCAATTGCCTGCCCAACATTGGCAAATGTCAATGGTCCGGCCGCTATATGTCTCACCGGCGATTACTCGTATAAGTATCAAATGCCAGCAAAAGAGTAATAAATTTCCTACCCACTTATATGATATTCCCAATTATGATTAATTCATAAATAAATTTGATAACTTGTTGTAATGTGTGCCATAATAACAATTAATTTTTTTATAATAAATGATATAAAATATAATATTTTCAAGAAAATAATAGTACTGGCTATTATTTTGTTGAAAATATTACATTTTGTCATTTATTACAAGCAAATAACTAATTTACAGCACTTATTACAACAAGTTATCAAATCACTTTTTAATTAATCATAATTACATAGGAAGATAGTTTTATTGGTAGGAAATTATTACACCTTATTAAAAATGGTCTCAGGATGTAGTAAAACATAAATATTCATAATAAACTTGAAATTGTAATATATTTAACAACTATATATACAGGGTGATTCTTGACTTATACGCATAATTGTCAGTAAATATAGTTCGTAATGTGTAGTGATAGGAAATTTAGAAAAAAAATTGCAAACGTTTTTTATTAACAGAGATAACGAATTAATTATGTAACTTAAACTGAAGTATTACAATAAGTTTTCGAAGTAATTTCCACAAATGAGCACGCCATGTGCTCATTTGTTCCCAAAATTAACTCGGCAGCAACATGTACTTCGGTTGAGTACATCAAATTTTTCAAGTGTTCCCAAAAATAGAAGTCAAGGGGATACAATTCAAGGCAATTGCGATAACTTTATTAGTTCACCTATCTCAGCATTATTCATTCGTTATCTCTGTTAATAGAAAAACTTTTACTATACTTTTTTTTAACTTCCTATCGAACTATAAGAACCACCCTGTATAAACATATACAACAGCAAAAAATTGAATAAAACTAAATTCATAGTAATAAAATGGGGCCCGCCGTGGCCGAGCAGTTAAGCCGCTGGTCTCGCTAATCGTCCACGGCGGTGATCTGGGTTCGATTCCCAGCGGGGCGAGTAATTTTTCTTATTATTTTAATAATAATTTTTTATTTTAAAAAACTTAAATCGGCTCTAGTTTGGTAAATAATAAAAATTGGACTTATGATTATTTAAATGAAACAATTTTAAAGATTCAAATGAACCTCTGAACAAGATGTGATTACACTGGTCGGCATGAAAATCGGCCCTGACACCATTCCTGCTGATTCTTTTGTAAAATGACCTCCTGAATCCGAATATGACCCCCGTTTTCCCCCATCACCCAACGTTTTCGGGGGAGGCCCCCCCCCCACCTATTTTTATCACTTTTCGATAATTTGGAGGGATGAAAAGGATTATTTTAGCCTTTACGTTTCTTCTGAGGGCCTAGAGAGGTGAAAAGTTCCAAAACATAAACATTTGTAGCAAGGAGGTGGATTTGGGGGGGGGGGGGGGGGGGGGGGGATTTGCTCAGTATTTACTGTTTAATTATGCCACGCGAGTGTAAAAATCATCCCGATAGCTTCTGCTATGTTTGCGGGGAATTGACTTTAAAAGCGCAACGAAAACCCCTTTCTCCGCTTCTTAAAACTGCTTATAAATTTTACTTTGATTGCCAAGTTGGCGATCAGGACAAGAATTGGGCTCCAACAGTTTGCTGCACTACTTGTTACAGCTCAAAGGTACCCGTAAATCAATGCCATTTGCTGTGCCCACCTACCAAACCTATACTTTAGAGCCAGAAACGGATTTGAAAGACTTTGAGCCACAGCCTGGACCATCTTATGATACGTTCACCGATGATGAAGAGTGTTCTGCTGATTCAGCTCATCGAAAACCTAACCTCGTTACTTAGTCGGAATTGAATGATCTCGTCAGGGATTTGGAGTTACCTAAGAGTAAATCTCAACTTCTTGGATCTCGACTTCAGCAGTGGAATCTCTTAGAAAAGGGTGTAAAAATCTCTTCTTACAGGACTAGGCAGTCAACCCTGAAATTACTTTTTTCGGCAGATGAAGGCTTAGTGTTCTGCCCTAATTCAAATGCATTGATGATAGAACTGAAGATGCCATGTGATCCAGACAAATGGAGACTGTTTATAGACTCATCAAAGACAAGCTTGAAAGTTGTCCTATTGGCCAATGGGAATGAGTTACCATCACTCCCGGTTGCATACTCTGTGGATATGAAGGAGACGTACGAAAACATCAGCCGGATCCTTGATAAAATCAAATACCATGATTATAATTGGAAACTTTGCGCTGACTTAAAAGTTGTTGCTCTACTCATGAGCCTGCAATCGGGCTTCACAAAATACTGCTGCTTCCTATGCGAATGGGACAGCCGAGCCCGAGACAAACATTACATCGTACGGAACTGGCCTCTGCGAGAAAGTTTTACTCTCGGTCAGAAAAACGTCGCTCACGATCCTCTGGTCCCTAAGGAAAATATTTACTTGCCGCCTTTGCACATCAAACTCGGATTGATCAAACAGTTAGTGAAAGCAATGGACAAGACCGGTGATGCATTTAAATTTTTGAAAGCTAGATTCCCTCGTCTTAGTGAGGCTAAAATCAAGGAAGGAGTTTTCGTGGGCCCCCAGATTAGACAACTTTTCCAAGATTCGACGTTTATTGAACACCTGAATCGAAAAGAAAAACGAGCTTGGATTGCATTCCAAAACGTGTGTGAGAACTTTTTGGGTAACAACAAAAGTGATGATTATGTCGCTCATGTCGAGGAATTGCTGTCAGCGTACAAGGCCATGGGGTGTAACATGTCTCTTAAAGTGCATTTCCTTCACTCACACCTGGACTTCTTCCCTGAAAATTTAGGAGCAGTTTCGGATGAACACGGGGAACGGTTTCATCAAGACATCTCTAAGTTCGAGAGGAGATTTTCGGGGAAGTGGAATTCGAGCATGTTAGCAGAGTACTGCTGGTTTTTGATACGAGAAACTTCTACCTCAGGGTACAAAAGGAAAGCAAGCACCAAATGAAGGTACTTATCTTAGTTATTTATTATTCTTTACATTTATTATTTTACTTTTTATTTATTATTCTTTACAGCTAAAATAATCCTTTTCACCCCTCCAACGGATGGGGGAAACGGGGGGAGTATTGAGAGCGCCAGCGTGGTACAGTGAATCTTCCGAACTGTTGCTATATATTTTTATTATTGTTGCTATATATTGTTGCAATATATTTTTATTATTTGGGGGTGTTTGGGGGAGGATGAGGGGGAATGGAAGCTGGAATATGTAGAAAATAAGTGAAAAAAGTGCGAAAAAAACGGAAAAAATTGATCATTTTTAATGATTTTTTTACAATTTAAGGGGGCAAATCCCCCCCCAAATCTACCTCCTTGCTACAAATGTTCATGTTTTGGAACTTTTCACCTCTCTAGCTCCTCAGAAGAAATGTAAAGGCTAAAATAATCCTTTTCATCCCTCCAAATTATCGAAAAGTGATAAAAATAGGGGGGGGGGGGGGGCCTCCCCCGAAAACGGTGGGTGATGGGGGAAAACGGAGGTCATATTCGGATTCAGGAGGTCATTTTACATAAGAATTAGCAGGAATGGTGTCAGGGCACGAAAAAAAAATTTTTTTGCAGACCAGTGTTATTTACACCTATTATGAATCACCCAATATTCTGCAACAATATTACAAATATGTAATAACAAATAAAATAAAACTATATTAGCATAAAATCAGTATCCGTCTGTCAAGTCGAATACAGAAAATTACCATTGAATTTTATGTTTTTGCTAATTGCTGTTCAATAATTCAACGTACATACCAAGTGTTAACCACCAAACCTGGCTATACAGTATAGTCATTGAGAATTTTAATAAATTATAATACTTTTATTGAAATTTACAGCAAAGAAATCTCACACTATTTAACACTATTTCCTACCAGAGTAGAAGATATTAATCATGAACACTCTTTCTTCAATAGAATTATATTCATCTTTATGGCAGAACTAAAACTTAATTCGTCAACATGACATAAAACACAAATGTGTTATGGTCATAGTCATGGCAACGTATTGTAATTAACCACCAGGTTTGGTGGTTAACACTAGGTTTACGTAAATAGTATCAATGGAAATATAATTTCATTGCGCTGCAAATGATACTAGTAATAAGATTGACCCACCTGGCGGGGTTCGAACATACCGTTTAGCAAGGGATACTAAAAATATGTATGGCATATTTAAAAATCACTAAGTTTGAAGTATTTTGCAAAACAAATTAAATTAGTTTCCGGCATGTTTAATTAGTGAGCAGCTATCAGAAAAAATGTTTGACTTTCAAGGAAGTACATGTAGTGTGATTAGTGAAACACTTTATTTTCTGTGTGATTGTCCCCTAATTCTGTCCGGTGCGTTCCTGAACCATGTCTTGACAACTGCCTCAATTTCCTTGAAGTTGAATCTGTCCCTGCAGTGGATTGTTAAACTAAAACTAAATATTACGCTATTAAAATAAGTAAATAAGTACCAAAATAGGGTGATGATATTCATATTAATGTCCTACTGTTATTACTCAATATTTGTTGACACGTTACTATTTTTGTTTTCTGTATATAAATCTATTTATTTAAATTATAATAAAACAAATAAAACACTAGCCGGTCATTAAATGTTAACGGCATCTTGGGCCTTAAAATGACAGCACCCTTTTTTGACATACACTCCTCAGACCGAAGGCCTTCGGATTCTACACTGTCTTTCACGGACATTATCATTATTATAACTGATATTTTAATTCCTGTTACACCACAACTAAAAAATAATATCAACATGACAATCAATACGAAAAGGTCATGTCAACATAATATTTATATCAATTAGTGTTTAATGTTAAAGGAAATATAATAGTCAAAATTCGAATCAACGTAGATGTGTCAGCGCTAACAATGTGCTCAGAAACATTCATGCTTAGCGATATTTAAGGAAAAGTTATAAGTAGCGTAAACAATAATCGTTGAAACAGAATGAATATTTCAAATTTAAAACTATTGCGAATTCGAAAAAACACGTGTACGTTTCTTTAGGTTTTAACATAATATATAAAATTACAATAATCTTTGTAAAAACTGCAAACAATAAGTCTTGATTAATAAGACTTCTAATGGATATTTATTGTCTTAGTAGTCTTGTTAATTGAGATTTATTGTTTGCAGTTTTTACAAGTATTATCGTATTTTTATGTATTATTAATTGGTAACTCGTTAAATCCTTAAACTTCGCTTTAATATGTTAGTTTTGCTTAAACACTAAACCTTAAACGCGCTTTAAGGTCGGAAATTCATATGTTATTAGGCCATAAGAGCAAACAACGATTAATCTTCCACAATAATGAAAATAGAGCTTTAAAACTTATACATACATTGTACACTGAAGCTTTGCGAATAAATTGACACTATTCTGTCTTGAATTAAATATAAATCAAATAACGGAACAGTTTTAAATGATCACATAAATCGGTGACATACTTCCATAGAAAACATTATTTTTTTTATTTAGTTTAATGAGAGTTTAATCTAGTTTTATTTAGTTTGGTGAGAGAATAATTTGACCTGATGTTGCATTTTGCATATAAATTATACATAGAACAGTAAAGCTGTCGTGTCACTCAAATATTCATTGTATAATTCAATATTTGTCGGGGTATTAGCTCGAGAAGTAGTTGATTCAATGAATATTTGGAGACTTGTCTCAATGAGACAAAATGTTTGTAGAAAGTTGATATTAATTTTAATTCGTTTTTATATTTTGTAAATATTCTGCAAACTATTGGCAAACTCAATTTTTCTTTATGTTAAATTGTCTTTACGGTAAACTGTACCGTTAAAGGCGGTATGTCACTCTCTCTCATGTATCAAATTGTTCGCACCTACTAATGACTTAATCCCTTTACCTATAAATAAGATTTCTTCATTTTCACTAGCCCCTGTTTTGTGTACCTGTTTCGACGACACACTTCGATATTCCTGTAAGTTTCCTGTTTATTTTAATATTTTTTTGTATTGAAAATCTAAAGCATAGCTATACTGATGAGGGATAAATCTCGAAACGCGTCTATAGATGGCTTAAGACAATTAATATCCATTCCCTGTAATTTTTTCAATTTATTTCAATTTCCTGTTGTTTTATTTAGTTAGGTGAGAGAATAATTTGACCTGATTGATAAATTATGCATAGAACAGTAAAGCTATCGTGTAACTCAAATATTTATTGTATAATTCAATACCTGTCTGGGTATTAGCTCGAGAAGTATTTGTTTCAATGAATATTTCGAGACTTGTCTCAATGAGACAACATTTTTGTAGAAAGTCGATACTAATTTATATTCGTTTTTATATTTTGTAAATCTATATTGTTAATAATAATAAAGTTATCCATACATTCTTATACAAAATTATAAATACGTTGCATATAATATCCAAATTCACGGTATTTTTATATAGTTAAGTTTAAAATATAACTATTGGATTTATATATTTTTAAGATTGTTTTTTTATAATATACTAAAATAAAAACTTTAAACGAATACGAGTTCTGAATTATCGATGTTTTCCTTCTTACCTACAAAAATAATTTTAATGAAATATCGATCTTTTTAAAATTCACGTTTATCACTTCATTAAAACCATACTTCAGATTTTGTATCTACATAGACGATTCTAAAATCATTGTACACATTGTAAATCAAAATAAAACACCTTAGTCAGATTTTCTGCAGGGCGACCTTTCGAATGTGGTCGGCATTAATATACATCAATTATATTTTCTTCATTTCTATACTCATTAAAAAATGTTTATATGCAATATGTATTTATAATGATTGTAATTCATAATTATATAATAAAAATAAGTATTCGTAATGAAACAAGTAAAACCAGTTGTATGTTGTATGTATGATAGAAATTAAAATTGTGAATATTTATCGAGTTTACTTGTGTCTGTTGTAATTTAACACCCATTCATTCATTTCCTCGGCGCTATGTAAACAAACAACGCGCTCCACACTCATAATTTTTATTATTCGTTGTAATAAAATTCGGCAGGCACTATAAACCAATACATAGTCAAAATTACTTTCTGCAATTTTGCAATCTTTGCGCCATCTCGTATCCCAGAAACACACAACTAGCAAAAATTAGCCCTCTTAACATTAAAGGCCTTATAAATCCAGCAATAATTAAGTAAAATTAAAGTAACACCATATAACTATACGACATTTTTTTAAAATAATAATAGGTACATACTGGAACATTGTTTTAAGTATACAAATAGTGAAGCAGAGCGATCAATCGAAATTTTCAGGCTTTTATTAACTCTAAATTTTACTTCATGCTTCATTAAGGAGTGAAAACACTCGTTGGAAAGTTCAGAATAAACTTTTTAAAAAATAACGAATGCCTGAACATGTACAGCGTATAAATCGGGATATGTATACCTTAAGAAAAAAGTTCGTTTCATACTTCTTTCTTGAATCTGAAAAAATTCACACTCAACTATGTTATATTTAAATGTCTGCTGATAGTTTTTTTTTAAAACACTATAGTGACTCGATCTTGAAACATAAGTATAATCAAGTCCGGCGCGTAGTCTGTTACATGTTTGTGCGAAAAAATGGGGCCTTAGAGTGTATATTAACCTTTTAGTAAAAACAACGCATACAATTTTTGTGGGATAAATGTATACATTTCTTGCGCCCCCCTGGAGACCACTCGCGGCCTCCGGGTTGTCACTCGCGCCTCCCTGATAATAAGACACTGGCTTAGAAAGGTTTGCATACTTTCAAAGACCGTGAGTGACCAAAACAAACGGTCCACATACTTTCTTCCACATGTTGGTAATGTTTTCTCATTTTCACTTCATCGCGTTTATTTTACGGCGCCTGTGTGCCCCGTAGCGACTTTCGATACCAATTTCCTTGGTAAGAATAATAATCACAGCACCACATTTGAGAAATAAAGTTGATTAAAACAAAATGCAACACCCTCATGCACCACGTGTTTCGGAATGTGATTTACTGTTTAGAACACAGATCTACAGATGCACAACTATGGGGGAAAAAACGGTCGCAACAGGGCAAACCACAATACGGTGGCGCAACAGTCGCTTAATCCAAAATATGGCGGTATTTAATTATAGGTCCAAATAAAAATTATTGTTTACGGTGAAGTAAGCAATAATTTTAATGTGAACGTTATTTAAATTACACAGAGGGGGTATAAAAGTTGTTGTATACATGGTTAATACATTTTATTTATAAAAATAATGTACAAAATAGCAATGCCCTTCGAAATTCGGGTCCCAACCAAATAGGGCTGTCCGGGTTGTCAGCACAGCCGAAAAAAATCACTCACCGTAGGTACGTATTGAATATGTCATCTAACATAATACTGTAATAGATATAAACAAATTCGTGATTAATAACAATGAAATGATTAATAGTAAATTCTTTGATGTATGCAATTACAATTTGGTTATTCGCTAGAAACAACAATTTACCACTGCATCTTTCGAACAGCCTCCAATTTATTCCAATATTACGCCTTCTTTGGACAGAGAACAGTATTTTTTTCACAATTTTTTATGAAGAACAACAATGAACTTGTAGCCTAACCATAAAGATAAATTACAAATGGCGTAGCGCGGGGTGTCAACAATATATGGAATTGCGAAACCAAAATGCCTTCCTTGTCTAACACATTAAAATACCTATAGCTCTATTTCACCGACGGTTTACCTAAGGATTTTGGCGCCATAGGCGACGCGACTAGAAAATCATAATAGGAAACTGTAAAAATGCTAATCTGCTTTAACAAAAATGCTCTAGATAGACAGACGTTACATTTGTCCGCTTACCTCCAATTTCGTGTTGTACACCCCCACGCGGTGTCAACAATATATGGAATTCTGAGACCAAAACGTCTTCCTTGTCTAGCACATCAAAATGCTTATAGTTCTTACTCACATAACGGTTTACATAAGGCCACTAAAAAATCTTTTGACAGGAAACTGTAAAAATAATAATCTGTTTTAACAAAAATGCACTAGATGTCTGTACATCAATTTGTCACGCACAAGGTACGCCATTTGTAATTTATCTTTTTGGTTAGGCTACAAGTTGTTTGTTCTTCATTAAAAATCGTGAAAAAAATAATATTTTCTGTATAAGAAGGTGTAATATTGGAATACATTGGAGGCTGTACGGAAGGTACAGTAGCAAATTGTTGTTGTTTGCGAATAACCAAATTGTAAGTGCACACAAAAATTTACAATTAATCATTTCATTGCTATTAATCACGAATTTGTTTATATCTATTACAGTATTATGTTAAATGAGATATTCAATACGTATCTATGGTGAGTGATTTCTTTCGGCTGTGGTTTTAAAATTGTTTGACTGTAGACTTGTTTAAAATAATACACAATAGCTTAAAAATATTATATATACTTACGGTTGTAATTATTTATATTTATTAACGCTCATCTCGAGACAATTTCGTCTTATCGACATTTTTGTGCCTTTGGATCTGACAGATGTTGATTAAAAACTAGAGCCCATCTGTTCCATCGAGTGGGTCGGTCAACTATATATGTGAACTTACAGAATCATATGGAGTCGATGGGGTCTGCTCACCAGCCTCGCTCTGCATCATTCCGGGATCACACATGAGTTCGTACATATTGCTCGCGCTATTATTTTAATAAATCATTTTTTTACGCACATCATTATTTTTATAAATCTCTTATCAAATCAAAATGAGCAAATCCCTAAAACTTGAAGATAAACAACGATTTACTTTACAGAGCAGAGTTCAGTTATGTTATGATTTATTAAAAGGTTTACCAAAAGATTTAAATGTCTTTAAATCTCGCGCTTTACGGCTCCCATCGGCATTTACTGAATTTTCAACAATAATGATGAACTTACTGTTTTGTCAACAATTTATGAAGACTTTAACACAAACACGGTGAAATTAAGTAAACCCTTTGATAAACTTTATTTTGCTGTTTAAGCAGAAGTTGATAACTATTATTTACCATCAACATCATAAGAACCGGATGCTAATTTACAAGAAATTCAGATTAATAAAGTTATGAACGTGCTGAACATTTCCCCGCTTTTATTGCTCTTTACGATAATTTGATTCACAATACAAAACCTCATATCTGATCAATTATTCACAGTGTAGTGCATTACGTTTAATCGAAACTGTCACTTTTGCTCCTGATAATTACACAATTGCATATCAAATGCTTAAAGATAGATACACAAATAAACGTGTATTATCAAATCATTATTTATCAGTTCTCTTTAATTTAACCTAAATTCGATGACCTTGTTATCTTTTTTAATTGATCAGTGCGCTATACCTGATTTAGTTTCTACTTCAACTCATACTGCTAATAAATCAATCTCATTTAACGATAAATCTCAAAAACGTAAACACATTGCAATGGCCGTGCAAAATTCTAATAATTCTCAACGATCCTTACAAAGCTATAATATTAATTTTTGTCATTGTAAATTTTAACACAAATTAATTAGTTATCCTTCTTTTCTCGTTGCAACTCCTAAAGCTAGGCATGATATTGTTAATTACATAAACGTTGTTTTGCCTGCTAAGGCACTCAGAACATTTCTTATTGTTTATCTACTTCTTGTTGTAAGAAGTGTGGTAGCAAACGTCACAATACTTACATTTCTATAATTCTTCAGAACAACAAACCTTAGTTTGTGAATAATCAACCTAATAATTCTGTTATTTCTCAACACTCAGTTTCCTTAGTAAATTCATTTAAATCAAATATAGGGGTTATCAACATATTAGGCACAGCTCAAGTAAGAATGCTAAGTTCATTTGGTCAGTGGCATTTCTGCAGATTAGTACTCGATTCCGGAAGTCAGGTGAATTATATCACAAATTCATTAGCCACTCGTTTAGGTTTAACACGAACCCAATGTTCATGTGAATTGAAAAGCGTAGGTTAGGCTTCCGTGAATCTTTCAATTATATTTTAAATTTATCTGCAGTGGTGCTTTCTAGAATTACATCTGATTTACCGACAACTCCTATTACTTCTGAACTTAGAAATACATTTTCAATTTTAGACTTAGCAGATCCTGATTTTCACAAACCTGCACTCATCAATTTATTATTAGCCTACCCCTAATAATAAATCGATAATCGATAAATCTGCTAAGTCTAAAATTGAAAATTTATTTCTAAGCAGTTCTAGACATAACTCCAACGCATCCTTCTCATATTAAGGGCACGCCTACTGCTATTCTCACAACATTTGGGTCACAATTTACAGGCAACTTTGCCTCTCGTAGTTTCCATGTATAAAAAGGTTGCATTAGCTATAGTTTAAACGATAAGTTTCTTAGCGTTCCGAAATTGCAATCAGACATTGGGCAAATAATTTTACGGGTTCGTCTTCTTCGTATAGCTCTCACATGTGATATTCAATCCATGTTTAGAGAAATGTCTTTACATCTGAATGATCGTAAATTCCAACATATTTTATGGCGTTTCAGATGAGCTACTTATTGAATTTGAACACACACGTGTTATATTCGGAGCGACTTGTAGTCCCTTTTTAGCACAATGAATAATTCTTCAATTAATTCAGGATAAGGGCTTACAATATGCCCGTGCTGCTAGTGCATTAAAACATCCCACTTACGTCGATGACATCTCAACTGGTGCCGATACTGAAGTTGAGGCTATTAATCCACCTGATGAACTTATTAATTTATTGAAAGCCGGCGGATTCAAGCTTGGCAAATAAGCAAGTTCAAACCTTAATATAATATCTCAAAATACACACTCTTCTAGAATTTTGAATGCTAATTGCTCGACAATGAAAGTCTTAGGCTTATCTTGGAATCCTGAAAGTAATTCTTTTATTTACACAATTAACTCCGATAATGACATTCCTACTAAAAGGGGTATATTATCCCGAGTCGCACGTATTTATGATGTTATAATGTTAACCTCAGTCCAGTAGTTTTCTCCTTCAAGGTATTATTACGATATCTGTGGATAATTTAATGTGATTGGGATGACCCTTTGCCTACTGATGTCGCATCACAATGGAATCGTCTCATTTTAGAATTACCTTCGCTATTAAATCTTAGCATTCCTCGTTGGATTCTCTCAGCTTATTACTGCAATTTACGTTTAAGAGGGTTTTCTGATGCCAGTTCAGATTAGAACTATCTGACGCCATGACGGCTCCAACGACTTTCGATAATTTCAATTTTTCTAATCTAAATTATAGCACTCCTATAGCACCACCAAACGTTTCTATAGCACCCCTTGCGTTTTCCAGATTTTTTTTTTCAAATTTCATTCTGCATTTTTTCGAAAACTACAAGTCGGAGAAAAAAACCGTTTACGGTGTTATGGGGTGCTATGATAGTGTTATATAGTTTATTAGGTAAATTTCAAGTGTATGAAAAAAACATATTTTTTCTGAAATGTGGGTTTGTGTATATCGGTCATTGAAGACTCCACGTTTTTCTGGAAAGCGAATGGTTGTATCAAAAAACTTTTTGTGGTGCTATAGGGTGCTATAGAAGGGTTATATATTGGCCTATTTAGAAACTAATTTCTTGAAAGTCGTTGGGCCAGGGTAACGTTAGCCTAGCCGAAATAAAACATTTCTTTTCGATTTTTTCGGTGCCATAGATTGCTATAGGGGCGCTATCGGTTGGCCTAATTCAAAATGTAATTCTTGCAAGTTGTTGGGCCCGGCTAAAGCTCAGGATGAATGACCTTACTCGATTTTCTCGAAAACTAGAGGTCATAGAGAAAAACTGTTTGCAGTGCTATTGGGCGCTACAGATTGATATACTTTATCTTATCAATTTCCAACTCTAACAAAAACGTATTTTTAAATTAGTTATTTAGGTTTCGCGTGTATCGCCTGTTGAAGTCTCCATGGTTTTTCTCGATTTTCTGGAAAACTAAAGCTCAGAGAGAAAAACTTTTTACAGTGCTATGGGGTGCTATGGGGGTGCTATAGGTTAGGCTGCTGTAATTTCCAATATTTTCAGAAAAACTCAAAAATTTTAACAGATAGGAAAATCATTTTTTTATCATAAATTTAAGGCTACCTCTGCTTTAATATGAGCTGCAGTTCGTTGAATTCTGTCAATTCGTTTTGACGTAGTGAATTTATTCGTTAGTGATTTCAATGGTTTTGGAGAGGTTTCTTTTTTTTTCTCGAAAACTATTTGCTTTGCGCAAGTATTTTTGGTAGTGCTATAGAGTGCTATAGAAATGCTATCGATTGGTCTAGTTTAATTTAATTTTCTCGAAAGTCGTTGGGCCAGGGTAACGTTACCCTGGCCCAAGAATGACCTACCTCGATATCCTGGAAAACGCAAGGGGTGCTATAGAAACTTTTGGTGGTGCTATAGGAGTGCTATAATTTAGACTATAAAAAATTGAAATTATCGAAAGTCGTTGGGCCAGGGTAATGGAGCCCTATCACTATTCTAGTTCATTTAATAACCGCAAAAACTCGCGTAGCCCCGCTGAAAAGCTGGACTATTACTAGATTAGACTCATAACTCATAAAGAACACTGTACCCTCATTTTTATCTATCACATTGGATGCTCCAATTTGCTTCACTGATTCAACTACTGTACTTTCATGGATTCATACTCTACCATATCTTCTAAAAACATTTGTCTCAAACCGGGTTTCTGGTTTGCAAAATCCTGCTGATCTTGCCAGTCGCGGCTTATATACATCTGAGCTAATAAATTGCTCACTGTTTTCTTAACAAACCCTTCACAGAATGGCCTTTACAAAATAATGCTATTCTTCCGCATCTTCCAGAAACAAAAGAAGCTAAAATTATTGCAAATTTCTCTTCTGTTGATCCTACAGCTTTCATAGAATTATTTGATCACGTTAGCACTTTCTCGAAACTTCAAAGTATAATCGCATATATTTTTCGCCTCACACAACGCTTAAAGGTTTTAATTAAAATAAAACCCATTGTAAATTCCACATCAAAGTCGACTTGCCACTTTATTGTGTGATCATTTTCATTTAATTTCTGCTTATGGTGGTCCTCAATTAGTATGTAACAGTTAAAGTTGAGGCGTTACTTAACTTTATTCTTGTGTAATATGATGAGTAAGCAATATTCTTAGCTACAAGTCAGCGAAGAACCTTTTATGATAATTATTTTATTTTCTTATATAAAATACACATTTTCTTCTGTACATGATCTGAAAATATTATCTTATCTATTATTTTCGTTTCCCCGGAGCAGTCCTGGCAAAAGTGTCAGAAAACCACTTGATATTATGTGCGCCAGTAACACGAACGAAAAATCCGTCTCTTGCAATCTTCTTTCCTCTTCACCACCTATTCCTTCCTTCCCGCTCCTTATTCTTCCACAGACGACACGGCACACAACCCCCGTCCCGGAAAAAGGATAAAAAAGAAACAGTAAAAAGAAAAAAAATTAATAAAAATATGTCAAGAAAAATGTTGAAAGGTTACGGGTGTGAAGAAACAATAAGGGAAAAAGAAACGCGTTTGTGGGGACAAGAAAGTTTGACTTGCGGATTAGAATTTAGAATAGATTTAAGATAGCGTCCCACCATGGTTGATCAATACTCGACGTTATTGGCCAAGAGCTCAGGTTAAAAAGCAGGTTTTAACCTGTCGACGGAAGCGTTGTCATGTTTTCCGTTAACATCAAGTTTATAATATTTGTCAGCACGATGTACCACCCGAAAAGGTCCATCGTGGGCTGGCTGCAAAGGAGTTTTAACTGTATCCGTTCTAACAAAAACATGTGTACAATTTTTTAAATCAATCGGCATGTACAACTTGCGGTTGACGGAACGAGTCTTGGCGGGGCTTAACGTCTCCATGTTAACTCTCAGAGTATCCATGAATTTTGAACCAGATGGAATGATTTTGTTCGCGGAATTTGGAAAAACAAAATCGCCTGGCAAGTGTAATGTCTTACCATAGACGAACTCTGCAGTTGTCGCCGAAAGAGATGATTTAAAAGCAGTACGGATACCTAATAGAATTAACGGGAGTTGTTGTGCCCAGTTTCTAGGATCGCTATTCATTCTGATCGAGTCTTTAATTTGTCTATTGAGCCGCTCCACCAGCCCATTACTCTGGGGGTAGTACGCGGTTGTAGATTTGTGAACAATGCTGGCATCTTTACAAAACTCTTTCCAAACATGAGAAATGAATTGCCGACCGCGATCTGTAACAATCCTCGATGACATGGGATATCCACCCCATGGGGAAAGTTTGCACAACAGATTCAGCAGTTATGTTAGTTAATGGAAAAGCTTCTGGCCAGCGTGTGAACCCGTCCACGGCCACCAAAAGATATCTATAATTGGAGCAAGTTGGCAAAGGCTCAATTATGTCGTTGTGGACGTTAGTGAATCGGTCATCCGGATCGGAAATACGAGCAACGGGCGACACAGTGTGACGGTAAATTTTGGTACCTTAGCATTTTAAACAAGTGCGTACAAATTGTGCAACGTCACGTTTTATGCTCGGACAAACGTAACGCGAAGAAACTAAACGTCTGGTCTCCTTGATCTCTGGATGATTGAGACCGTGCAGAGAGGTTAAAATTTTGGTTCTCAATGTAACAGGGATATAATGTCGTTTGTGTTTTGTCGAAACATCAACATAAATTGTTGCACCTGTGTAAGGTGGGGTGAAAGGTTGCAGGTTGAGTAATGTTTTGGTACTGGTCAAGAGTTTGCAATTCCGGATCTTGATCTTGTAATTTTGCCAGGTCGATTAAGTCTAAAGCATTAATTTCGACGCGCGAGAATGTGTCGGCCATGATGTTTTCCTTTCCAATAATGAACCAAAAATCTGTGGTGAATTGCGCGATGAAATTTTAGTGTCTATGCTTTCTTCCTTAATAGCAGTCCGATATAGAATTAATAGCATAAATCAATGGTTTGTGGTTTGTAAAAAGTGTAAAATCGCGACCTTTAAAGTAATAACGGAACTTCTTTACTTCCAAATTGACGGCTAATAACTCCTTGCCGAATGTACTATATTTACGCTCTGCTGTTTTAAAAGATTTTGAAAAGAAAGCAAGTGGTTGAAGACCAGCATTGCTTTTTTATTGTAATACGGCACCAGCAGAAGAACCTGAAGCGTCTACCATTAAGCTTAATTCTGCAACAGGGTTGGGGATAGCAAGCATGGCGGCATTGGCCAACGCAGACTTAATGTCTGCAAAAGCTTGCAGTGCGGTGGAATTCCAAATTTATTCCCTGTTGCGCGGAGTTGTTGATGACAGTTTATGCAACAGTGACAAAATACTCGAGCATGATCTTATGAACCGGTGATGAAAATTGATCATGCCTAGGAAACGTAACAATGCCTTTTGGTCTGAGGGTTGAGAGAATGCTAAGATGGCATCTACCTTAGACTGCAGAGGTTTTATTCCCTCACCACTAATACTGTGACCTAAAAAAATCTAAATTTGTAACACCGAAAACACATTTATCAGGATTAATTTTGATCCCAAAAGATGTTAACCGTTGTAAAATTTGAAAAAGATGACTGATATGTTCGGTCTCGTCCCTGTTGTAGACGAAGATATCGTCAATATAGGCGAAGCAAAATGGTAAATCGCGTAACACGGAGTCCATAAACCTTTGAAAAGTTTGTGCAGCATTTCGTAAATTAAACTCATCCTTGATATTCAAATAAACCGAAAGGCATTGTAATTGCGGTTTTGGGAATATCTTCAGGATGAATAGGAATTTGGTGATATACCTTTACTAAATCAATTTTAGAAAATAACTCGCAATTATGACAACAGTTTGTGAAATCATGAATTATAGGCAATGGATATCGGTCTCGTACTGTTAACGTATTCAGGCCTCTATAGTCACCACATGGTTGCCATGTGCTATCAGGTTTTGGCACAAGATACCAGTGGTGTGGCCCATGGACTAGAAGAGGGACGAATAAATCCTAATTTTAATAACTTGTTAAACTCTGCCTTTGCGAGCTGAAATATTTGTGGCGGAAGTCGACGAGGCTTGTTGAAGGCAGGAGGACCAGAAGTTTTGATGTGATGTTGAACATCATGCCTAATAGGTTGTGAAAGGTCAAGGTGTAGTTAGATCAGGAAATTGTTGTAATAATTTAGAATAAGGATAATTTAAGGTGGTAAAAGGCTGATCACATTTCTTATCAAGCGTTCACCGGCAATATCAACAAGAATGTTGAATTGCCTAAGAAAGTCAAGAATGACTTACTTGCGGAGAATGGTATATCCAAACCGATATTAACAGTTAATTTTGTGTGCCCGAAAGTTGGGATTATTGTACCATTGACGGTAGACAAAAAGAATTTATAGCGTGGATGAGTGTTGGTAAAATGCTGGTCAACTTTTATTATGGTAACCTGAGCGCCCGAATCCACGAAAAACTTGATACCAGAACTGATATCACGGACAAAAAATAACGGCTCTGGAGTAACAGCAGATTTGTGGGCTGACATTAGCCCCGCTGTTGGTCGTTTTCTCAAGCACAGGGAGTCGTACATTTAATCGCTTTATCACGAAAATTGTGGTGGTATCAACTAACATGTTCATACTAGGATCAACCGACTTCGTCCCCGTGAGGCGGATCGATTTCGAGAGAAAGAGCGTGACAGTTGTTTTGACAACTGTTCGACAGACTGTTGTAAGGCTGCAATCTGAGCTTCTATCTTATTGAACCTGTAGCTTGAGGATGATCTTGCTGGTACTGGAGGAAGAGCGTTAATTTTGGGTGTAGTGCAAGAATTGTATAGGGGATGAATTTCAACAATTCTATCCACCATATCTGACAATTTGTTCAAAGAGGACTTGTCGACGGACACGAGGATTTTTTGGACTTCGGCCGGAAGTCGGCTCAGAAAAATCTCTCGTAATAAACTACTATCAATATGTATATTCCCACCAATTGTTAACAATTGCGATGGACTACCCGATTTCGTAAATACCGAATTTTTGATTTTTATTAATTGGTGGTTTATTATTTACAAATAATTTTCTCAGGTTAAGTGGATTTATCATAGTAATGTTTAGTTCTATTCCCTTTATGCATTTTTTATTTTTTATGATAGGCCGTTGATAAAATTTAATTTACTCTAGTTTTTGTTTTCAATGTAACTATCGTTATAAAAATATTTTAAATTTTTCGTTTTTCTCTTAATTAATTTGTCTATGATTTCAGTACTATAGCCATTAAAGGGAAACGAATTAAATATTATGACGAATCCATTTAACCTGAGAAAATCATTTGTAAATAATTAACCCCCAATTAATAAAAATCAAAAATGCGGTATTTACGAAATCAAATGTAGTGAATACGATGCAATGTACATTGGACAAACGGGTAGACGTTTTGAAAAAAGACTTGAAGAACATAAAAAATCCATCTTAAATAACAAAAAAACAACGGGGTTTGCCCGTCATTGCATCGCATCCAATCACTTTTTTTAATTCAGACGATTTCCAAATTTTATATTCAGGTAATAAGAGACGAAAATTGAATTTTAGAGAAGGCCTGGAAATTAGCAAGGCAATAAAACAGGGAAAACACATCGTAAACGAGTACGAAGACAGCTGGAACTCCCCAATTCTTAAAGCCCTTATTACCTGACCTTTAAAAAATATGTATATATATCTTGTAAAACATTTTTCTGTATTACTCCTTGAGAATGACGATAAGTCGAAACTAGTCGGAGAGAATAAGAAATAGTAGTGAAACAAACCAAGTGACTTTTATTTAATTATCAATATTGTAAACATGTTTCATCAAGTGATTAATGAGAAACAAATTGAAGATACAAAAAAACCACTTGATATTATGTGCGCCAGTAACACAAACGAAAAATCCATCTCTTGCAATCTTTTTTTTCTCTTCACCACCTATTCCTTCCTTTCCGCTCCTTATTCATCTACAGACATCTACAGACGACACGGCACAAGTACAATCACCTTTAAACCGCTCGTATTGGATACCATCAGCACGTAATCTTTTTCGCAAACGAATATTTAAGTGTTTAGTATGCTATCGGATCAAAGCAGAGCCAATTCATTCTTCTATGGCTGACCTACCGCTGAAGCCTAGTCGATGTTTCACTCACACTGGAATCGATTTTGCTGGTCCATTTTACGTTAAAGCATATATGTTGAGAACTTCTCGTGCGGTTAAATGTTCTATCTCTCTAGTTGTATGCATGGTCAGAAAAGCCCTGCATTTAGAAGTAGTCACAGCTCTCACTACCGATAGCTGTCTTGCAGTCATAGATAGATTTATTGCAAGACGGGGATTGCCTAAACACTCATATTCCGACAATGGTCGCAACTTAAAAGGCGCCGCAAGACACATATCTGAAATTTCTCAATTTTTCTATCAATCCATGGCTGACTTTTCACATTATTTAGCTTCACGCCCCATAGAGTGGCACTTTATTTCACCATATGCCTAACACTTCGGCGGTATGTGGGAAGCCGGAGTGAAATCCGTAAAATTTCATCTCAAACGTGCCATAGGTGCACAAATTTTGACAGTGGAAAAATTTCAGACCGTTATTACTTTCATAGAGGGAGTACTAAACTCGCATCCACTTTACACCATATCAAACTCTCATGAGGATGATACTGATTATCTCACACCAGGCCATCTTTTAATTGGTGGTCCTATTCTTGCTCGTACTGAAATGGATTTATTAAACGAACCCTAAACCGTCTCACTCGATGGCAACTCACTCGCCAACTAGTTCAAAGCTTTTGGAAGCGGCGGAGGAGCTGTGAATATCTTCACACCCAAATACACCGTTAAAAATGGCAACAATCTTCCTGAACTAAATTAATTTTTATCTCTTAAATTTGTTTTTTTTTGTTCTACTTCGTTGCGTTCCTTAAGGGATTTCATTTTGTTAGTAAATTTAGGAGGAATGAATAAAGATTTTTTTGTACTCATAATTTCTCATAACTAGAGTTCGGATTTCTAAGCACAAAAAACCTAAAAAAAGCGCTTAGAAAAGCACCAATTTTAGCAAAAAAACATTATTTTATGCAAAAAAGAATTATTTAAAGCACAAAAGGATTATTTTAGATTTAAAAGAAGCCCCGAAAATATTAAAAATTATGTAAAAATGCACAGAATCTGTCAGTAAAATGTAAAATCACTTTACATTGTACTGACAGACACAATAAACAGATTTTGTTTTAATCATTTGTTAGAATTCTCATTTGTTTTTAGGGCTTCATGGTTGTATTGAACAAAACATAAATATGTGAATAATTTTCTCATTTATTATTTTTTTGTAACGATGTATTATAACTTTTTGGTTAAAAATAATCTTCTTTATTGGTGGGTAATAAAATGTACAGGGTGTTCCATTTCAAAAACCGTTTATTTTCTTGATATCTTAAAAATACGATGTTCAATTGTTTCTCTGATTTGACCATTGTGATTGTCATTAATACTATTTTGCTCACTTAACCGACTCTGTAACTGAAATAATAACAAAGTTAACAATGGTGCGCACATAATTCTAAACATCATGTATACAGGGTGTTTGAAAGCACCCGCATACGGGATTTTTTTTAGAAAACTGCTAGTCCTAAAGAGTTAGGACAAAGAAATTATTACAAAAGCCGTATTAATAAATCGAATAGTGATATTGTTTTTTCCCAAAAAGGTTGACATTCCTGAGAATTTGCTTAAAAATGTCAAATTTTCCTGCTTCCATGATCTTAGAGGAATAGTACAAGAGTAAACAAAAATCAAGGAAAAAATTAGGAGACACAAAGTATAATAAAACTACAGTAAATCGGCGACCCGATTTTATTTTGGGGCTCTGTAAAATATTTAATGCTTTAACCCTTTCTATCACCAAAAAAGGATGAAAACCGGGGAACCAGATAAATGAATTAATAGCGCGTGTTTTGGTCGCACAGATAATAATTGTTCACGGTTTAAAATTTGACGAAATAAGCATCAAATAAGCATATAAATGCAAACTAAGCATAAAACTGAAAAAAGACAAAAAAAAGCGAAAAAAATAGTGTCAAATGATTCAACTTTTTATAATTCGTTCACATTTTATTAATTCATGTTGATGATTTTAATTTCTTAGCGTAAGCTGTTTGATTAAAACTCCGAGCTCTACTCATAACGTTCGCGATTCTTAATTTTATTAGTTTATTCCTCAAAATTTCTTATTTTGGGTGGGAGGTATGTTCGGTACTCATGCAATGTTCCGTTGAGGGCGCAAGTATCCCACTCATGAACCGCTCAACCTACCCCTTGCCTGTAGGCAGAAGGAGAGTGTCGATAGTGCAGTTCGCAACAACACGCATATTATCGGGCAACCGTAAATCTCTTACATAGTTGTAACATTTGTAGGTAGTGTTATAGTTAGTAGCTACTAATGCCCAGGACAGCCCCTGTCATAGCAGATGGGACGCCTACGGGTAAGTTTTCCTTTGAACTATTCTTCTCCACATTATCGCTTGCTAACTCAACGAAAACCCGCATGTCTTGCCCTACGCAGGAGGTTTCTATATATTTTATTACAGTCCATGTTTCTCCTGAAAGTCTCTCTCAAACAGAAGTATTCTTATAAGATGACATAATTCATTTTCTTCTAATATTAATTTGACTTTTGCCTTCCCCCACCAACGCTGAATCTTCGCGGCTCCGAATAACAGACTGTGCGGCGCTGGGCCCTGTGCCGTCGCACCGTTGCCACCGCCCTCCAGCCGGCCCTGATGGCTATTGTAATAAGCCAGTCATAACTAAAGTAAATATACCGTTCAAACCTGAATGAGCGTTTGATTGGATCAGTAGATAATTGCAGCGTACCGTAACAAATCCGACAATATTGTTAGATTCGTTTACTATTTCATTTCGGATATATAAGTGGAAGGCGATCAATATGTAAAACATTTTACTTTCAAATGCGTTATCCCCATTCGCTCTACGCTCGCTTGTTGAATCCAATTGTAAAATTTATAAACTGCCCCACTTACCTCCTCAGAAGGGTTCATTATGAAATGGCAACATCGTTTGTCTAAATGAATTTAAATTACTTTGCAATTTTTCAGGGCCTAATTAAATCCCCCGCCCCTGCAAGTTTCAGTTATTAACTCCCTCGATCGCAGAAAATTTCATAACAAGTTCGATATCAGTTATTCAATGCAGTTCATGTATACAGGGTGTACAAAAAGTAATGTAAAGGCTTGATATCTCGGTTTGTGATGAGTTTAAAAAAATATTTCAAATAAAACTTGTAGCTTCTAATAGACAATGATTTTTTAAAATGCATGGTGATTCCTTAGATACGTAACAAACTTACTGTTTTTAAAGGAACACCCTATATATTTCGTTGGTATTCGATAACTTGTTAAAATATAAACTTACTAGTCAAAACTCCCTGTTTTTAAGTTATTTGGATCAAAAGTTAGAAGGAAAAATGCGAACCAAAATAAAATATCTGTTAAAATCAAGTGTAGGTGTCTCAAAATGTTGACTCAATTTTTATTGATATTAGCATTTAATATAAGTAATGGGTTTATTCCGAATGGCGTAATAATAATAATAAATAATAACCGTACCGATTAGAACATTTGCATATGCATATACTGCAGTTTCACGTCAATAATATTTTGAAATATTTGAAATTTCCGAACACATCGTGCCTGATGTATTGAGGTTTTGCAGGCCATACAGGCATGCACATCCAATTCACGTGGGTAATTTCATAACATAACCGCCCGGCGCAAAAGTATAATTGTATTATAAAGAGTGATTACAATATAATTGTCGCTTACATGTACTGGAATAAATTAAACAATAATGCATAGTTTCCAATAAATTGTGACGGATTTTAACGCCTAGTCTTTTATGCTACTGTCAAAGGTTGATCAATTGTTGTAAAATATCATAATTTCTTCACATAAACATGCAGTTCGTAAAAAAATTGAGCGCAAGTGGACTGAAAATCCGGTTGGAATTTACTATATACCCCGTGGGTATTATAGATAAAAATGATATTATTCGAAAGTACTATCTAGATATGCAATTAATTTCGACCGGAAATGTTAAATAAATAAAAAAAAAATTAGTTTGAACATTTTGGAAATATTGAGTCCTAGCAGTACATAAAATAATCATCGTGCGCAAAGAGATTTACGCAGTTTATTCTATTGCAAACCTTTCTCCTAACCTAACCTAGAAGTATGTCTAATATTCAACGTGAGCAAACATTTTTTTCGGCGAAATATAGCCATTGACACAAACTAGAATTCAGCCCAAATGAATTTCCAAGAGTGTATTAATTTATGTTAGTTATTCTATAAATCCATATGAGTCCAAGTATAATGTGATAATGTGTTATAATCGTCATCCGGTTAAATCAAACTTTAAGTTGAAGTTAGATTGAAGTCTTTAACAAACATTTCTTTCGACTTCGCCAATGTCTCCAGTAAAGATTGCAATGGTTAATAGCAATCAGTGAGGTTTTATAGAAGTTTCTAGTCAAAACTTCAAAGTTGAAAAAAGTGAACTTTTATCATTTCCGTAGTGAATTTATTGATTTTAATTGGTGATATATGTCAATACAGTGTGAATCTATATTATAATGCATGTTATTCCACGGGGTGTAAAGTAAAGGCGAGCCGAAAATCCTTCCATTCCAACTTCGACCCTTGCAAAAAGTTGCCAAACTTTACAAAGAACTGTGCAAAGATGTATTTAAAAAAAGAACCCCGGAACTATAAATAGGAAACAATAAAATAACAAACAAAAAACAATTGAAAGTCAAATGTTGAGCTTAAAAACTACTCAGTAAACACAAAGTTACTGCATTCGGCAATGCTGGCTGATTGTCTATATTGCTGGTTTAATGCTGGCATCAGCAATATATTAAAATGCCAGTAGCGGGCGTACAACGAGAACACGTTAATCATATTTGGTAATCTCACAGGACATAGCCCGTTTCCGGCAGAATACACAGTCGCCGGATACAATTTGCCTAGTCCGACGTCGACAAACGTCAGCGATTTGCCAGTAATATACTTGCCATAGCATTAAACATTTCAAATTACCCTCCAGTTCTGGTCTGTGCTCCAGTGAAGTCCAGTGGCTGTATCAGACCCCGTCGGCTACATATGATTCTGTAAGTTCACATATATAGTTGACCGACCCACTCGATGGAAGGGCGCATATGTCGGAATTTCAAATTTCCCACAATTTCGAACATGTGGGCTCTAGTTTTCAATCAACAGCTGTCAGATCTGAAGGCACAAAAATGTCGATAAGACAAAATCGTCTCGAGATGAGCGTTAATAAATATAAATAATTACAACCGTAAGTATAGATAATATTTTTAAGCTATTGTGTATTATTTTAAACAAGTCTACAGTCAAACAAATAAAAAACTACATTATTTCTCTTTATTTCTTCGTAGCACATTTGGAGGATCTCTCAAGTATACAAAATACCCATGGTCGTGGATATTTTCATCATACTGGACTAGGAGCATTTTTTCATGGATTTTTTACCGGCGCTTTACCGTAAGCGCCCGTCAACTCGTTCAATCAGAGATTTATTAGCTGCCGCGTAATTTCGGGAATTATAACATCGGTCCCATTTGTTTTCACTTCATATTTTTGTTATACCTGTACATAATCACTTCTTTCACTTAGTTTCCAAATGAGTAAAGTTCGTGACATGCATTGATTATTTTAGATTAAGGATTTTAAGTAAAGCATAAAATGCAAATGAGCAGACCAAGTCCGAGAACAGGCTAATCCGGGGAAGTTTTATAATCCCAAAAATTCCAAACGGAGCAATAAACCAGCGGCACTTCGAGGTACCCTCGCCCAGGTCATAAACCGCGCGCCTCGAAGTGCAACTTTCCCGGATTAGCAAATGTACAGTCGTAACATGTTTTTATGTTGATTTTCGTGTCGCATCTGTAACGCTCCCTGGCGACAGGCAAAATGTAGCGCGCAGCCGCAAACCACGCCTTAACCCCATCTCTCAACCAACCACAGCAAAGGCGCTCAGCCACCACCACCTCAACATCCCCTCTAGCAATTATTGCAATGGGGGATGGTGGTGGTTAATAAAACCAAGTGGCGGAGGGATGGGAGAGGCAATCGTGTTCAAAATCGTGTTTCGAAATCTGCTAGTGTTCTCGTTTGCTCGTTGTGTTTTATTTTGTTGTTTTGTTGTTGTAAGTAACTTGTGAATATTTTGTTAGTTGTGTAATATATTTGTGATTGTTGTATTTGAATACAAATTATTTTTCTTCACACACCCTCATTCACTTTAAATTAAAAGCAGTGAAAGTGCAGAATCGGTAAGTTAAACATTTACTTTAGTATATAGTAAAGTGCAAAGAATGAGTTCAAGTTAGTCGGGTAGTTACGCAGTGGGACATTTGTTGTCGGCTCCAATTATTTATAAAAAAATTGCCCGCCGAGTCAATACCCCCGTAACAAGTGGCGCCCAAACTCATAAAAGAACCTGAGTGCTTATTTCTTTTTGTGAATTAATTTGTATTAAGCCGTAAGAAGTGTCTCCCAAACTCAAAAATAGAATTGGACGATCCTTAGTGCTTACGGATATAAATTATTCAGCTAATATTCTTTTAGCCACGTAACAAGTGTCGCCAAAACTTCGAATTTTAAACATTTCGTTACGTCGTACTAGTAACTCATTCTTTAAACTCATTTCGTACAAACTGTTTATTATTATTTTGTGTGTTCCAATTCTAACAGTACTAGTGAGTGTATTGCAAAATTTAATGTGTTCTGCTTTTTGTTGTCAGCTATAAAAGTGTCTCAATTATTATTTTTCTGAAGCAATTGTTTGTTACCTCGATGGGGCCGTTATTTGTGTTTAATTAAACTTGCGCGAATTTCAAAGTTTTACTAGTATAATTATTCTGTATTCAATTCGTGTCATCAAATAATTTTAAATCTCGACGGGGCCGTCAATATTTATTTGTTATTATTCTTTTAATTTTTATTCACGATAATTCATTCGTACTCATATAAGCCCAATTAATGTGCTTTTAATAATAAGTGTTAAAACTTGTCGGGGCCGAGCATTAGTATTTGAATTAGTGAATAATAATTAAACAAGACGAGGTAACAAACAAAAACATGAGCGTACGCAGTATGTACACTACCGAACGCGGAAGCGGTGAACTCGACTTCGACGAAATCCGCCGCGCCCAAAGTCTAACCGATGTGTTTAATACATCAGCCACTGTCGTAAGGAGGCCGGAATCCCCTGAACACGAGCGTTACGCTGCATCCAGGAATTCCAACTCGACTTTGGAACAGTGGCGATGGACGCGTTGGACCACGAACACGAGCAAAACAAGCGTCGTATTCAGAACGAAATCGACGCTCTACGGGAACTCCAAGAGCAAAACGAAAAGATGAACGACCATCATCTACCAGAAAACCGGGAGATCGAGTACCAGAGAGTCATTCTAAAAATGCAAGATGAATGTTGACACTACGTGAGGGTAATCACGCTCTACAACAGGAACTGCACGATCAGAGGGAAGCCATGAAAGTTCAGCTCGATGAGTTCCGGCAGGAACAGAGACGCCAAGCCGAAGCATTTCAACGTGAGTTGCTTGCCAGGGAGGAACGGGTTCAATCACAATCCGCACATCCAAAAAGCCAACAACGCAGAAGAAATGTAGAGATGCGGGTTCAATCTCAACCAGCGTACATAGGAAGCCAAATTCGCGTGGAAGCCGATGTCCACGAACCACGAGAGAGGACTCTCACTGAGCCCGAACATATCAGAACCCCCCAGGAAGACGCTCTTCGGACTGCAAAGGAGTCAAATAAATATCTTATTGATATTTTATTTGCACAGAGCAAACCAGGATATAGCCGCCAACCGAAATTTTCCAGACGCGACCATCGGGCTCCTGGAAAAGAGTTTCGAGGGGATGGATTTCGACGATGCTGTGAAAAGCGGGATAGCGCTATCCCAGATGTACCAGGAAAACTCCGACAAATTCCGGGAATACTTCTCCGTGGATATTCCATGGGGACAAGCCTGTAACCTCTTCATTAACGCGATCGACCCAATTGCATTATCCTATAATGAAGTGGTGGAGATGGTTACAACCTCAGACAATCGGCACCAGGAGTTTTCGTCGTAAGGAAAAATATGCTGTTCGAACAATATGCGAAGTCATGGTCAGAAGAGTTTAAAACTAGGATAATGTGGAAACTCGCTTCAGTACATTTACGACGAGCATTAGTTTTTAAACCGAAGACGGTGAAAGATTTCGTCGACCAGGCTTCCAATTTACCAATGGATGAACTCGAACGGATTCCACCGAAAATTACTCAGCGCGCCAACTTTCAAGTGAACGCATTTAGCAAAAATGGACAGTACGATCAACGCAGATCTTCACCGTCACCAACGAATAAATTCAATAATTATCGCAAACAAACCACGACTGAAAATCGAGCAGATACCTCTAGAAATCGCCAGCAGGAGAGTAATAGCACCCGGTTTCCTAGAAAGGAGCGCACACACAGTACAGCAAATCAAAATACTGATACAAATAGCACGAAACCTGAACAAATGCCGCATGCCGCCTCCACACAGAAGAAACGCCGCCCTGGGAATCCGCCTCAGTGCCAAATCTGCAGAAACGGAAACCATTGGAACCGCCACTGTCCCAACGCCTCGGGAAACGGCCAACAGCGGCAGGAATAGAGAGGAACACTTTAACCTCGCCTGCCGCCTCCGTACGCCGACTAAGCTACAAGAACGTTTTCCCCAGGATGCCGGAGCATGCCGGCGCCTCCACCAAGATGCCAGCACATCTAGGCACCACCACCAAGATGTCAGCGCATCCCGACGCCTCCACCAAGATGCCAGAGCATCTTAACACCCCTACTCACTTAAAGGTGTATCCCAGCGCCCACCAGCAATCCAACGAGCATTCCCTGGGAGCACCAGAGAACCGAATTCACTAACAACCAGCCAAAGAGATGGTGCTAAACCCTAGTGCGCACACGTATCCAACGCGCCGCAGCTTATTACGCTGCCAATGATTATAGGCGATAAAACAATATCCTGCCTCCTGGACCTAGGAGCGGATCGCAATTACGTTTGTCCCGGCATTTCCAATTCCGTGGTTCCGTGCCTGATGAAAACGAACTTAGCTAGGCGAAACACAACGGCGAATATCACAGGATTAGCTCAACTCGACTTCACCCTGGGAAACCAACGCTTCCAAGAGCAATTCCTTGTCATGTCAGAGTTAAGGTATAACGTTATTCTCGGTATCGGATTTTTCCTACAGCATGAAGCGGTGATTAACTGCAGCCAGTGCTGCATACACCTGGGAAAAGGACTGCGACAGACGATTAGATGGACGAACCAGACGAGCCGGCCAGAAGAACGTGCTCCAGCGTTAAATCACGGTTTTGAAGGACGCCTCGCGAAAAACTTTAGCGAATTGGTTAATCGGTTTTCGCGCTCATTCCAGCCAAAAGATCAGTTTTCTCACTGCCCGCGCACTACTGAACACAAAATTCAACTCACCTCGAACAAACCCATTCGCATCCGACCGTATAGAGTAAACCCTGCCAAGAAACAAGCTATCGATAAGCAAATTAATGATCTTCTTGCACAAGGAATTATTGAACCGTCTTCGAGTCCGTATGCCTCTCCAATCGTGCTCGTACAGAAAAAGGATGGAGAAAATAGGTTTTGTATAGATTACAGAAAGGTGAATGAGATAACCATATCAGAGCCAACGCCTATGCCTGTTATCCAGGAAGCCCTCAGAGACCTCGGAGATGCTAGCATTTTCTCCACCCTCGACTTAAAAAGCGGAAACTGGCAGATCCCCATGAACGCGTCATCGAAACAATTCACCGCATTCTCGACACCAGACGGAGGCCACTACCAATTCCGAGTTATGCCGTTTGGCCTGAAGAACGCGCCCGAAACTTTCCAACGTCTGATGTCCCAGGAAGTCCTGTCAGGAATGATTCACGACTTCACCATGGTGTACCTGGATGATATAATCGTGTTCTCCAGGACACCAGAGGAGCATCTCAGACACTTAGCCTTAGTGTTTGAACGCCTCGATCAATTCGATTTAAGGCTAGGTGTCGATAAATGTGCATTCGGGAAACGAGCTCTGGAGTATTTGGGACATATGGTGGATGCCGATCGTACGAGGCCATTAATTAAACATTTGGAGCAGATTAGTACACACACTATCCCGAAAACACGTCTCCAGTTGCGTAAATTTCTGGGTTTATGTAACTGGTTACCCCAATACATCCGAGATTTCGCTACTGTCGTCGCACCCCTAAACAATTTAACCCCCACCACCATGCCTTTTAAATGGACACCAGCCGCCACAACAGCGATGGAGACGCTAAAGAAGAGAATTGCTGAGCCATTACAATTACACCGACCACTCCCAGGACTACCATTTACGGTTCAAACCGACGCTTCACAACTCGGAATATCAGCCGTATTGTTCCAAACCACTTAAGAAGGCGAGAAGAGGATTGTGTCATTTGATTCTGCTAAATTAAACGACACACAGAGGCGGTATCATATAAACGAGCAAGAATGTTTAGCGCTCGTGTGGGCGTTGAAACGAAACCGCCCTCTACTCGAAGGACGTCACTTTAAAATTGCAACGGACAGCAAAGCGTTGACATGGTTAGCCAATTTCAAAGATCAAAAATCTAAACTAACAAAATGGGCACTTTTGTTGCAAAGTTTTGACTTTGAAATTGAGCACTGTGACGGAGAGGATAACCAGCTTCCGGGTTTATTAAACCGCGACCCGGATATTGAACTCGTAGGACAGATTCCGGAACTGGAAACTATACTGCCACCATCACTGAATGCAATCGAGATTCCAGCCATGCACGCCGTGATTGAAGCACAACGTAACGACGATTCAACACAGGATATTATTCAGCTACTTGCCGACCCCAATCACATCGATTTTATTGAAAATAATCGTGTTTCAGAAATAGTGGACGGACTCCTATATCACCGACCAACGGGTGGACGAGACAGGACCCTCTGCGTGCCACCCCCTGCAAGATTACGTGTGTTACACGCTCTTCACGATGAGGCTATCCACCCGGGACGTGATGAAACTCCACGCAGTGTTAAAAGTCGCTACTTTTGGGCTTCATTGTCGATCGATGTACGACACTACGTAGAAGATTGCCTCATATGTGTTTCAACAAAGAGAGGAGAACCGCAAAAAGCTGCCCCGATGAAAGCTCGAATGCCCATCGCACCTTTCCACACCGTCGCGATCGACCTAATAGGACCATTCCCAGAGACACGACCTTTTCACCAAGTGGGTGGAAGCATTTCCTGTGGGACAGGCCCGTGCTAGCAATATCCTGAGATTGCTAGAAGAACAGATCTTTCACAGATTCGGCTATCCCAAATATATTATCAGCGACAACGACCCACAGTTCATTTCCCGGCGTTGGCGTACACAGATGCAACGATGGGGTGTAGCAGCGTATTACACTCCAGTATACCATCCCCAAACTAACCCCACGAAGAGAAAAAACCAGGAGCTTAAAAAGTGCTTGCGAATCAAAATGCAGGGTCAACCTGGAAATTCATGGGCACAGCATATCCAACCCATACTTTTTGAGCTTCGATCACGTGCCAACGCCGCAACTGGTTACACGCCCGGCGTATCGAGGAAATTAAGCAGAGACAGCAGCGCTATAACCTCAGGTATACGCAACGTGACGAGCCAGCAAGATTCGAAGAAGGCCAGAAGGTTGTTATCCGTAATTACCCACTCAGTGACGCCAAAAATCCAGCTGGATTCGCTGCCAAATGGCTGGGTCCCTATACGGTTCGGGAAGCATCGTCCGGTCGAGTCTATCGCATTGATCGTGATGGTAAGGATGTAATGGTTCATGCTGATGACATCCGAGCAGTCCTTCAACGACCCACGCCACTCCCACGCCCTCCAAGAAGAAATCCCGGATCGCCATCTCCCCCTGGAACACCTGAACCCATCGACGCAGAGGATTCGGACGACGCGGACGATCCAGCACCAGGTCCCTCCAACGCAGTTCAGCAGCTGCAAATTGCCTAGTTTTCCGCATAATAGACGATTCCCAAAACTAGAGACACTATTTTCCCGTGCCCAGAACAATTCGACGTTTAGTATGTAAGTTCGCGTATTTTAATTTTAAGTTGTATATATGTTTCATTGTTTCGATCACGTGAGTTCGCGAATCTGCGGGTACACCGGTACGGCAGAAAAACAACGCGCGAGTCAAATTTAGTTATATGTGCTTCGTAACACCCAACTGGAAAAGGGTGAAATCTAGCATTTCCCGTACGCCGCCTCTAGCCCGCGCTGGAGAAGGGAAGCGACGCGACTCCTGCTTCCAGAGTTGGAAAACAAAACTACGGGAAAACCTCGAAGGATAGGCGTGAGGAAAAACGCCCAAGGTCCAACTCCATGAATCCGACATCAACAAACGGTGGAACCAGACGCCACCAACTGTGGATTCACCTGAAAACTGGAATAACAGGTGGTGAAAGCTGTTTTCACCGCGGTTCCGGATTTCCTGACTGACAATGAGCAGTCCAACAAAAACTCATTGTGGCGCCCAGTACAGGATGTAACCAATGATACATCCCAAAGAAGACGACGCGATACCCCGTCATCAGAGGACCGTCCGAATCCGGTGCTTGAACCAGCTGGCAAACCGCAGCAAAAGGATGCCGCGACCAGCACCTCCGAACCAAAATCGCCAGTGTCATTTCTTCACCGATAATCATACGCAGCACCAAGTAGCCAGAGCTATTATCCTCACTGAGAACATTGATATTTTTTTTTGTGTACATATGACTGAAAAAATGCTGATTTTTACTTTATTGTGTCACATTCTTGTTGTCATTTTCCACATCTTTTTTCTTTTTATGTTCTTTTGTGCATGCGTATTTTTTTAATTTTTTTGTGTATTTGTGTAAATAATCAGTGTATGTTTCTTGTACAAACTTTATCTCCTGTTAAGCGAATTTTACTCATTTTACGGGGTCGAATTGTTGCCGGCGCTTTACCGTAAGCGCCCGTCAACTCGTTCAATCAGAGATTTATTAGCTGCCGCGTAATTTCGTGAATTATAACATCGGTCCCATTTGTTTTCACTTCATACTTTTGTTATACCTGTACATAATTACTTCTTTCACTTAGTTTCCAAATGAGTAAAGTTCGTGACATGCATTGATTATTTTAGATTAAGGATTTTAAGTAAAGCATAAAATGCAAATGAGCAGACCAAGTCCGAGAACAGGCTAATCCGGGGAAGTCTTATAATCCCAAAAATTCCAAACGGAGTAATAAACCAGCGGCACTTCGAGGTACCCTCGCCCAGGTCATAAATCGCGCGCCTCGAAGTGCAACTTCCCCGGATTAGCAAATGTACAGTCGTAACATGTTTTTTTGTTGATTTTCGTGTGGCATCTGTAACGCTCCCTGGCGACAGGCTAAATGTAGCGCGCAGCCGCAAACCACGCCTCAACCCCATCTCTCAACCAACCACAGCAAAGGCGCTCAGTCACCACCACCTCAACATCCCCTCTAGCGATTATTGCAATAGGGGCAATAGGGGTTTTATTAACCACCACCAGGTTAATAAAACCAAGTGGCGGAGGGATGGGAGAGGCAATCGTGTTCAAAATCGTGTTACGAAATCTGCTAGTGTTCTCGTTTGCTCGTTGTGTTTTATTTTCTTGTTTTGTTGTTGTAAGTAACTTGTGAATATTTTGTTAGTTGTGTAATATATTTGTGATGTTGTATTTGTATACAAATTATTTTTCTTCACACACCCTCATTCACTTTGAATTAAAATTAGTGAAAGTGCAGAATCGGTAAGTTAAACATTTACTTTAGTACATAGTAAAGTGCAAATAATGGGTTAAAGTTAGTCGGGTAGGTACGCAGTGGGACATTTGTTGTCGGCTCCAATTATTTATAAAAAAATTGCCCGCCGAGTCAACACCCCCGTAACAGATTAAGCAATTCTGAATCTTTGGGGATGGGCGTTAACAAAAATAATTAAAACCGTAAGTTTATATAACATTTCAAGTTTTAAGCTATTGTGTATTCTTTTAATTAAGCCTGCAGTCAAACAAATTTAAAACCAGAGTGGTCACATTATTTCTCTTTATTTCTTCCTAGCATTCGTGAATAATCTTCAAGTACTATGCAACAGCCACGGACGTGGAGATTTTCTTCACACCGGGCTAGGAGCATTCTTCCAGGGAGAATGTTGCCGTTGCTGTTAGATCAAGCAATTCTGAAATTCTTTTTAAAGTTTACATTTAACATGTTTATTATGTCTTTGTTATTTCTCGCATCGTACGGTAATTTAATACCGTGCGGTGTTCCCCGCACCGCATTCTCCCTTCAATGTTATGACTCCCTGCTCCGCGCACCCCGCTCAGCAAGAAGCCCGCCCACTCCCTGCGCCCAATGACGTCATTTGCGATTGCAGCGCCGCCCCACCGAGTGGGTCGGTCAACTAAAATCATGATACGTGGAGCCCCCTAGGAGTTATCAATCTAAGTTAATCGATTCTGGTGAGACTGAGAGAGTGCGGCGGCGCGCGTCTAACAAATGAATGTGTGAATGTGTGCGCCGAAGAGGTGCACAGCCGAAAAGTATGAATGAGAGACGTATTAACAAGTGATACTGCGCGAAACGGTAATGGATACATGGACAATAAAAATGGCTATATTTTAATCGAATATGAGAAATGCGATTTTTTTTTATTATCCGGTTTGAAGGACCAATTATGTTTAAGAGAGACTTTCAGGAGGAACATGAACTGTAATAAAATATATATAAACTTCCTGCGTCTGGTGAGACATGCGGTTTTTCGATAATGTGGGAAAAATGGTTAAAAGGAAAACTTACCCGTATGCGTCCTGTCTGGTACAACAGGGGCTGTCCTGGGCACTACTAACTATAACACCAAATACGAATGTTACAGCTATGTAAGAGATTTGCGGTTAATCGATAATATACGTGTTGTTGCGAACTGCACTCTCGACACCGTCCTTCTGCCTACAGGCAAGGGGAGGAGGGGTAGGTTGAGCGGTTCATGAGCAGAAAACTTGCACCCTCAACTCAACATCAACAGCATGAGTACCGAACAACTTCAAAACTTATAAAACTGAATCTCTAGATTTTTAGTTGCACCTGTATAAGAACAATGAACCCTCAAAGTCGAACATTTCAGAAAGTTCTTTAGCGCGCAATAATATGCATCATACTTAATTATTCAATAGCTAGCCCACACTCACTATCGCAACAATTTTAGGATACAATCATAAATATGATTCGCTCTATTCAATGACATGTGTTTCAGTTCCGTATCTTATTTAATATAGTAGTTGCAATTAACTAAAGATTGGCAATCTATGTTTTTAATTTAACACAGGCCGAAATAAATGGTAACAAAAATTAAAGGTATGGCGTAAACTTCAAAAATCGCCCACAGTCTGAAGACTATGTAAAAAACATTTATAGATCGGTCCCCATTCAATGGTTATGATTTATTTTTTTCTGCAAATCAAGTCTACAAGTCAAGTGAGGAATGCGATAGCAGATGCCGTTGCCAGTTAGAGATCCGCGCGAGCGACCGCGCTCCTTCGCGCAGACAACAAAAAAAGTCTTTAAGGTTGCGATTTATTATAGGTAAAATCTAATGTTTTTGATAGTCACTAGTTCCAGCATCATTTATGTTCTGATTATGAGACAATATTACATGATACATCAAAATAATCCTAAAACTTGGGGGATTTTAATGTCACCAATTTAAAACGATTAAGATATTTGTTTACTTCTTTTTAGGCAACAAAAACTCAAGGGTGCCCGTACATTCTGCATTCAATTAGCTCAACATTCATTAAAAAAAAGTGTCCATGATATATTACGTTTACCTTTTTATGCTGGAAATGGAAATATAGGTCTATCTCACTCTAGTAAATGGCTGGGCAGAGTCTGTCTCACTCCAGTAAACCGCAACCTTAACTGGGACTGATATGAATTTTATTTTTGAATAGCGTTATGACAGATAAAATAGAAAACGATGAATTAGTAATAAAACAATTCCTCTAATTTTTTAAAATTTTGTAAAAAGACCATTTCTGTGCGCTTGATATGACCTGCATGGCATTCCTCTTGAGAAAAAAAAAAACTCTTTAACGGGTACAAATATACATTTTATTTTTGCACAACGTGAAAATAAATACCATAGAGAATCAATTAGTTAGTATTAGAACAACAACATTTAATAAACATTTCATTTCCACGCGCTTGATACAGCCCGCATGACAGTCCCCTCCTCGAAAGAAACAAATTATAACTCTTTAACAAGAACAAATATAAATTTTATTTTTTTACACCGTGATAATACACTGCTCAAAACAATTAGCGGGTCACTAATTTGTGCCTCCATAAAATTCAAACGGGAAATTGAAAGACGCTCTATTTAATTGTTTTAATTGGCACATATGAAAGTGTCGGCATCACGTACTTTTAAAGTACCTGTAATAATTAAGTGCAAAACGAAATTAAATTAATTGTCAATGTAAACTTTTGTACATAAAGTGGTAACTTAATAACGAGTATGTGCTCCCATAGCACGAATAACGGCATTACACCGTCTTGGCATGCTTCGCAAAAGTCTTCGAGGTCTTCCTGTGGTATAGCGTCCCATTCTTCAATAAGAGCTGCCGTTAGCTGCTGGATGGTCTGAGGAGGATGCGGGCGACCACGAACACGTCTGTCGAGCATATCCCAAACATGCTCTATGGGATTTAAATCAGGACTTAACGCAGGCCACACCATTGTTTGAATTTCCAGTTCTTGTAGGAAGTCTAAAGTGATTCGCGCAGTATGTGGTCTTGCGTTATCCTGCATTAACAAAAAGTTAGGACCTATTCCATATGCCACAGGGACAACATGTTCTCCTAGCACAATGTCAACATAAAGATTAGCGTTAAGATTTCCTGGAATTACAACAAGGTCGGTTCTACTGTCGATACTAATCCCACCCCAAACCATAACTGAACCACCTCCAAATCTTTCTACTTCCTGGACAGTACCAGCTGCGTAGCGGAACGTTGATTCATCCGTGAAGAGCACAGACTTCCATTGTCGAAGTTGCCATGCGACATGTTCACGAGCAAAATTAATCCTTGCTTTTCTGTGGCGTCGTGTCAAAGAGGGTTTTCGGACGGGTCGTCTTGCCCTCAAATTTGATTCCCTCAACCTATTCCTAATTGTCTGGTCTGATACAGTGACTCCATGCGCCGTCCTGAGGGAAATTAAGAGGTCTTTCGCCGTAGAAACTCTATTGCGAAGACTCGAAATCAGTAAAAATCGGTCTTGATGTTGAGTTGTATTTCGCTTGCGACCTTGCCCACCTCGCCTGGTATATTGACCTGTATGTATTGACCTGTATCTACGTTGAAGTTTCTTGAAACTTGTCGAAGGCTTTCGCCATTTTCAATTAATGTTATAGCACGAACAACTTCCACTTCGTTGAGATGCCTCATTTTCACTTAACTTAAGTTAAACTGTCAGTTGCAAACATTTTCGTTTGTTTATTGATCTCAACAAGGCTTTCCTAGCTCTTTGAATCAAATTTGGGAGACATTACTTCACTTTAGTTTTGGTAGTTCTTGTTCATTATTACGGATACTCCGGAAGTGTGCGATGCTGATAATTCCCTATGTGTCAATTATAACAATTAAATAGAGCGTCTTTCAGATGTCCTTAATTTTATTTGCATGTAATTTCCCGTTTGAATTTTATTTATGCACAAATTAGTGACCCGCTAATTGTTTTGATCAGTGTAGATACCAGTAACTAGTAACTAATAATAAAATATTTCCTCTAATTTTTTTAAAATTTTAAATAACACTTTCGTAAACAAATCATTTCCGCGCGCTTGATATGGCCAGAATGACATTCCTCTCGAAAAAAAAATTATAACTCTTTACTGGGTACAGATATAAACTTTATTTTTGCACACTGTATTAGCAGTTACCATAGAGAATTAATTAGTGGAACAATTCCTCCTGCGCTGAATTTTACTCGATTTTAGCTACTCATTTGTTTCTTTATCTCACACATATGAGCACCCCAAAGGAAACAGAAAACTACTACTTGCACGTCATTGTTCCTAAGTAACACTAAAAGTAGTTTTTGACTTATTGTTACACAAATCAATAAACTTTTTTCGATTGCAGCGCCATCTCTGAAGGAAATTAAATCAATACTAAACTAAGATTTGCTATAAAATAAAGTATTTTTGAATAAACATTTTAGAATAACTTACGTTATCACCCTCGAAGAGTGGGGGTGGGGGTTAATTCAAAATATCAAATACGTCAACTTACATTTCTTTGATTTGAGGTATATTTCTCGAGATATCTCCAATTTTCAATGATGTTTCACCTATTTTAATTTTTGTCGATTGCAGCGCCATCTGTCACGAATTACAAAAAATGAGATAAAACATTCATATTTCCTACAGAATCCAAATCTAAAAAATGGAGTTTTTTATACCCCCACCCATAAGAGGTGGGGGTATTGGAAATGGAGAGAATTTTCCTTTTAAGTATACATATCTTGATGCACACGCTATCAATTTTTGAGAATTTGTTGTTTTTGAATAGCATTGCTATATTTGAAGCTTCTAATGAGTGTTTGCAGCACCAGGCATATAAACATTGAAATATTGTAAAGTGCAAAAAATTCTGCTTAAGCAGTATATTATAAACATCATTGTGTAAATGTAGTGAAGGAAGTCAAATTTAGAGTCGAGGACTACTGAAAATTTGGATTTGCAAATTTTCAGGCTATCCTAAACTTGAAATTTAATTTCATGCTTAATTAAAGAGTGAAAATATTAGATGCCTGAAAAACAACGAATGTCTGAAAAAGTTCAGCGTATACATCAGGATATGTGTACTCAAAAGAAAAACTCCCTGTATATACATGTATATTTTTTCTTGAAACTTGATGGTCACTTTTTGTTAGCATCTTTCTATAAATCCACCACTTGGCCCATTATGTAACTTTTTGCTGGACCACATGTCGACACGATTGGTTAAGTATGAATTGCGTAAAATTAGTAACTAACCAAGCCAGACAAAACACCGAGCTAAATATAGAATTTTTCTTTTTAGAAACACATCGTTGAAAAATTATCCTGTTATTGCAACATGGTAATTGTTACAATTGATAACAATACACATGTAGTGCAGTATGAAGACAAATAAAATATATAAAATGAATCATTTATGCACGGTCGAAGAGAAATATATTTATTCTTGTTTCACTGAGTGATCAATACATTTTTTATTATATTAGATGTACTAAAATTTGGCCTAAGTGGCCACGGCAAGGCAGCGGCTGTCCTCCCGACTATCAATCCTTAGATGTAATCATCTGCCATCTGTCTTTTACTTGCGGTCACATGGGAAAATAAGGAAAGCTATCAGTTTGCCAAGGGTCATTTTTCGGTAAAGCACAAGTCTGGAATTTGATAGAGCGGCCAGGGGTGACTGATTACTTTTTTTTTTTTAAGTCAAACCCATTAATAAACAAATACACTAATATTTTAAAACTCAGTCCAAATTCGTACCCAGACCAGGCCGGGCTGAATGTATCTTCTTATATCATGACTGGACCGGGTCGGGCTTGTAAAATTTGCAAGGGGCTTGGTTCAAAGAAATCGGTGTCTGTACAGGGCTCTAACTAAGGGTACACAAATAAATTGTTAAAACACATATTTTGATGTTGATTTATTAGGTGTATACACATTATCATACATAAACTTAGATATCATGTTCTCAAGTAATAAATATAATTTAAATTCTACAACTTTTTTTTTTTACAAATATTTCATCTTTAAAATACATTAAAAATATATTAATGTAGTTAGTAAACATTTTAAAGAAAGTACAAATCAACCGAGGGGCATTGCTATATAGAATATTTGCAATAATTGTTTTATTAACATCCAAAATTACTAGAAAATATATATATGATTAAGCGCTCCTTCTATGGACGTTGTTTGTTTACTAATCGATTGTTGATCTCTGCATTGATCAATGAATTATATAGGACTAGCACATAAACAAGGGATGCTGTTCTATTTATTTGGGGTTTGCTAATGTGTTAATTACAACTTGTAAAATGACAGTTAGAAAATAGTAACCTGCAAATTATAGAAACATAAAGAATGGATAGGGTTAGATAATTTCTCTCATTTTGATTTGCCCAAAAATATGAAGTGTTAAAGTGATTGCTAAAATTTGAAAAAGAGAAAAAGAAATACAAGGAACATAAGTTATGGGTAACATATCCAATACTATAATTAAACATGTAAAAGCAGTGATGTAGCCAACTTAAAAACTACAAATGCCCCCATGTTAGATTTAAGTAATTATTCCGAGTGTTTCTTTTTTAACAAGGTATCTTCAAGAAATATTTTCGACTACACCTCTGCTTATTTTACATTTATATCCATGTAGTTTAAAAAACAAACACATTTACAAAAATATATTTATCACAAGCCAGGAATTATCTTATATAATATACAACTTATACATAAAAAAATAAAGTAGAACCCATATTACATATTTAGTCGTCGTATTTTTATCCTGCTAAGTGGTAAATATGTTTTCATATTTTAAAAGAAAGTATTCATCTGTATACATTTTTTTTTAGCAAAATAGTCATCAAAAATGTTCTATATATAAAAATTTCATTTGACAAACCATGAAATTTTTAATAGTGTGCATAAGAATATGACATACACATGAAATTTACAAATATTACATATAACCATTAATAACATTCTTCACAAGTAATAAATTGCTCGAAATAGTTTATTAATACAACAAAATGTACAATATCTAAAAAAAATATTAAAATGCATTTAAGGTTAATTCCAATATAAAAATTAGTACGATTAATAAAACTGTGCATTATATGTATAAGTATATAAAAAATTGAATAAATATAGGAAAATATATGTATATATGTTTATATGTATATGTATGTGTCGGACTATTAATTGTTCAATTTTATTTCTATAAATATACAAATCTTCACCTGTTATCTTTTTATTTCTTACATTCTTCTAAAATACTGATGAATACTTTCTCTACAAATTTTTACTTCAAATACTTAAACTAAAAAATATTTTATATCTTATCATATGTCTAAGAAAATAATAATAATCATAGTCTCCGCATAGTACATAACTAATAGTTTTTTAAGGAAAATTTGGTGTTCAAACCACTTTGACTTTAAAATATAATTTATACTGGAGATTAAGTAGATATTCTGAGATTATAATCATGTACTGAAGACAGAAAAAAATATAAAGATAACAAAGTCAAAAATATAATCTATTGTACAATTATGATAAATTGACAGCAAAGATACAACAATATTGATCAAATATTGTTTTTATACATATTGTTTATTTCAATTGAATCCATTATTAAATGCATAGTCATACATGGATTTAGTACATCAACATATTTTAAGTAGAATCATATTCTATTTAAAAATAATTGAATTTATAAAACCTTGTATGTCTTTATATTTTCTCAAGGGTTAAACATATTTATAAAAAGAAAGTCGCATGCCCACATACATATAAATACATTAATACACATATGTGTGTGTGTGCACATATATACACATTCATGTGTATACATATGCTTTTTCATAAGTAGACTTTTCGCACTATTCATACATAATTATGGTTGCATCTCGGCATTTAAATCTTTGACTAGGGCACAACAATAGGGATCACACCTATTTCAAACCGATATTTTTTTAGGGTACAAATATTCTGTGTACGTTTTCTTCATGCATCTGTCTCGCCACCTTTCTTCAGTCTGAGTCGCGCGAAGTCTTCAAATATAATGTCATCATCATAATCATGGACGTTATTCTCTTCACTGAAAATAATAAAGCTAAGTTTGTCGAAAGATTTTTTTTGCAGCTGAAAATGCATAATTTCTTTGTCTGTCCACTGTGACTATGCCAAAATATTGTTTTAACACTATTATCATCATCGAGGACGACTTGAGTTCCTAGGCACCTGGAACCACATGTCTTACACCGTATTTACGATCTTTAAGATTCCGAGCCGGCATAATTATTATCAGAAACAATAATAGAAGTAATAAAATGACTTCATTTTAAGTGATCAAATTAAAAAAATAGCTGCTCATCAAAGATTTGTTATTAACACTTCTGATTCCACTGACGCACACGTTACGTTTGAGCAGCTGCTCACAATAAGCCGTTGACGCAACATGTGCGTTTACCGACGGCGTCGGAGGCACTATCGTGCAGAATCGTTAAGCGGAGTCGATGATGCACCGTATGCTTTGTAAAAATAAATAAAAGGTCCCTAGAATAGACCGGGACGTAGAGTGTTAATTTATACTACAGGATATATTTGAATTAATGAATAAATAGGCTCTCTACTATATATGAGGGAACATTTTACATAACGATCTTTGCTATTAATAAGTTTATATATTTAATAGATAGCTCGTAATTAGTTAATAAAAATAATTAATAATAATTACCAGCATATTTGTGGTCTATGATAAAATGCACGTATTTATTTAACCAACACTATTGAATAAAGAAGGAAACTCCATGTATTTTTCGCGTTACGGTAAATCGTTCCTCTGGTCAGTGGCGACATTGTTAAGCCAATTGTTCAACTAACATTTTTAGCGGTGCGGTTGCTCCACCTTCTAATGTAAATTGCAAATTGTTTTTTGTTTTTTACTACGATTTAGGAGTGTGGAGTAGAGATGGGCGCAATTGCCCCTTTCAGTGAGGCGGTTCACAAGATCGGACTCACTTTAAAGAGATGGTTCAGTAAGCCAGCTAAAATGAGTTACATGACTCAGTTACGAGCTAGCGATCCGCCGTGAGTTCTGACTCTTAGAGATCCATCTGATTGAATTGAGCGACGTGGTGATTAATTATTTCAGTTATACAATGAGCCCGTTCATTAGACTAGAGTTGGGAGTTTACAGCCAACTGTTGGGGAATTCTCTGATGACCGAATTGTTAATCGTGAACGTGTTTGGGATTTTTGGAATCGTACAAAATAGACCGGCTGGATGTATGTTGGTATCTAATAAACGGTACTTATTAGATACCAACATACATCACAAACAAATCCAAACATGTTGAATGTTGAACATTTTGATGAACGGGCCAAATGATTGGAACAATTTAATCAAAATTTATATAAAAACGTAAGAGTGAAAGTGTTATTTCAAAATTATAGTAAAAGCGTATTCATTTTGTGCGATTACACTTCAAGTGTGTTTAAATATGTTTATTACGTGTGCGCGCCTATGAAAACACGCATATTCCGCACGGAAACATCGTGATCCAACTCCGATCCTCGGAATTGGATCCCGATAAGTGAGTTATAGTTCAGTCGGATTCAAGAGCTCCGTAAAAGAGCTAGTTTAGTTGAATTCGAGAGCTGTCCTGAATCATCGCGATCCAACTCCGAACCGCGGAGTTGGATCCCAATGAGTGATCTAGCTCAGTCGGATTCAACAGCCGCTGCACAGTGTGGCCGATTGATGGTAGAGCGGCTACGGGTGTGCGCGAGGATGTAATTCTTAAGATTAAATTTTAAAAAATCTAGGTAATGCATCATGTTCCTTATACTTCAGAACCCCGAAGTATAGATTTTCAATAAAATAGTGTTTATAATTAACGAGTAATTAATTCATAAACATCGTCAATTTTCAGATGTGAATTTATAACGAAAATCGATGCGCGGTTAAGTAGATATATTTTCGTAATCGCTCGAAATATTTATCTACTGTTTTTTTTATGTAAAAAACAAATGTCCTGTGCTTCAGATACATGAAAAACCAAATTAATATCTTAATTAGTTAATAAATTAACATTTTTCCAGTTTTCACTGTCATCTTTTGAATTATTTTTGTAAATAAACTTTGTAAAAAAATATATATATAAATAAGAATAATGACTAATTTTAATTAATGGTTCGGTCGGTCAAATCTCGTCTTACAAAAATGATTTTATTTTGATTAAAGTTGGTGAAATTTAAATAAACTTGTTATTAGTAATAATAAAAAGATATAATTGAAAAATGATAGTCTTAATTAAAATACGGACAAATTTTCTTGAAAACTTGAATTTAGCATTTTAACTTGTAATATAAATAATTTTCGGAAAATAACTTTAATTAGTTTAAATCAATAATAAAAAATCAATACTTATGTAATTATGTTTACCTAGTAAACTATTATAATGATTGGATTAGTATTTGTAAAAGTCTATTTTTATAAGTGATATTGAATATTTAAAAAAAAAACGCGCTATCATGCACCCGAACTAGCTTATGCCTGCGCGCAATAGATGTTTTGACGTGACTCGCGACATAAATACATTATTTTCTCAAAAAGTTGGTTTGATATTTTTAAAATGAAACATTTCTGTTGTAGGGGAAACTAAGGGCTATGATTTGGTAGTAATTATAGGTTGGACAAATTTGAATTTAGTTTTTGCGGGCGGCAAAGATTAAATTTATATTTAAAAATTATGAAAATTGAAAAAAATAATATATCATTAACTAATCAAGATATAAATTTTTTTTTTCAGGTATCTAAAGCACAGGTCATTTGTTTTTACATAAAAAAAAACAGTAGATAAATATTTCGAGCAGCTACGAAAATATATCTATTTAACCGCGCATCTATTTTCGTTATAAATTCACATCTGAAAATTGACCATGTTTATAAATTAATTACTCGTTAATTATAAACACTATTTTGTTGAAAACCTATACTTCGGGGTTCTGAACTTTGAGGAACATGATGCAGTGCCTAGGTTTTTTAAATATTTAATGTTGAGAATTACCTCCCCGCGCACACCCGTGGCTGCGCTGCCTTTAATCGGCTACACTGTGCGCTGTGGCTCTTTTAGAGTCGATTCGCCAACTCAATAGGTTTATTTAACACCATTCGCACACGTCGTAATTCGAATCGATGATGCTGCAATAACATGATAGAAATATAACGATAGCCCTGTTCTTACTAAAATAACAAACACTTCTTATTAAATTTACAATTTCAGTAACAAAAAGGTGACAAAAGAACAATTACACTTGTAATGTTTACTAGATAGTAAGCAACGGCGTTTGCTTATGAAATTTTAAATTGTAGTAACTGTGAACTAAGAAGAGGCGAATCTTAATCTAAATCACATATAGGCAACCCCCAGCCCGCGGGCCGGATCCGGCCCGCGAGACATTTTGAGAAAACCCAATTAAAAAATTATTACATTAGGTACTTATACTCACGGGAGTGACAGTGAGGCGGCAAACATCAAATTCTTTGATGTTTGCCGCCTCACTCTTTGATAATCGCCGCCACTCGACTTGCTCGATCAAATTCTTTGAGGTTTGCCGCCTCACGGGCGACACATCAAAAGATTTATTGCTTCTCAATTATTCTAAACTAGTTTATTCCAGATTATTCGTTCATTTTGCCTATATAAGCGGGTGGATGGCCCGAACGTTAGTTCAGTTCTATTTGAGCTACCGAGGTGATAACTTGGACAAGCGATATCCTAGCGAACTGCTCGAGCCGTCAACTTGCTTTGTGACTTTGTGTGCACGTTGAGTGGTTACTAACTATAGTTTGTTATTAAGTTTATTGAACGAAAAGTAAACAAAAATTATGTCTGGTGGAAAGAAACGAAAAGTAGATACAGAGGGTCGCCATTTTCAAGAAAAATGGACTGAAGAATTCTTTTCTCTCTTGTACAATGGTAAGCCTATTTGTTTGCTGTGTAATGAATCCATTTCAGTAATGAAAGAATTCAATACAAAGAGGCATTACTCAACTAAGCATGCTACGCTGCACTCACTGACAGGACAATTAAGAACAGACAAAATTCAGAAGCTTACCGCAAATTTGGAAAAACAGCAACAAATGTTTCATAAACAAAGAACACAACTTGATAATGTTGTGACAGCTAGTTTTATAGTTAGCTCAAAATTGGCAAAGGCATTAAAACCATTTGCCGAAGGAGAATTTATCAAGGAGTGTATGTTAGAAGTTTGCGGTATTATGTGTCCTGAAAAGAAAAAAGAATTTGAAAAAAATAGTTTGTCAAGACGAACTGTTGTTCGACGTATAGAAATGATGGCTAATGATATAAAAACAACATTGACTGACCGTATGGCTGGTTTTGAATCATTTTCCATAGCATTAGACGAGAGCACCGATTTGTCTGACACAGCTCAACTGGCTATATTTATTCGAGGTGTTGATAAGGAGTTCACTGTTACTGAGGAATTGCTTGCTTTTCAGCCGCTAAAAGGAACCACTACAGGAGAGGATATTTTTATTGAAGTTCAAAAGGTATTCACAAGTTTTGGCTTGCCATGGTCAAAATTAATTGGAGTATGCACTGATGGTGCACCTTCTATGGTCGGCTTACGTAAAGGTTTCATCGGAATTTTGAATGAAAAAGCAACAGAATTAAATGTGCAAAAAGTTGATTTGATAGTCCTTCATTGCTAAGTCCATTCGACTCCAGAATGTTATGAATATGGTAGTAAAAACCATCAACTTTATTCGAGGGCTTAACCATCGTCAGTTCAAGACGTGTTTGGATGAAATATCAGCTGAATATAAAGACGTAACATATTATTGTGAAATCAGATGGCTGAGCAAAGGAAAAATGTTGAAACGGTTTTACGAGCTTAGAAATGAGATAGCAGACTTTATGAAAATAAAAGATAAACCACTATCTGAATTAAGTGAATCAAAATGGATATGTGACTTAGCATTTCTGGCCGATCTTACAAGCTATTTGAATGATTTAAATTTGAAACTTCAAAAACAAGGACAGTTAGTAAATGATTTGTACAGCCATTTAAAAGCGTTTCAGATCAAACTACGCTTGTGGGAGTCACAGATGCTGTCTGGTAACAGTTACCATTTCAACACGCTCTCCGCGTATGAAAATATTGCTTATGCTCAATATGCTGAAGAACTGAAGTTACTGTCGGAACAATTTTCGAACAGATTTTGCGACTTCAAAAACATGGAAGACTGTTTCAGTTTATTTGCTACTCCTACAACATATATTGTACAAAATGCTCCAATACACTTACAAATGGAGTTGATCGAGATTCAAGAAAACTCACTCCTAAAATCCAAATTTAAAGACATAGAGTTGTGCGATTTCTACAAAAAAATACCTAGAAGAAGACAATTATCCGCAGCTTAGAAAATTCGCAAGAAGATTGATTTGTGCGTTTGGCAGTACTTATAAATGCTTTTCATTGATGAAAGTTAATAAATCAACACATCGTACAAGACTGACTGACGATAATTTGGAAAATTCTTTACGTCTTTGTGTCAGTGGAATTAATCCAAATATCAATGGATTAGTTTCCCACATTCAAGCTCAAGTGTCTCATTGATTTCGGTGTTTTTAACTTTCGTAGTTTGTAACAATTGCAAATTTAACGATTTAATTATAATGTACCATTTTTTTTTTTCATTTTGTTATTTTAATAAATTGTACTATAATTACATTGTCGTATTATTTCATGTCTAATATCTATCGCAAAAAATATTATCACTACTTTAAAATGCACTAAGTACTTTTAAACGCGGCCCGCGAACGTATTTGCACGCTAAAGTTTGGCCCTCAACATGTCAAAGGTTGCCCATACCTAATCTAAATAAACGAATAACGCAGGTTGAGAAATTGGCGTGAAAAATATTCAGTTTTTCACCATTCAGTTTTTTTACCATTGATTGAGTAGTGCACAAATGCAAAATGTAAAGAGTGCAGTTTAGTAAGACTGAGAGAAGCTGGCCTGTCGAGCCACGAGCCGCGTGAATATCAAGATCTGTTAATACATTGCGAATCTACATTCATTCTAGAAAAGCGGGCGGATCAAAATAAGCCATGGCTCGAAAAAAACTGCATATTTCGAACTGAGTCACTTGGCTCACCAGCTCACTTCACTGAGCTGACTCTTTGAGTCGATTCGATCAGGAGTTACCTATCTCTAGTATGGAGAGAAGTGGCGCGCGATGCTCAGGATTTTCTCGGGCAGGAGGCAGGAGCCAGACGACGCTTATTCATTACTTATCATCCTATCTGGTTTCAATACAAGCATTCATTCAATTTCGAATGTAAATATTTTAATATTGTATTGTAGTAGGTTGGAAGAATTCTAGTCAGCATATTTATTTATTTATCATCAGTTTTTCCTATTGGAAAAATTTAAAAACTACAAATTTAAAGTTAATTGTAATTTCACCTTAAATCATTATAACAGCTTTTTTTAATAATCTATTTAGTTATGAAGTAAAGAGTAACGATTATAATTTCAACGTTAGTTCTCATTACTTTGGATCTTGATAAATAACATATACTCAAGTTACAGTTACTTTTTTATACTTCTAATGCCAACGGTTATAAAAATGACTCCTCATTTATATGTTATAAATCATTACTATATTATTTATTACTATATATTTTGTATTAATTGTACCCCTTATTTGATAGAACACGATCAACGCTATAACTGTTATTTAATAACCGATTTAGATAAACTTGAAAGCAACATTAATACTTATAACTAAAATAAAAATAAATTCGTATAACAGCCTGGGATTTTAATTTTTGTTATTTTACTAAAGCAAAGAGGATACTATAAAGAGAGGCAATCAAGTGCATTAAATCTGGACCCGTTTTTTCCAACCGAGACGTCGCACAGTGTTTCGAGCAATGGACAAAAATCGAAAATGAACATTTAATTTCAAGGATTTTCATATTACCACAGTAATGTAGATAAGCCATTACTCCGAGAATTGCATTTAACAGCTACCTGAGCTTCGCTAATTGTTTAATAATGTACGAGTCAATGATCGAGCGGGTACTTGTCTTTAATATCAGTTCGACTTTATCAATTGTTCTAAGATTTATACTACAATTGCTACGAAGGGTTTTTACATAATCTACGATAGATTCTGTAGCCCAAGGTATGTAGTTTAAGATACCATATAAAGTTTATCTGTTGGTGTACGATTTACTCCGCAAATAATTTTAAACAAACTTCTAAATTTTGTATAAAATGTATGCGATTACAAACTTTGAAGAGACTTTAAAAAACGTATCAAAATGTTTTGGGGTGTTAACATCCCCTTATTAATACATTCATATACTTCAAAAAATGTTATAAGGATCACGGGGGTTTTGCCGCTAATAAGTGTCCACAACGTTTATATCAAATACAAAGCTCAATTAGTGACCGGGATTCACGAAAAAAAAATTATGTGTTAGTCACTTCTTCTAATACATATACTCAATGACATTAGAAGCGTAACACCAAGAAGGAATGATTTTTTTTAACTCATATTTTAGCACTATATTTAAAGCATACATTGATAACAATTTCAACCTTGTGCCTTTTATATTTATTGTGAAAAAAAAAATATTTCACTTTTTCTTTTTTGATAAAACTATTTATATGAGCTGTTTAGTACAGATGTTTTTAGTTTTCGTGTTTCCGTTGAGTGTGTTAAGCTTAAATAAAATGCCTCGAGTCCGAAGACGTCCACAATATCACCATTTGAGCGATTTTGACCGGGGTCGAGTTGTTGCTTATCGAGATGTCGGTATGTCCTATCGCGAAATTGCCCGCCGTATTGATTCCACCGCAGGAACTGTAATACGTGTGTATCAGGTATGGACAGAAGAAGGTAGAGGAGCAAGAAGAAGACCAATTGGTCAACCAAGGCGTACCACAGAACGTCAAGATCGGCGCTTAAGACAAATAGCCCTGCGAGACCGTTTCGCTACTACGCGTCAAATCGGTGATCAATGGATTGGAGAAGAAGGTAGGCCCGTTAGTATGCGAACCTTATATCGCCGCATTCAATCCTTTGGGCTTCTTTCGTACCGTCCAAGATTAGTGCTTCCTTTAACAGCGAGACACTGTCGCCAAAGGTTGGACTGGTGCAGAGAACGGCAGCATTGGGAGGCAGAATGGCACGATCTCATATTCAGCGATGAATCACGATTTTGTCTAGGCACGCATGATGGCCGTAGAAGGGTACGACGCTACCGTGGAGAACGACCTGATCTTAGGTTTGCTATTGAGAGGCATGTACACAGGACTGCTGGAGTAATGGTTTGGGGGGCTATTGCTTATGGTAGTCGATCACCTCTTGTATTCATTCGAGGCAGTATGACAGCTGCGCGAGTTATCGCACCACCCACACTAGAATTATGCTTAGAGAAGAATTCCATTTGATATAAATACATCTTATCGCACTATGATGAATTAATTTACGCTGCGATGTTGAGCAGGTACAGTCGATTTCCACTCCCAACAAAATAAATTCTTTTTAAAAAGTTAATCTTCGGTCCGCGAAAGATAACTGGCGCAGTCGTTCGGATTTTTTTTGGAGAATTAATCAAAAATTCGTTCGTTTCAACGATTCACCAAAAACCCAAAATCGTCGTGTATTTGTCCGGCTTGTAACGTAAATTCAATTTCCTGACTATCGGAGTCGCAACCATCGAAGAGGAACATGGTGTTCGGTTTCTAGAATCGCCTAGACTCTTCCAACGGTAACAAATTCCCCCTGACTATTGGAGTCAACCACGAGAGAGGAACATCGTGTTCGACATCTGGATCGACCAGACTCTCCGACGGATCCCAGTCCCCCAAGAAGAAGAGAAGAAAAGAAGAAAGAAAAAGAAGCCAATCCCAGGATCACCATGAGGCATTGCACTTAATAATTTGATGTCGAAGTGTCAAATTATTATAAGCCCTTGAAGAAAAGAAGACAGTTGCCAATTTCAAAGACCATAGGAGAACTTAATACCTATGTAGAAATTTGACACAGAAGAAAGAAACCATCTTTAAAGAAACCATCGAGACTACCCGAAATTCCCATCCTCACCTTAAAATGCCGATATCATTGTTTGGTTATAAAACGTCAAATTAAACGATATCGACGACAATAGCATTTTTCAAAAGACAATAGCATTTTTTCCAAAAACAATAGCATTTTCAAAAATTCGAAATTTACAAAAATAATACAGTTCAATTCAACATATTTTTCCAATCAAAATTAAAATAATAATTTAATTGTGCAAGTGATACAATTCAAATGAACATTATCAAAGGAATCATAATTTTAATCCTCGTGTAAGTAAATGAATAACAATTTAAATAATTTAAACGATTTAGACGAACTAATAGAACATTTTCAAAACATCGATATAAACCCTCAAATAAATAACCCTCAAATAAATAACCCCCAAATAAACAACATGGCTTTACCACAAATTTCAGTTAAAGACATTCTAGACTTAATTCCTAAATTTGATGGAGAACCTTCAAAATTATCTACTTTCATAAGTTCATGTGAATCTGTAATGGCAATGATGGCACCAAAATAACGATGTCGCAAGAACAGGTTTCACCTTATGTCACATAAGATCAAAACTAATTGGAAAAGCAGCAGTAATGTTAGCAGCCAGACCGTTTAACACCTTACAAGAATGAAAAGATATACTAATTTCACTATTTGGAGATCAGAGAGATGAAGAATCACTTTTAAGAGACCTTGTCATGATAAAGCAAAAAGCAAATGAAACACCTTTACAATTTGCAGACAAGTGTATCGACATTCGATGCCTTTTATTGAATAAATTAGAACTTCAAAATATTCACCAAGATATCAAAGACGCAAAGAGAAATTTATATAATGCAACAACACTAAAAGCATATTTAGCAGGACTAAACAGCCACATGAGTCATCTATTACGTTGTAAATCACCAGCAACAATCGAAGACGCAATGCGTATGGCAGTAGAAGAAGAAAATATGAACTACCACCGAACTCAGTTACATTCAAATCAAAATTCAGGAAAACAAAATAAAACACCAAATCATAATTTGAGAATTCAACCTTTACCGATTCGAAATAATCCGAATTATCAACAACAACAAAATCCTTCAACTTCTAATCAACAATTTTCACAAAGACAATATCAACAACCAAGACAGTTTCAACCTCAACAACAGTTTCAACCTCAACAACAATTTCAACCTCAACAACAATTTAAACAATTTCAACCACAACAACAACAATTTGTCAGACCAAATCAAATAAAAAGACAATTTTCCGGAGTAACTAATACATCAAAACTTCGCAAATTTCATAAACCGACACCAACACCAATGGAAATTTCATCAGGAAATACTGCAATGATATACCCACAACAACAACAACCAAGATATATAGCACAAGAACTCTATCACCAAGAAGACCCTGAACAATTGTACGAACAATTTGAAGAATATGAACAAGAAGAATTCTATGATGGAGAGCAATATGAAGAAAATATTAAAGATTCAACAGAAGAAAATTTTACAACACCAGCCTTGAACAACCCCAATACTTAGAACTCAACATCTCGAATTTTCATAAATTACCTTACATAATAATTCCCGAAATTAACGCGAAATTTATGATTGATACTGGATCAACTAGAACCCTAATAAATGAAGAAATTGCAGAAGAATATTTTCCAGACATAATTGAAATAGATCCCTTCCAAATTAAAACTCCACATCAAATTACAAATCATAATTACTCAATAAACATTGGATTATCAGATATATTCAACAGACCAGATATTTTACATAAACATTATATTTTTAATTTTCATAAGGATTATCAAGGATTAATAGGAACCGATTTACTTCAAAAACTACATGCAGTAATAGACTTCAAAAATAATAAAATAGTTACACCACATGCTCAAATTCCACTCCATTTACAAGAAAACAAATGCAACGAAATTATTTTAACATGCAAAAAGAAAATTAAAGTACCATCATTAACACAAATACAAATTCATCTAATGACACATAACTGTGAGAATAAAGAAGGAATGATAGAAAATTACAAATTTAATAACGAATTAGAAATACCAGCAGGAATATGTAAAATAGAAAATAATTCAACAAACATTCTCATAATAAATCCAACTCAAGAAGATATTACATTTATACTTCCAGAACTAAACATTCACTCAGGACCGTTAGAAATTAATAATATTAATTTTGAAGAAAATGAATTAAAAACAGAAATAAACTTTAACGCACTTCAAAAACAAAATTTAAAAAACTTACGTTTAGAACATTTAAACAAAGAAGAATATAAAGCAATTAGAAATTTATGTTATGAATACAGAGATATTATGTACTGTCCAGGAATCCCTTTATCATTCACCAATCAAGTTAAACACTCAATCAGAACAACAGATAATTTACCAATACATACTAGATCTTATCGATACCCACCAATTCATAAAACAGAAATCGAAAATCAAATTGAATCTATGACAAAACAAGGAATAATTAGACCCTCAAAATCACCATGGTCATCACCACTATGGATAGTTCCGAAAAAGATTGATGCAAGCGGAAAGAAGAAATGGAGAATAGTCATAGACTACCGAAAATTGAATGATAAGACTATTGATGATAAATACCCATTACCCAATATAACAGATATATTCGACAAATTAGGAAAATGCCAATACTTCACTACTTTGGACCTAGCAAGTGGATTTCACCAAATAGAAATGGATAAAGAAGACATAGAAAAAACAGCATTCTCGACAGACAAAGGACACTTGTAACATCCACCCTGGACGCTCGCCACTAGCGACCATCCTTGTCGCACAGGCACTCTCGCGCTCGTCCACCACCCTCGCACGCTCGCCAATGGGACCCTTCATCCCCACCGCAGCTATCCGAGAACCGCGGCCGGACACCTTTAAAACCAGCGCACCCTGCCTAAGAATTCATTCTCTTGCTAGCGCTGAATACGGCCTAACCTAGAGAATCACTTCTAAGCACTGAGCACGGTCTTAGACATCTTACCAATTATCGTATTTATAGTCGTATCTGTATACTTGTACATACTTTGTGTTAAATATACGTTTTGGAACAACACCGGACTCTAAATATAAACGAACCCCTACAAACTGGCCTCCCAACGCGGGTCCGGATATAACACAAGAGCAAAAATACGAAGCGACACCAAGGTAAATATGGCAGTCACACTCACAACGGAACAATTTCAAGAACTGATACGAGCCAACCGAGGAGACAGTAAGCCCGGATCCTTCGCGAACTGCACGGTACGCTTTTCGGGACTAAGCAGGAACCCCGTGGAAGTAGAGGGATTTATCAACACCGTGAAAGTTTACAAGAAGATAGAAAAGATAACGGACGAAGATGCACTGGAAGGATTATTACTATTGCTCACTGACGACGCTGCAGTTTGGTGGCAAGGAGTAAGAACGACGACAGCCACGTGGAACGACGCCACTAAGTTGTTACGAGAAACGTTTGCACCGCAGAAACCGGCATATGCAGTATTCCAGGAAATATTCGCGAGACGCCAAGAAAGCGGTCAAAACACGGATACGTTTGTCGCCGAAAAGAGGGCCCTCATCGCGCAGATTAAAGAGCACAATCTGAGTGAGGCGCTGCAAATGGACATGGTCTTCGGCCTCCTGAACGTTAACATCCGAGACAAGATACCAAGAGACGGAATCCAGACGTTCCAAAACCTCATCGCCAAGGCTCGCGAGATTGAACGCTCATGGCAGGAGAACAGCGAACAGGAAAATCCTCAAAATGGTATGATTATCGAAGCGAAGAAAAAGAAGTGCACCCACTGTCGCGCTCACGGACACACCTTCGCAGAATGTAGAAAAAGGAAGAAAGCCTTAGAAACACAGGCAAAAATGGCAGACGAAAAGACAACCACCCCGACGTTCGCATGCTACAGTTGCGGTAAGCCAGGAACCATCCGAGCTAAGTGCACAACATGCAACCCGACCGTAAACGGAAACAGTAAGCTATCGTTTTGCGCGATGAACACCGTTGCCTTACAACGAAGAAGCCCAATAGTTCACATCGACATAAAGGAACTAAACAAGTGGAACCTCCGCATCAACAGGGAGAAGACTTCATTCTTCTGCCAATCCGTGCGCTTCCTGGGCCACAGGATAACGAAGAGTGGATTTCTACCGGACCCAGAGAAGGTTGACGCCATCAGAAACAGAACGAAACCAACGAATAGCAAGCAACTGGTCTCCTTCCTACAAATGTGCTCCTGGTATAGACGTTTCATACCAGAATTTGCGCGCATTTCAAAACCACTGAGCAATCTCACCAAGAAGGGCACCCCTTGGAAATGGAGCGAAGACGAAGACGCCGCATTTGAGCAATTAAAGGAAGCACTGACCAAAGCCCCGGTACTACAAACAGCTGACCCGACAAAGCCATTCACCGTTAGGACGGACGCAAGCGCTTACGCCGTCGGAGCAGTTTTGTGCCAGGGGGAGGGTGAAGAGGAACACCCAGTCGAATACGCGAGCAGGCTGCTGACTCCAGCAGAAAGGAACTACGCCACCATCGAGAAGGAGGCATTAGCCATCATATGGGCTATGAAAAAGTTCCGAGGATATTTGGATGGGTCACAAATCACCATCGCCACGGATCACCAACCGCTCCGCTGGCTGATGAATTTGCAGTCGCCAACAGGACGATTGGCACGATGGGCCCTGCAGCTACAGGCCCACAACATCCAAATCAATTACATACCAGGGCGTGCGAACAGAGTGGCCGACACTCTATCCCGCCCCGTAACTGAGGACATCGACGACCTGTATCCATGGGAATTAAGAAGAATTTCCATCGACATGACAGCACGAAGAGAACGTGACGTCAGAGAGGCTCAACTCCGAGACAGTGAGTTAAAGAAGATCATCGATGACCTAGAAGCCACTCAACCCACCGAAAACGCTGTCTACTGGTCAAGGAAAGGATACGTCATGACCAACGGTATATTGTATCGATATGACCCACAAAGCGAACAAGAAGATGCACAACAAGTCGTCCCCAAGGAAGAAATTCCCCGAGTACTAAAAGCATTCCACGACGATCCCAGCGCAGGACACTATGGAATCCAGAGGACACTTACACGTATACGCCTAAGCTATTTTTGGAAAGGGATGCAAAACAGCGTGGAGCAATATGTCAAATCATGCGAAGCATGCCAACGATACAAGGTAACAAATCTAAAACCCGCCGGACTGTTACAAACCCGCGCTATTAATCAGAGATTCGAGGTACTCGCATTCGACTTATTTGGACCACTGCCAGCCACTCCCGAAGGAAAGACGACCATCCTCATCGTAGAAGATATCTCTTCAAAATGGGTGGAGTTGTTCGCCCTGGAAACCGCCACCGCCGAGAAATGTGCCACAACTTTAATAGAAGAAGTTTTTCTGAGGTACGGTTTCCCACGTCGAGTAATAAGTGACAATGGCACACAATTCGTCAGTGCTGTGATGCAGCACGTCATGTATGTCCTAGGAATTCAACATGCATTATTACCCAGTTATCATCCCCAAGCTAACCCGGTTGAAAGGAAGAACCGAGACCTAAAGACACAGTTAGGGATACTCACGGGACAACATCATACACGATGGGCCGAGAAGTTGCCAGCCATCAGGTTTTCCATGAACACAGTCATGTGTCAAACCACAGGATTCAGCGCTGCATTCTTGACCTTCGGCAGGGAACTCCGCACTCCTTACGAAGCCACTCAAGACCCCAAGGCCATCATCGAGTCCGAGAACTTCGTCGCTGAGATAACTCCGTATCTCTCCCGTCTTACGGAATACCTACGACAAGCTGGTGAAAACCAGGATCGCCAACAAGATCTCAGGAAGAAGAACGCTGATCAGACCAGAAGAGCCACTCCGCAGTATACCCCTGGAGACAAAGTCTGGATCACGCTACACCCCCTGAGCAACGCAAAGAAGGGATTCAGTTCCAAATTGGCTCCCCGAAGAGATGGGCCCTACGTCATCCTACAGGCTCTAGGACCAACCACCTTCGAAGTCGCGCCACTGGACAACCCAACCACGGCAATAGGAGTTTACCATTCGTCAGCACTCACCCCATGTGTTGGACAGGATGTCATCTCCCAGCCCATCAAGCCCTTAAGAAAAAGAGGAAGACCCAGGAAGGATTAGTGGATGTCTCATAGCTGGATGGATCGTCGGGACGACTTCACCTCCAGAGGGGGAGACTGTAACATCCACCCTGGACGCTCGCCACTAGCGACCATCCTTGTCGCACAGGCACTCTCGCGCTCGTCCACCACCCTCGCACGCTCGCCAATGGGACCCTTCATCCCGACCGCAGCTATCCGAGAACCGCGGCCGGACACCTTTAAAACCAGCGCACCCTGCCTAAGAATTCATTCTCTTGCTAGCGCTGAATACGGCCTAACCTAGAGAATCACTTCTAAGCACTGAGCACGGTCTTAGACATCTTACCAATTATCGTATTTATAGTCGTATCTGTATACTTGTACATACTTTGTGTTAAATATACGTTTTGGAACAACACCGGACTCTAAATATAAACGAACCCCTACACACTATGAATACCTAAGGATGCCTTTTGGACTCAAAAATGCTCCAGCGACCTTCCAACGAGCAATGGATAACGTTTTGACAGGATTAAGAGACATATCCATGGTTTACTTAGATGACGTAATCATTTTTTCAACATCTCTTCAAGAACACATTCAAAGTTTAAAGAAAGTATTCGAAAGACTTAGAAAAACAAATTTCAAAGTACAGCTAGATAAATCTGAATTTTTACAGACAGAAGTTAAATATTTAGGACATATTATCACAGAAAAAGGAATATCGCCTAACCCAGATAAAATTCGAGCAGTTTTAGATTATCCAATTCCAAAGACAACAAAACAAATTAAAGCTTTTTTAGGATTAACAGGATACTATCGGAAATTTATAAAAAATTATGCGAAATTAACCAAACCTTTAACATCGTGTCTTAAAAAAGGCGCAGAAATAAGACATACATCCGAATTCATTAAATCATTCGAAACTTGTAAACATCTTTTAACAAACAGTCCAATACTTCAATTCCCGGATTTTACCAAACCATTTATATTAACAACAGATGCCTCAAATGAAGCATTAGGAGCAGTTTTATCACAGGGAACTGTAGGACAAGATCGACCCATACCATATGCATCAAGAACTTTAAATGACACCGAAAGAAATTAATCAACAATCGAGAAAGAATTATTATCAATCGTTTGGGCAACCAAATACTTCCGACCATATCTATACGGAAGAAAATTCACAATCTACACCGATCATCGACCTTTACAATGGCTAAATAATTTAAAAGAACCCAACAGTAAACTAATGAGATGGAAAATAAAACTTGAGGAATTCGATTATAAAGTAGTATACAAAAAAGGAAAATGAAATACAAATGCTGATGCATTATCTCGAACACCAATCGAAATTCACCCAATAGAGAATTTTTCTACAAAAGGAAATGTAGACGAAGAAATTGATAAATTACTAGATGACATCATTAGAGAAAGAGAAATCTTGAAAACACCAGATATAAATCCATATAATCAACAGCCAAATTCATCACAACCTATGATCGATTATTACAACGAAATTCCACTAGAAGACGAAACCATGAACACTGTTCATTCAACACAAACAGATGAACCGAGAGAATCAATAAAAATAAGTGAAGAACCGATTAATAAAGAAAGACGTCAGATAATAATAAAAATATCAGAGAACTCAAAACAATCGAAATCAGAAAAATTAGGACAGAGAAAAATAACAAAAATCTATATAGACGTTAATTACTCAAAACAGGATTTGATAAACATCTTAAAAAAGTATACTATGGAAAACGAAACATTTCACATGTTTTCTCCGAGAAAAGAATTGTATACTGAACTTTCAAAATTGTATTCAGAAATATTCAACAACAACGCACCCAAAATAATATGGCATACTAAACAGAACAAAAATTTGAAGACTCAAGAAAAAATTGAAAGCGTAATAAGAATGTACCATGAAGAAAAAACAAATCACAGAGGAGCCATTGAAACATACAATAAATTAAAACAGCATTATTACTTCGAAAATATGATAAGAACAATCCAAAATTATATAAACAACTGCGAAATTTGCCAAAAAGCAAAATACGACAGACACCCACCTAAAATTCCATTGAACTTGACACCGTGTTCAAGAAAACCATTCGAACATTTATTTATGGATGTTGTTCAGATCGAACAAACAATTTATCTTACGATAATAGACTCCTTTTCGAAATTTGGATATGCGAAAAAGATTTTATGTAAAGAAGCAGCAGTTATTGGAAAAGAATTAATTGAATATTTTTCATTATATAAAACTCCTGAAAAAATTACCACAGATAATGGTTCAGAATTTAAAAATACTTTAGTATAAGACCTTTTAGAAGTTCATGCTGTCAACGTTCACTTTATTACACCGGATCACCCAAATTCCAATGGACCAATCGAAAGACTTCATTCTACATTAATTGAACATATCAGAATATTTCGACTTAAAGAAGAAACAAAATCATTAAATATTGAAGAACTTGTCAAATTAGCATTATTGGCGTACAATAATACAATTCATACAAACACCGGAAAATCACCACAAGAAATATTATACGGAACTGATACAAACACCGTGAATGAAATTACTACGAATGAGAATATTATCGACGAACATTTAAAACAAATGAAAATTTTACATGACTTAGTAAACACCACGAATGTAAAACAAAAAGAAAAATATATCAAATATCATAACGACAGATTAAAAAATGTTCAAAATTTTAGGCCTAATCAAAAAGTTTATATAAGAGAAAAAATTAAAAGAGGTCAGAAAACCGTCGCTAAATACCACGGCCCTTAAACAATAATATCTATCGACCCAGACAATGTTGCAAAAATACAAATTAAAGAAAACGTAATTAAAAAGGTTCACTTAACTAATCTAAAATCAACATTTCAGATGGAGGATCAAAACCGAAATGATCAATCAAATACCAGATCATCCAGGACTAATAACATTTAGAATGGGAACAGCGAGCAATATAATATCAGAATGGGATTTAATACATTCAATCGACATTACATCATTAATCGAAATTTTAAAGATATCTGAAGAGCACCAAGAGGAATTTCAACGACAAATTACCTTAAAAGAAAAATCATGTCATACTAATACAGACATAACTAAACAATTACTTGATATTTTAAAACAAGAAACAAGACGTACAAACAATTTAATTAATGAAATTTCACCTTCATACCGAAGAACTAAAAGAGGATTATTCAACTTTATTGGAACAATTCAAAAAACACTCACTGGAAACTTAGATGCAGAAGACGGTGAAAGATACGAAAATAACTTTAAAAACTTATTTCATAATCAAGAAAATTTAAAGGCTGATATTACAAATCAAATTTCAATCACAAAAGAATTAATAGATGAAACTAATAAAAGTATTTCAATATTAATTAAAAACCAAAACACAATTGTAAATGATGTATACACTTTAAAAATGTCGATAACAAAATTATCAGATTGTGCATGGATTCAAATGACAATCAATACCCAACTATCTTTAATCGCATCGATCAATGAAATCAAAGTTTTGCTAGACATTCAGAAATGCACCCAAGCATTATTAATCCTCTCAAATTACAAAATGAATTGAAAGGAATTCAAGAACATCTGCAAGATACATCTCTTTTATTCGAACCAACATTAGAAAATATGCCTAAATACGAAGAAATTATAAAAGTCAAAACATACCAAAAAGAAATGGTCATATATTTCATCATTAAGATTCCATTAATTGAAAAATCTAAATATGAATATTATCAACTCTACCCTATTCCAAATAAAAATAATGAATTAATAATACCAGATTCTAAATTCATACTTTTAAACGAAAATTCGTTTATCGAAGAAGACCATCGCTGCTTTCACCTTGAAAAATCATCATATTTATGTGAAGCTAAAGTTTTACATAACCTAAACGAAAAAACATGTGCAGTACAATTAATCACTTACGCAAAAGAAAGAAATTGTTTAACTCGAAAAATTTCTAATTTTGGAAACCAAATTATCAAAGTTGATAATAGCAATTCATGGATCATAATTGCTGAAAATGAATCCACTATCGAAATTCATTGTTCAACAAAATTGATACAACGAAAATCACTCCTTGGAAATTATTTAATTTCGTTACCTCATGGATGTAAAGGAAAATTTAATTCAAAAACATTAATATCAAAATTTAAAACAGTTAATCATCGTTAATTACAATGCCTAATATTCGTGTAAAACAAAGTGAATTAAATGTAAACTTAAAAACAACAAATATAACTGGAATCGATATATCGAAATTCTCAACTTTAAAACAACAAATAAACACTTTGGAAAAACACGTTGAATCTCAGCAAATGCTTGAAACCCATAACTACAAAATTAATTGGATGCTAGTTGCAATCTCATGCATACTGATTTTGATAATAATATTGTATTTGCTTAAATATTTTATTAAGAACAGACAAAAATTAAAATCTTTCATAATTAAAAGTAATGCAAATCCTATTAACGTTCCATCTGGACCTTATTAGCCGATGTCACTTCTACGGATGGAGGAGTTATCGCACCACCCACACTAGAATTATGCTTAGAGAAGAATTCCATTTGATATAAATACATCTTATCGCACTATGATGAATTAATTTACGCTGCGATGTTGAGCAGGTACAGTCGATTTCCACTCCCAACAAAATAAATTCTTTTTAAAAAGTTAATCTTCGGTCCGCGAAAGATAACTCGCGTTATGTTGAAGACGTCATACGACCGACTTTGTTGCCTTATTTAGATGGCCGCCTAGACGTACTTTTTCAACAAGATAACGCACGTCCCCATATTGCTCGTCGAACTATGAACTTTCTTAATGAAGCTAGTGTTAATGTTTTGGCGTGGCCGATCCGTTCGCCGGTTTTAAATCCCATTGAACATGTGTGGGATATCATGGGAAGAAGAATATTCTCTTTGCACCATCCTCCACAGACTCTAGCACAGTTGATCGATGAAATTCAAGTTGCTTGGAACGAGATGCCTCAAGAAGACATCGACCATCTCATTTTGTCGATGCCCAGACGTCTACAGGAGTGTATACAGCAAAGGGGTCGCCAAACACATTATTAATTTTTTTTTAGATTGTTTTTAATAAAATTTCTTGAAAATGTAATCATTTTATTCTTGATGTAAGACTACCATACTGGCAAAAAATCAAGTTAAAATAATAACTCCTTCTGGGTGTTACGCTTCTAATGTCATTGAGTATATATATATTTGGTATTTTGTACCATGTCGCCTCTGTTAAGTTGCAAAGGCGACCTCGCCTCACCATGAAGGAAATATTTTTTCGCAAAAATAAAGTCATATTCGTGATGAGGGGAACTTCAGGAATCCGCACATCTGGAGAGGGGAACAGATTTTTGAGTTTTAAAACTATATATATAGGAGGGTAAACTAAATGCGGTGTTACCTCATATATTTTATATATATTATATAAAATAGATATCCAATGAACGATTTCACCTCACACAGTGTTGCCGATACGATGTGAGGTAATAACGACTGGCAGTATACGTTTTGTATATAAATATTGGATATGTGAGTAGTTTTACAAATGAGATTTACAACTTTTCTTAAAAACATTTTCAGTTTTCGCAATTCTTAGTAAGGAAAAATATATTTCTTGATTCTTAACAATTTTTATTTAAATAGTTTTTCAATTAGGTAGATATTTGAACAAATGTTAAGAAAATCATCTAAATAAGTAAACAATAAATTAAAATTAGACACTTGTGCCGGGTTTCACCCCCATCAATTTAATCGACCAAGTTATTTATCGATTGAAATTTAGTAATTTTTACATACATGTCAAAAAATCAATCAGTTCATATGACATTAAAAATGTCTATTCCAATTGACAAATAAGTTTATTCAGCGAATACTATTTATTTGATGTTTGTGAAACCGAACATAAGCTAATTATTATTATTAACAAAATAAAGTCATTTATTTTTCTAATATCAGGAAATGTAAATTTTCACAAATATTGTTTATTTAAATGAAACATTATTTTGTAGAGAAAACAACAAATTATAATAATAAATTTAAAATTTCAACTATTACTTCATATTTGAATGAATTATTAAAATTAAATAATTGATATTATTGTATGTGCGTGTTAATTGGAGTAGAATGAGTAAAAACTATAATTTTATTGTAAGAAATATTATTAAATACAAATTTTAACAAATAAAAAAATAGTAATCTGTCCATCATAGTTCTTTCTCCGGCAATTAGTACATATATTGAGAATTAATCAGAAGTCACATAATTTGTATCTTTATTATGTTTATTCTTCCCGACTAGTTTCAACTTATGATGATGGAGGGACTTATATTCAATTATCAATATTGAAAACATGTTTCATCAAGTGATTAATGAGAACCAAATGGAAGATAATGCATATAATTATTTCATATAGAAACAGTTTCTATAAATGTCAAAAACTAAGAGAACTACTATTAAAAGTGTATATAGGGACAGATACACAAAATTAGATTTTTCAAAAATAGTCTTTATAGACTTAGGGGACTACAAAACGTATATTTTGAATCAACATTTTGATTTGAAAAATTTCACGAAAAAAAAAACTGTCCCCTTGTATTACACACGGGAAAGTAAAAATGAAAAAAATTATTAAAGCTGTTACTACCACTACTAGCTGCTCGGCATATTCCACATTTAAGTCTATTTCTATTTCAGATAGTGCTTTGCCCTTATATTCATATGGCAACGGGCCTTTCTCTATCATTAAAAGTAATTTAGAAACTTTTGTTGTTTGATAAATATCAATGGGCAGCCTAGAAATACATAAAACAATGAATTAAGGTTTATCATTCAGTAGAATATAATCTAAAGCTATTATAGTAACTTTCGTCAGGAAGTTTAAATTATAAAACAATTCCTATTCGGATAATAATCCGGTGATATAGTGTATGTACTTACTCGTAAAATTCACTATGAGTTTTTTCTGTGTGACCCATAAAATTAGCAAACTGTTTGATTGCATTTTTTAATAAATTAATTATTTCCATTATGGTTGCAATTTGTTTTCTTAATTTATTACTTGTAATGCACTGTGGATTTTGAATTTTTAGTTATTTACATAAATTTCTTAGGGCAATATCACCCTTCCCCATTTTATTCTGCTATCAGGCATTGCAAAAATATAATTATTTTCTTCATCAGTGATATATTTAGGCGTCTGCTTTAATAATTCGTCAATAAATTTCTGTATGAGTTTTGGTATTAATATAACTACTTCTCTGCTTCTCTTGCCATCGTTTAGCACTCTTTTATATTCTTTTGTCACTATTTTTTCAGTGTCGCTAAGAGCATTTTCATAACTTTGCTTGTTTTGCTCATATAAATTTTCCCAAATATCCTTTTCTCGGAATTTAACTAAAATATATTATTGGCTCAATATATTATTATAAATATTCGTTTAATATCTTAGATATACATTATATTAAAATAATAGTCTTGCGCTTACACCTGTTATTCAATATTACAATGAACATTTCAAGTAATAATGCTGTTAAAAGTACTCTTACAAGTACCCGTTTAAGTATTTTACCTTAACATGGCTAGAATTATGTTCCTATTTTTATTTTTTCGTTAATTGAATACACCAAATAGATTTTAGAAGTACTTTTAACAGAGTAATTACTTATAGACGTCAATACAGGTAAAAGAATGGCAGGTGTAAGTGTAACTTTATTATTTTTAGGGTAATGATTTTTAAATCATTTATTTTTCGAACTAAGATAATAACTTATAATGTATATTTAAATATAGATATAATCAAATGGCTGTTCCAGACCTAGACCCAGTTTTTGATCTCTAAAAAACGTATCTTATGATTTTTTGATTAAATGACATAGGGCTACCGGTAAATTCGTAATTTTAATACATACAGAATTTTATGAAGTAGATGGATCAAACGAAACATAAATGTTTTAGTATATTGGAATTATAATAAATTCATAGAACTAAAAAAAATTGACAAGGTCGCGTAGTTTTACTTTATGCGCGCCGCGCCAGGCGTCTAAATCACTGAAATATTGTAAAGTTCAAAATATGTATCTTTAGCATACTGTTTTAGTAATATATTTTGAGCTTGATGTGTGGGTAAATGATATTCAAATAAATCGGTATTTTATACGCGTGGCGCGCATTAAGTAAAATTTCAAGTTTAGAAAAGCCTATTTTTCAGATAACTAAATTAGGCTTTTCTAAACTTGAAATTTTACTTCATGCGCGCCACGCGTCTAAATCACTGAAATATTATAGAGTTCAAAATATGTATCTTTAGCATACTGCTTTAATAATATATTTTGAGCTTCTTGTGTGTGTAAATGATATTCGAATAAATCGGTGATTTATACGCGTGGCGCTATGCCTGGGAGTAAAAAAACACTCACTTAAAGCTTCAATTTGATCTCTTTTCAAATACGACGAATGTCCGAAAATTTACAGCATATACAGTATATTGAGAGTATGTATACTTAAAAGAAGTTTCGGCATATTGCAAAATTCCTACATATTATTTTTAATATTTGTCGTAAAATAATTACAATTGTGATTAATTCTATACTTGTAATAGTGTAATGTATCTTACCTTTATTCTTTCCATCATCTGTCCTCTAGATATCATTTTGAAGTTTTAATTTTTTACTATAACTACACTTGATTTTATTACAAAACTAGATTGAAATAGCGTGAGGTGTTTGCGTATCTCTTGTAAATGCATATACACAATGCTGTGTTGCCAATACTTCCAAAGCAGCAAGGTACAGTTTGCGTGTTAGGAGACCATAGCGTATTCGGAGTCTCTAAATCGAAAAGATGCTAGCGTCAGCGGTCAACCGCTGAACTATTTTTATATATGACATGCTTGGGCGTATCCTTGTCACCTCAGACACTTTTTTCGAATTTACACGCTTCAGAACATTCTGAATCGAATGGTATAATTTTTAATGCAAAACGATGTCACCTCACGAAAAAGAGGTAATTTTGAATAAGCATTGCTTCAGGAATCACTTATTACATTTAAAGGAAATATAATTAAATTAACCAACTTTATATTACTAAGGGTTTACCTATAAATTCGTAAATGTAAATACTCAAAAATTCGTTGTGTTTAATAATATTTTTATAATATCTATAATAAATAGAATTAAATAATATAAATAGAATCGCTGTAACTATAAATACGGGTAATCACATCTGGTATCGGGAAAATTATGTTTACTGCTGGCCTGTTTGTAATTCTTAATATGGCTTGATTTTATTTGTGATGTTTTTCGAAACGCATAAATCTATTGTGTAGTGTTTGTTTTGAACTGTTTTCACGGTCCGCACTACCGGTGGCAAAAATGTATAAGATCTGTAATGGTCCTTTTGGTTGATGGGCGCCGGGGTGACGAAAATTAAACACCACAATATGAAGAAAAAAAAAGATCACGTTGCTAATACCTTTTCAGTCCCCTATTAGTAAATGTCTTAATCATATTTCCTTTAAGTATACTGAGTATATGGTAAAGCAAACATTTAAAACAAATCAGTATTTATTATTTTAATAATTTGTTTGAATAAGCATTCCATTGTAATAGTAACGTTTCTCTATTTCATTAATTCCAAAGTGAGCGAAGGAAAACAGATGGTATGATGTGCTAAGTAGCGCGTACGAAAAGGAAAAGTGTGATACGAAATTTAATATGTATACCGAACGCGAGAGCCGAGACGCCGAATTCGGGATATGAATCACCCGCACAACTTTGCGCATTTCATGCCCTTAGGTTTTCGCACCGTGGCGCGTATTTGCAACACTAAGTGCGCCAATAACATTCGGAGCGTCAGAGACGGAAAGATTATATTCCCTTTCTCTTCAACCTCCGAATCGACGTCTCGGTTGGAAAAACGGGTCCAGATTTAATACATTTGATTGCCTCTCTTTATAGTATCCTCTTTGACTAAATTTCAGGTTGTTTTTGTGAAATAACCTACAGAACACTTTTAATAAGTCGTAAAACATTGGTTATTGGTTTTTAAAGTCACCAGTAGGCGTTTTGAAAAATGTCCTTAAGTAATACAATTATAATAAAAGTACCTTCACACAATGAGGAGACAATATAATCGCTGTAATCCTTTCGACAAGAATTAGGATTAAATCTGATATAAGGTCAATTTCTTGTTGACTAATAAACAATTATCCTGAGATGTCATTTGATTCGAAAATATGTGGTTCATGTAGAAAGGAAATGACGGTAAACTAGGAAATGGCACCAATATATGTAAACGATGTTTACCTGGATCGTGATAGTGATGATAGCAGCATTTGGTTAGATGTCATAAATTATTCAACTGATAATTGTAAAATAATATTAAATGATATTGGTAAATTTAGTTTTGGTTATCGTTATGATCGCTATTTAATTTTCATTTATTTGTTGAATTTTATTTTCCCTCAAATTATTCTCTTATATTTTGGCTGTGTAAACCGCAAAGTTTGTTGTGGTCTCCTACTTGTGTGGATAACCTCCTGTCGCTTATTATTATTTTTGTTATAATAATCTACGTTGAGCATTCGATGCTAAGGGATTTGAAATCCATAGGTTGTTGCTGTAGACGCTTTTTTTTACGTTTTATGATTCTGTTAATTTCCGCCAAGTACGATAAAATGCTTGAATATTAGGGAGACACAATTTCTAATTTCTCAAACAGAGAAATAAATAGTAAACTAAGTATCGAGAACAATAAGGATTTGTTACTGGTCGAAGACAATTGTTTGGAGAAGGGAGCGAGCGGGGCAAGCGTCGACTACAATTATTGTTTGAGACCGGTATTGTACTTAATGTTTGAGATGCTTATGATGTTTTATGCACGACGGGAAAAATGACAGACAACATTTCTTCGCAATTATTATGAATATGTCACTGAAGTTTTGTATAATTTGATTACTGAAATATGACTCATTTCAATTCCAATTGAGTTGTTTTTGTCAGTTGCTATAAAGTTTTATTTACCGTTAACGGAATTGTAAGTAAAACTTAAGTTCCATTTACTAAAGTGTTAATTTCAGCAACTGGGTAAACAACCTTTCCTGGATACAGATATGGTAAGTATTAAAAAAGGTGGATCGTGCAAAAAAATATATATAATCATATTGTACAAATCAGTTTTAAGTGGAGAGAAATCATTTTACAAGTGAATCGGACAGGATTCAATAACTTAGTGCGGATTGGTGATATAAAATGCGGGCATGCGGGGGAAACTGTTCTGTGGAGCATGCTAGGTTTGCGTGCGTAAAGTACGATCGCAACCTGAGTCTGCGTATTTCGCTAAATCCGCGATAGAATGAAGGTCTGGTTCGTTCGTTGGAAGGGAATCGCGGGTCTATTTTCGCTGAAACCGAATACTGTGTCATCGGATATCCTTATCGCGTTGTTTGAATTTCGTGTTTGTAAGAGAATCTTACTGTTTAAAATAATATATTTTGATTTAATTTTGAAATAATGAATCTTTTATAATATATTTTTTATATTAAATAGTTATTTTTAATTACATAAATAATTTTAATGTAATAATCGTTATTATTATAATTATCTTTTAAATATAAAATCATTTTAAAGTAAATTTAGTTAATATTATGTGCTCATTTTAATAAGCAAATTGCAATGTTGACAGTAGTCCTTTATTTTAATTTTATTTACTAATATTTATTTAATATTTTATTGGAGATTTTTGCAAACAAATCGTTATAATTATAATAAATTATTTAAATAATAAATCATAATATATCATCTTAATGTAAAGTAATTAGTAGGTACGAACAATCCAGCATTTTAAATTGTAAGATTCTCTTATAAATATGAAATCCAAACAACGCAATAAGGATATCCGATTACACACTATTCGGGTTCACCGAAAATAGGCTTGCGATTCCCATTAAACGCATCGACCGCGGATTTTAGCGAAATATGCTGACTCAGTTCGCGCATCCAGATGCTGCATTCCCCTCCGAACAGTTTCTCCCGCATGCCCGCATTTTACATCACTAGTGGCGGTTGTATTCTCAAGTGACCGAATTAGTCATCCGATTCGGTGCGAATTCACTGAACCATTATTAAATCACTTCTTCTTGAAATACGGAATTAGTTCATTTAATTTACCGTACAGATTCATTATTTTCGAACGAATCGTTCATGTCCGATCCGTATCTAGTGCAAAGCAGAAAAAGTATGTGCCGTGCGTTTTGAATAAATAAACAGTAGCGCGTACTTAATCATTCACGAATTATAAACGCAGATAACAAGAAATCCTCAAATTATTACAAATACTTCGAAAATTATTGAAAACTCAATACTATTTTCTGATTTTTTTTTGCGAAAATAGATGTATTTTGTTTATACCCCCTTAAGAGCTTGTTCATTAATTCAAATACACTCTGTATATTAAAAAGCCAATTGGAAACAATGTTGTAAGTTACTTACGAGTCAAGTTGAATGAGGTTTGCATCATCTGAAGCATTTGCCACCATTTCTTTACTAGCCCTTCGCGATGAATCTGAATTTGAAGGAATTATTTCTTCCTCAGGCTTTGGATGCATTAGGATAAACGGTAACTCTGCTGCTAGATCACTGTAATTAGCCACATCAATTAAATCAATTAAATGCAATTTACATTTCTCATAATATTTACCTTCCAAGTGGACCAAGACATAATTTTACTTTAACTTTGTACTGGACTATAATACCCAGATTTTCACGCTGTGATGGGTCAGCAACTCTAAAGAAAAATTCTCTTATAATCTATAAACTGATTTAACCATACGCAAATTTCTAATAGCAAAACATACATACAGTGAATAGCTAATGTTGATTTTAAAGTTGTGAAAGCTATAATCTTGTTAAAAAAAAACATTCCACTGGTGCATATGAATCTTTTTATGGTAAATAAACAAATAAATGAACATTAACAGCAAACATACACATGGCAATTAAATAAGGATAAGATAGCCAAGCACATTGTGAAATTTGACATTATCCATGCCTCATTTTGTAAAATTATAACATGTATATATTGGTTGTAATTTGTCAGCTATATTTCCATGCACTCCTCGTGACACTCATGAGTTTGTATATAATTCGTAATCAGTTAAAGCATATTGAAGCACATTACATTTGCAACACAGTGTAGGAAAAATGCACTAAATTATTGATTTAATGTGTCTAACAAATAAATGCTTTAATTACATGATTACTGTGCAGATACATATCCTCCTCAAACCCAATGTATAAATAATGATAATAAGAATATTGCCGTTATTTATTTATATAACCTGTATTATGAAATTAAAGTAAACAAATTATAAGAATTGGACTTTAATATGAAAATGGGTCTGGGAGAGATTTATGTACGATATGTTAAATTTGCTTCAAAATAAACAAAATTCTAATAATATTGGATATCGTATCATCGTTTATGTAATCATGTAATGTAATCAAACATGTTAGAGTCCATTTAACACTTTTCAAAATGCATATCATATATTGGTGGCAAAAGTGTCATCTTCAATCTTCATTAACAGAAATACATTAATCCCTACAAATGATATGCAAAATTTGCTCCCTAAACTACATGTGTAAAAAATATTTTGCTTATACACCCCTTTTTAATGCCTAAGTTTTGTGTAGAAGATAATCTAATCATTTTATTAGTAAATATAGGGTGTTTCAGCAAATACGCAGTTTTTAAAAATGGAATAAATCAGCCGAAATCGAAACAAATTTTAAAATTCTTATTTAATTACATTCAAGATATTTTCCGATTTAATGATAAAATACTATATCTCTGTAGGCAATGAAACACTTGAAATTATTTATTAATTTTTCGCAGTCTCTGTCGATTTCGGCAATTACTCGACGAATTTCCCTCTTGAACTTGGTAATCGTTTACGGTTCATTTACGTAAATTTGTAGATTCACATATCCCCATTAAAAAAGTCACCAGGTTTGAGATCCCATGACCTGGAAGCGAAACCAGACACGCAGGGATTTTTTCATGAAGCAATGAGATTATTTTATGGGATATGTGGCAGTTAACGCTTTTCTGCCGTATTCACACTTCACTAATACCTTTATCATCCATTTCTGCCATAGTAAGCCACAAAAAGTTAGTAATCATATCTTGGATAACGGCATCTTGCAAAGAATGCTTTAAGTACGAATACGTTGCTCGTTACTGAACCGTTCCATGGCTACTAAATGAAAAAACGATAAATGGTCATCTAATCGGAATGATAGTAGATAACGAAAAAGGCAGGAACAGTGCTGACAATCTTTAAACACAAAAATCTGGCTTAATTCAAAAACTGCGTCCCACCTGAAACACCCTACATTATGTAAATAATTATTTATATTATGTAAAAAATATTTCAAATGTTACTTTATCAATTTACAGTACTCTACAATTTCGAGTTTGCAATTTTTTCAATCTCTCCACACAAATGAATATAAATTTCTTGATGACTTTTTTGAGCAGTTTTTCCTATACTAAATAGACACTGAGGCAAATTACAATACAAAAATTCTAACTTACAAAGTGCTTGATGCTAAGTTAGTATCTTCGTGCTTAAGTTGTCCATCCAATGCAAGGCCCCACTTATCCTTATTATTGGCCAGGAGAGGGGTCAAAGTAAACACTTTGCTCAGAGTGAAGCCAGGACCGATGGGGCAGCCTTCTCTGCCCAATCAACACACATACTTTAGTAAATACCAAACAAAACAAAAACACAAAATAAAATTAATAAAAAAAGCTTAGTAAACAAAATAAAACAGAAAACAATCGCTCTCGCCTTTAGAATCCCCATCACCTGGTCCGTACCTAGTCTTCAACATGCAATTAAAACACCAACACCTGCTTTTTTAATGTATGTAATTATGAATCAGACCGATTCCTACTGGTCAACTCACATAGTCGACGAGGCTAAATTTGTGTCTTCGTGTTTCAGTTGGCCATCCAATGCTAAGCCCCTTTTATCTTTATTATTCGCTAATAAAGGACGAACTGAGAATACTTTTGACATTGTAAATCCTGGTGATACTGGACAACCTGCTCTGTAATATTTACCTACATATTACATAATCTATCCTTAGACATGGTAACATTTTTAAAATCAAAGTTATCTTTTGTTGTTTCCTATTGCTAAATGTTTCATTAAATATTTTGTCTTACAACAAAAAATGTCAGATATTATAATGATATGAATATTATTTATTATTACCTAACAATTCAGTTCACACAGTTTACTGTGTAATTTAATTGTATATTTATATTTTTATCAAATAATATTGATATTACACAATAGACCTTTACGAAATCTCTCTTAAGTAATATGAAATGTTTGCACTCTATTCGAATAGTGTCTTATAGATCTCTCAATTGATGCTATAAATGTATCTATGATTTAGCAAGTCATAAGTTGTCTAACAACATATTTTTAAGTTCCAAAAATCCAACTGATCTGTAATATAATTCTGGAAGTAAACAAAGACACATATTTTATAAACATATATACGATTTTCTATGAAGAATAGAATACATAGAACCAGGGCTTCGGACGGTTATTTTTTCGTTTCAGTTTTTGTTTCGGTTCAATTAAACTATAAATATAAATATAATAAATATACCAGTTTGGTTTTCCAAGTGATTACCGTATACATACAGTAATTTAAGGCAGTAATTACCACTGGTAATTTACTGGAAATTAATCTTTGAATTTTAAATAATGCACTTTCAAAACTTAAAAATTATACCTACAAGGAACAAACGCACAAAGTTGATGTTTATTATAAATCAATTGATTTTGAAAGTTGTATTATTTTGTAAAATATTTTTTGTATTAAGAAAAAAAAAAGGTAATATTATTTTTAAGAGTCCAATGAATATCGCTCGATTTTTTTTAAATGTTTAGAAAAATAACATGTTCCCTGAAAATTGACTTTTTTTGTCTTTATTAAAAGTTATAAATCTTTGAAAAATTAAAAAAATATCCGACATTTTTACTAGTATTAATAAATAACAACGATATTGGGTATGTATTTAAGATCAGAAATTTACATGTTATTTGGCCACAAGAACGAACAATGAATCTTCCACAATGAGAATATAGCTTTGAAAGTTATACATATTGTACATTGAAGCTAGTACACTGAAAAATTATGTCATAAATTCGTCAAGATAAATTCAAATTCAAAACTATTTGAATTCCAGAAAATAAGCTTACGCTTCTTATAGTTTGCACACTTTAAACATAATATATAAAATTACGAAAAAACTATTCGTGAAAATGCAAACAGTGTCTTAATTAATAAGACAATTTAAGACGATAAATTTCCATTGAAACAACTACTTCCCGCGCAAATACACCTCCGGATATTGAATTATACAATGAAATATTTAAAATCTTATTTAATTTGATTTGTTACAACGCTCTATTAAAGCATATGTAACGTTTAGGTCAAATTCTCTTCAAACCAACTAACAATACAATTTAAAATGAAAGGAGAGATAGCAACAAACTAGAAGTGAAAGGACTTGGATTAAAACTAATGTCTTAGGCCATCTATAGAAGCGTTTCGAGATTTATCTCTCTTCAGTATAGCTTTGCTTATGACGTTTACAAAATAGGAATAAAATTAAAACAAACTTACTTAGAAAAAGTGTTGTGTGTGGAATGAACAGGTACACAGAAATGGAATGAGTGAAAATTATGGTCGGTATTTATAGGTAAAAAAGGGGATTATGTCATTAGCAGGTATGAAGAATGTGAGACCTTATTATTTACCTTACGGTACAGTTCAAACAAGATAAATTCAAATTCAAAACTATTTGAATTCGAGAAAATAAGCTTACGCTTCTTATAGTTTGCACACTTTAAACATAATATATAAAATTACGAAAAAACTATTCGTGAAAATGCAAACAGTGTCTTAATTAATAAGACAATTTAAGACGATAAATTTCCATTGAAACAACTACTTCCCGTGCAAATATCTTTATACCTGCTAATGACATAATCCACTTTTTTACCTATAAATACCGACCATCATTTTCACTCATTCCATTTCTGTGTACCTGTTCATTCCACACACAACACTTTTTCTAAGTAAGTTTGTTTTAATTTTATTCCTATTTTTTAAACTTCATAAGCAAAGCTATACTGAAGAGAGATAAATCTCGAAACGCGTCTATAGATGGCCTAAGACATTAGTTTTAATCCAAGTCCTTTCACTTCTAATTTGTTGCTATCTCTCCTTTCATTTTAAATTGTATTGTTAGTTGGTTTGAAGAGAATTTGATCTAAACGTTACATATGCTTTAATAGAGCGTTGTAACAAATCAAATTAAATAAGATTTTAAATATTTCATTGTATAATTCAATATCCGGAGGTGTATTTGCACGGGAAGTAGTTGTTTCAATGGAAATTTATCGTCTTAAATTGTCTTATTAATTAAGACACTGTTTGCATTTTCACGAATAGTTTTTTCGTAATTTTATATATCATAAATTCGTCAAATATTTACATAGGAACCAGTATTTCTTCTTCATATTACTTCTTATTATTGAAGTAATTATTATAAACATATCGCATTAAATTGATTGATCTAAAATAAATTATAAATAAAACTAACCATTGCTTAAAAATCTCCATAAAATTAATGTAATTCTTGATTATAATAATAAATAGAGGGCAACATCGTGCCATTTTGGCAATAACTTAGAAATATACTGTGATTTCCAAAAACGTGAATAGAAATCAGTGGCGGCTCGTGGCTACAGTTACTAGGGCCGTATTCCGAATAGCGAATATGTACGTTCCTTGTGCTTTCAACATAACAGCGTACCGAATGGGTATACCGCGCATATGCACCAATCTCAATCGGAACGATTGGAAGGCAATGAACTGTCAACTTCAGTAATTATTTTAAAATAATTTCCTTGCGTTACTAATTATTTTTCCGCAACAACGTCGTTTCTTTTAACCTATACACAATATTATGATAGAAAATAATCAATTAATGTTTGCCAAATGTGTCTAATTTGGCAATTTTAACGATTTCTGCATTATCGCAGCAACTATAGAAATTCGAAGTCCTGTACTGTTGATCAGACCACGCCCTTGCATACGAGCAGAGACGAAGATTTCCGGAGGCGGACAAAACGGCCGTTTCTTCGGCGTAGTGATGGGAAGATGCAATTTCGAATCGTTTTTTTTTTTTAATATTTATTATGTTATGTAATGTTTTACTGAGATTTAATTTAAATAATAGAGTCTAGAATATGGTAAATCTTAATATCTTTCATCGGGCAAATATCGTAATTTATATATTTGAAAATGTTAGTTTTTAGTTTGGGGTTCCAATTTACATTGATTCTCCATAAGGGTAATCTTTTATAGACGGGTTGAGAACGGAAGCGGAGCGGGACGGCTCGTTTTTTTCGCTCCGCCTTTAGCCCTTATATCAGCGGATTGAAAGCGTTTTGAATGCCAGAGCGAGGCGACAACAATTATAGGAATCATCATTTGTATACCAAAACATTGAGTGAACCGCCCACTTTAAAAACGCGTATCACTCGGCCACATAAGAAACCGTGTGTTGCAACTGAAAAACGCGCTCATCCCACTCCGCTCGAATTTAGCTTGGTCGCACACGGTCGGGTTGCCGGCGAAAGCGGGGCGGGACGGGTTGAGTTTTTTAATTTGATCGAAAGCTCGTTTCATTACATGTGTTTAAACTTTCCGTCGGCGCCCGCCCCTGACCCGACCCGTCCTGCTCCGTCGGTAACCAGCTCCGTGTGCGACAGCACTTAGCCTTGTTGCACACGGAGCGGTTTGCTGGCGGGCGGGTCGGGTTGGAAAAGTTTCAACACATGGAGTTAAACAAGAGCTCACAGATGATGGGGAAAAACGCGCGTGCGGCCGCTTGTTAAGGGCATGATTTTGTTTTTACATAAAGTCGATTAAGTTGCACATGTTATATTGGTAATTGTAAAAATTAATGTAACGAGCGAAGAAAGGAACCATCCGTTCTAGCGCGTGCTTTTACCAAGTCAGAGATAGATAAAACGCGAATGACAGCGGAGCCGATTGTGAAATTGTTCGGGGCGTTTCGACAACCCGAATGGAACCTTATTCCTACACTCCAACATGTGTGCACTGCTTGGAATAAGGAATAATAAAGCAATATTTTTCGTGCGTTCGGATTTGTTCCCGGTGTGGCGGCGGCGGCATTAATTATGAGTCATGAGTAAGGATGGGTTTGACAAATGGTTAGTTAAATAAACAAATAGTTACCAATCGAATAAAATGTAGACAAACCTAGTTTATGCATGCTGAAAAATAAATAAATTCATACTTTTTAACATTGATGGCATGGGCAATATGGAAAATTTCTATTTCAATTCACAAATAGATTTAATTATTTAACTATTGCTTAGCTATTGTTTTCTTAGTGGAATCTGAATAAGCACATAAAACTACACAACTTTGCCCATTTAACCAAATGTTTACTATGTATTTAGGAATTTTCATGTTGTCGTAATAATTATAATTAAATATTTCTGCGTGTGTTTTCTTTCTCATGTTTAATTTTATTGAATGAATATGAATACATTATCGATTGTTTTATTTAATTATCTTACTTTCTCCTTTTATTCCAGATGAGATTTTATGTTCTCTATCTGCATCAACCGCAATTGTTTTATAATTGTCAAAATGTAATATTATTGCATCATTAAGTGTAAGTAAGTAAGTATAAACGAGAAAAATCTATTTAAAAAAAAATGACACCATGTACTTTTTTTAAAATTCCTTACTACCCTTGACTTTTTTAAACACTACTTTGCCAAATATAACTATTTTTCTCTTACAGTTTCCGAGATCCCCATAGAGAAAATAGCTCCTTACCCAGTATACCGGGTGTTCGATAAAAAAACGCCCAACGCCATAACTCTGTTATTTATTGACCGATTTGAATGAACTAAAAAACAAAGTCAATGGCCGGTTAAATACTACAAAATTACACTAATTATATATCGTTTCGAAATTGAATCTATTGTCAAATAATAGTCAACTTAAAATTTTTAAATGACGGCATATACTTTTCTTATTTTATTAAATTAGACATTGTTTTTCTGAATCCAGTTATGCCCGATATGTTGATTTTGATTTTATATTTTTGCCAGAAAAATATAATTATAAATTAATCACACATAAAAATACTGTTATTCCTTACTTTACTTTTTAATTTAATAAAAAGTGAAGTGCGGAATAACTGTATTTTTATGAGTAATAATCACTTCACGTAAACTCAAAACATATAGTTATAAATTAATCAATCAATCAATTTATTCAAGTCAATTTTATTTAATATTAAACAAGTCATGCAAACACATAATAACAAAAATCTTGTTCACATGATTTTTGGCAATAAATGTAGTGTGCCTTGAAATGAAAAAAATGCAACACACAGATGCATATTATGTATACAACAAAAATATTGACAAATGTTAAAAGTTTCCAAATAAACAAGATCCAACTAATCTAACCTACCAATTTGATGTCAAGAAAGCAGATTTAACAATCCTAAACCCTAAATTTGATGTAAACAAACAGGATTTAACTAACCTAACCTACAAATTTTATGTAAACAAACAAGATTTAAATAACCTAACCTAAAAATTTGATATTAACAAACAAGATTTAACTAACCTAACCTACAAATTTGATGTAAACAAACAAGACTTAGCAATCCTAAACTCCGATTAATATAAGCAGACAGGATTTTATAAACGTAACCTCCAAATTTGATTTAAACACTGGAGATTTTAACATAGTTCTAAAATTGATTTAAACAATGTAGAGTCTTTGATGGATTATGTCAAACCTGAATAGCTAGACATAACCTTATAATAAATGACATTTGTCACTTTTTTTAAGGCACACGAATCATAATTTTTGAAAAATATAATTTCAAATAGAAGGTATATTTTAATTTTCTTTCGACAACAATGTTTTTGAAAAACAATATATTTCGCTTTATTGGGTTCAGAAAAATAATGTCTAACGATGAAACGAGTGTTTTCCACTGCCAAACTACTAAGGATGAAGTAAAATTTAGAGTTTAGAAAAGCCCCGCGTAGAAAAGTTATGGAGGGTCGCGCCAGCGACCCGAAACAAATTTTCACGGGACTTTTCTAAACTCGAAATTTTACTTCATGCACCACGGGCATAAAACATTGGTTCAAAGTGAAGTGAGAATTTTTAAAATTGATTTATTTGAATATTTTTCCAAGCCACACTGATTTAATTTTTTACAAATATAATTTTAAATAGGAGATTTATTTCAATTAATTTTTGACAATAATATTTTTGAAAAACAAGATATTTTGTAATATTGGATTTAGAGCAATAATGTCTAATGTAATAAAAATAAAAAATTACAGGCAGCTGTTTAAAATGTTTAAGTTGGCTATTATTTGGTAATGAAGTTATTATTAAAAAAAATATTAATTTCATTTCTTAGTATTTAAACGGCCATTGCCTTTGGTTTTTAGTTCAATAAAATTAGTCAATAAATAACAGAGGTATCGCGTTTTTTATGGAACACAGATCTATTTCTTCCAATTGAACGTACCCACCGGAACGTCGGCCCGGTACTTTTTTCTCGGCTTATTTGTATTTTTTTATGTCTGTACCATTATTAGGTAATGCATCGAACGTGATCTGATATATGTAGCCATCTCTTGGACTTTTAGAGTGTTGACCACTATATGTGAATGCATATGTATGAGAATACAACGGGTGTTACTCTGGCCAACGGGTGTTACTCTCTATATTGCTTTGTGTTTAGTTGTCTATATATTTACATCAACTATGATTAATCAACCTAGCGGCAATCGTCTGAACTGAGAGCTGCTATTAGATGCTGAAAACTATGCCGCTTTTTTTAAACAAACCAGATTATTCTTATTGGTAATTTTAATATATTGGCGGGCACAGAAAGATATAATTTCAATTTATTCAAGTGTGGATTTATAGAGGAAGATTTTCCACATGAATCAAAATTTGTTTAATGCTAATTAAAAATTATTTTCTGTAATAAATTAATTTTTGAAAAACATTTTTTCAATTTTTTGGGGTTTTTCAAAATATTTTTTCTGTCTATTGTGGGTTATTAAATGAATTAACAATACCCGTTTTTTTAATGTTTTTTTAAACAAATAGTTTAAGCCCTAATCTCCAATGTTTGAAACACACCAGCGGGATCATAGCCTTAACTCCATTGCTAAAAACGGTCCTGACCCATCCCGTTCCGACCCGCCCCGCCGGCAACCCACTCGCGTGCGAAGAGTGTTGGCGTTTCTTTTCCGCCTCGCACCCGTCCATGTAGGAACTCTCATATAAACCCACTTAAACTACTTAAGTCATTTTTGAACTCGCCGCCTAAAAATTGAGGTTTGGAACACCGTTTTGAAAAGTCGCATTTCCGGTATTTCACTTACGGCACGAGTTCAGCAAATTTAAAACCACGCACGCAAAATTTGGCAGCTGAACTGTCATTGCAGTTGAATTATCATTTCATTATGGAATGTAGAAGTTTTGGATTTTAAAGAATGACAAAAAATAATGTATTTGAAAAAGTTTGCGAAAAGGGTTGTTGGTTTGAAGATAACAAGTAAAGTATACTACGTGCTAAATGAGTTTGTCGTGAGTGAGCTACAGGTGCTACGATACAGGGAGAACTGTAACGGATTGGAAGAATATTTTTTCTGAAGTCTACGTAGGGAAGTGTGCTTGAGAAAAGAGAACATGATTGGAGGTATGATAGATGAGTAATTCTTAGAATTAAATTCCGCATCAATTAGGCGTATTTTTAAGCAAATCTATTATTCAAGTTTAAAAATGAGCATCGGGAAAGGTCTCGTTGTGTCGGTCGTGTCTCGGAACGTCGCAATTGACCCATCAAAAGGCCCCATTTGGCCTCTGGTGAGCAACCCCAGTGTACAAAGTTTCGTCATTGAGGGTTAGAATGTGAGCGTTGAATTTTTTAAACGCTCACCAAAAATCGAATTCTCCGCAGATTTCGTTGGGATTTTTTGCAATGCGTAGCCCAAAGTGTCACAATAAACTTAACAAAGGTACACGGCCGGCGTCCGACGCAAAAAGAGGCACGTAAAAATAACTCTTGTTGCCAACTTTTTTATTCGGCCGATTTGGGGGGTCCGGAGTAGTCGCATTGTATCGGCGGGGGTGATTTACTTCGAAATTGACCTAGTTTCGACGGGCATGAGCCGTTTGTCATATTCGGTCAGCCATAAAGAAAATTGTATTTCGTCGTTATTTTGATGAAACCTCCTATGTGAGTTGAACAAGCATTTTCAGAAAACACAAAAACTGTTAAAAAAAATTGTTAAGTAGTTCTTTTCAAACAATTGTTTAATGAATCATTGTATAATATTTAGGAGATAACTTTACTACATAGGAGGTTTCATAAACTGATCGGGCTGATAACGTAGAGCCCTTTAATAATAAAACTCTATTTTGTAAAAACAAATCAGATAGAAGGTTTCATCAAAACAACGACGATTTATACTTTCGTTTTTCGAAATCTTTTAAAAATCGCTAAAAATCCATTTTCAGATTGATTTTGATGCGTTTTCGTGTGCATTAACATCTTGCAGTCGCAATTTCGACGCACCTTGCACCCTTAATACCCATTTGCACTGAGGATAATTTTAGATTGAGCTACATAAGACAACAGTTATCAAAACTAACAATTTTTATATAAGTGATCTTGCACATTTTCCCCGACTGCATTATTGTGATAATTTTGCTCGTTTCAAAAAACATTGTACAATCTGCGTGCGTGAACAATTTTTTCGAGTTCATGCATTTAAAGGCGCTCGCTCCTTTGTCTCTCGTGCTTCAAAAATACATTCACTCGGGAAATTTGTTTTTCCGCACTTGTTTTGCAAATAACCATTTCGAGCACGGGTAAAAAAAAAACCTTAAACAGAAGAATGATTACAGTTTCTCATTGAGAAGTGTGTTTGCCGCACCTAGCTCCTCAATTAAAATAGCAAGATTTTATATTTCATGAAATAGAGAAATAGTTTAATAAAAGTTGCACATTCCAGAACTATACCATAATAATGTTAACAATGAAAATCATAATTATAGAAAATCGCTTATAATTTTCTTTTTACCGACAACACTACTGTATAAGGGACTTATTGTGATCGGTAAAAAATGACCCCCATTTCTTTACGGAAATATCCGTTTTAGAATCCGAATCAAATGTCATCTCAATGATGTCGGTCTGTCCAGTCGTTTTGTGGAGAGATTTCAGCGATAACGGCTCGTAAGATTTTCATCAAATTTTGTATCTGGGTTCTACTCCATAATATCTCGCGATCATCGACTTTTGTGTGAAAACCGAAAACAGGAAGTGGGTGTTACCTCAAGCGTTTTTTTTTTCGTATCTCGCTATTAATACAGTTGAAAAATCTGTCAAATTAAAGTTGTAGAGAATACAAAAATAAGCATTTAATGAGTAAATACTTTTTTTTAATAACTTTCTCATTTATCACTTGGTGAAACATTTTGAAATAATATTAAAGGATAAATTAAAAACACTTGGTTTGTTTTCACAAATAGTGAAACAAACCGAGTAAATACTTTTTGTCGTAGCTCTTCTAGTTTTCTTGAAAACAGTGAATTTTTGAATTTTATTTTCAAATTTTATTGGTCTATCTTAATAAGCATTATTAATAATAAGTAATTGTAATAAGCAATTTAATAATCCTATTTTATTTTAATTTGCGGTCGGTACCTGTGTTGGCCACAGCAGATTTTTTAACGTAGGGATGGTTTTGTCCCACAATATAGGCTGTAAAACATACTTACTAAACTATGCAATAATATTCAATGTATTCCAATCATTTGTATAATAATAGAGATTAAAAGTAATCACAATACTGCTTGATAGTGTTAGACGTGTCACATAGCATATGAAATTCGAAGCACAACTTTGTTTCGGCAAAATTCCATTTCTATCGCAGTAATTATAGTTTCAATGCTCCCTTTAAAATAATAATATCAATAAAATTAATTCATTAGGAGAGTTTGACTCTCTTACCTCATTAAAGACAGTAATGTAATAATAATAATAATAATAATAAACAACACCATTGCATACCACATTTCATTAAGTCAAATTTAAATTATTAATTTTTTGCACTTCATTTTTAAAAATCATAATAAATGTTGGATTGGCGACATAAATGAAAGTGCAAATTGCATATAATAAAAATTGCATTTGTTGAATTAGCGATTTCAGCAATGACAGTACTGAACTAGATCCCTCTTTCTAAGGTTAGATAGGCACATAGATCGTAAATCCTTAGCAGGTGTAGTTGCCACGGAGCCCTAGTTATGGTGCTGAATTACAGATTATTTATTCATTTGTATTGTTATAAATTATTTCCTGTTTAGTATTCGTCATGCAAATGATAATATAATAATTTTGTAAAAACTATCTCACTTATCTCAATCATTATGAGGGTTGTAAATAATTCTGGGCTCAGGATATATTTACAACACATAAAAGGAAATAGTTTGACAACATACATGACGAACAGAAAAAAATTATAAATATTTATTTATATATACACAAAATGATCTATGAACCTAACATATGTTGAATTTTAACTTAGTTAATTTTTATAGCACTCCTGTACATGATATCTTATAACTACACCCAATTACATGATTTGTAAGTAAAGTACATCCAGCGAAATCGTTCCGGTAAGCTCTAAACCACCTAAGTTATAAATCTTTGGCACAATGGAAGGATCCGCCCTGTTATGATTTTCAATACGATCTCACCCCACTAGCGTTGCAGGTAATAGCAATAAGAACAGAAACTTGCTTTTAATACAAGATAGAAAAAGACAAGTATCATTCACGTAACGGAGTATCATTCACGTAACGGAAAGGACGTAGGCGTGGAGACATTTTCAACCAGTGACCCTAAATGTTTTGAACACTGGCTTTTACTCAAACTTAGTCAATTTAAACCGCCATTGGGAAACTTACCGAAATGATTTCGATGAATTTACTTTACACTAATTATTGTAAATAAAATCACTTGGTCTATTTCACCTACATTTGGTTTATTTTTAATGATTTTCGACGATTTTCGACACAATAAAGTTGTGCAAAAAAAATTTACAAATTTTATATACCTACACTTATATTGGTAATTCAGGTAAAGAGGGCAATAAATATCAGGTAATTCCACAACTCTCCGCGTTTTTCTCGCTGTGTAAGATTTGCTAATTTCTAATCCCTCTCAAAACATTAAGCATGTAGCCCTTTTACCTGAATGTAATATACAGGGTGTTCCATTAGTGCGTTCTCAGAAGATATCTCAGCTTTCCTTAAAGATAGAAAACAAGTTTCTTCGCCAAAGTTGCTTAGTATCAAGGGCTGCATAACCGAAAAATAGTTAATGTATGTGATAAGCGTTAGTGGTTGAATGACATTTTATGAAATTATTTTCGGCCGTGTTGTTGTGGGGTTATTGTTTTTTTTTTTAGAAAAAATTACGAATACAGTGGTTTTTGTCATTCTCTTGATCATAGAATGTGCTATCCTCTGCACTATACATGGTGTCTCACCGAAACCGCACATTAAAAGTATATGGACTTCTAATTACTGTATTGTAATGAAATTATTATCACTTATGTGAACGAGTGTTTTTTTTATTGATTATTCGACTTCCGGTTATACCGGAAGTCAATACTAACTTCCTTATTTTAAAAGAGAAGGTATATTTTTTATTTAGAAATTTAAATCATTAAGTAACGTAACCTCCAAATTCAACTATTTTCGATATACTTGACATTTTAAAAAAATGTACTGCTTTTTTATGATTTATTTTAAAATTCGTATCTCCGAATAAAAGTAAATTGAAAAGATAAAATATTGGCTATAGAAAGCCAATACCCGAATGAATCCAATGGTGGTTTATTTTTCTAATAAAATATACAGAGTGTTCAAAATTTCATACCGTATTTCGTCAACTTTAAACCATTAAATCTTGATATTTTAAATGAAACACCCTGCATATTTTTACATATTCTTACGCATAATATAATTTTGCTTTTACCTATACTAGCATTCCATATACCTATCTTCTTTAATAAAGAAAAAGAGAAGAAGATAGGTATAGAAAATACTAGTATAGATCAATGCAGAAGAATATGTAAAAATATACAGGGTATTCCATTTGAAAAAAAATCAAGATTTATTTGTTTAAATACTACACCAAGTGTAGTATGAAATTTTGAACACTTTGTATATTATTATTTGAAATATAAATCACCATTACCTTCGGTATCTTCGGGTGCTGGCTTTCTATAGCCAATGAAAAATGTTCGATTTCCTTTCGTTCGGAGATACGAATTTTTAAGTAAATCATGAAAAAGCATCAATTTGTTTTTAAATATCAAATATTTTGAAAACGGTTTAATTTAACCTAATCATTTAAAAAAAAAAATTATGTAGAATCTAAATTCGAAATAAAAAAATATATATAACACAATAAAACACTTTTAACTTTGTTTGTATAACACAATTTATTTTTATGTGACTGCAGTTTCGGCAAATTCAGCTTGCCATTATCAAACATGAATTAATTTGATAATGGCAAGCTGAATTTGCCGAAACTGCAGTCACATAAAAATAAATTGTGTTATACAAACAAACTTAAAAGTGTTTTATTGTGTTAAATTCACATGTATAACGAAGTAGAAGCATATATATATATATATATATATATAAAATATTTTCAACGCCAACTTCCTTATTTTAAATAGAATACTATATCTATTTAAAATAAGGAAGTTTGTGTTGAACATATTTTAATTAAAAAGAGCACACTCGATTACTTGTAAGTTAAAAATCTCATTACAATACATTAATTAGAACTCCAGAGTTGTGCACTCGAGTTAGGTGGTTATGGAATATTGACAATTGAAATTAAAAGTTTTCAAGTGGTACCATATATATAATTTTATTGATACCATTCGGCTAAAAATTCAACATTGTTTCTATTGATTTTTATCATTTTTATCCGTAGCTGTACGCGTTTTTAAGAAAATTATCTTATATTTACTGATGTTTTTAATTGATAAAAAAGTTGATAAATTCAACTTTATTTATTTTGTGGACAAATAACAATGGTTTTTAACTCTATTCTCAAGAGAATTAGGAAAACTGTAACTTTCAATCTTATTTGGTTTCGGATGTAGTTACGACTTGGACCGCATGTAATTTAACAAAGCACACAATTTATAATTAATTTAAAAACCAAATAATATGCATTCATTTAAAATAATCAAGTTCTTTCCGATGTTGTCTTTATAGTGTACATTGTATATATTAAAAAATTTATAGATTATACAGCTCTTTAAGTCTACAACTTTGGCAAGGAAACTTTTTTCTGTCATAAAAAAAATCTGAGAATGAGCATCCTGTATCATTTTGAGTTTGCAAGTTATCTATAAACAATTATAAAGTACCCATAAAAGGTAGCACAATTAAAATTCCAAACTAATATTTTAATAGTCCTGTCTTTATTATAATTGTTTATATTAATCAAAATACCACCATATTTATTTTTTTAAACTGAGTTCTTTCTGTGTATTTATATGCACTTTTTGTCACAAAACAATAAATTAATTATTTCCTATACATATAAAATATCTGCCTAACTATGGTTTATAAGTATTATTTTGATTACTTAAACATATCCTCAGACAATTAAGTCTATTTTTTGCTTAATGTCTGTGTTCTGAAAGCTACAGACTTTGAGATGTATGTGCATCTTAGCAGCTGTGTAAATCTGTTAATAATATTGAAACGTTAAAACTTGTAGAGAACCAAGACCGTTTATTGCATAAATACTTTTTGTAGTAAAAATTTGAATGTTATTTCTACTAATTTTGTTATTTATTATTATGTGTTATTTTATTGTTAGTAGACTAACATTTTGTTACATTATCTATATTATTAAGTATTATTTAGTGTGCATTCGAGATTAATACTGAACAATATTTTGTACTAATTTCATATTTACTCAGTCATTAGTAAAACTGTTAACTGTTAACTCATCATACTTATTGTTATTGTAATACCTAAAATATTTATAATCAGTAATAAGAGTATCATAACATATCATGTACATTTTGGAGTGCTACAGAAGTTAGAAGACTAAAAATGGTTACTTACTCGCTTTCCGTTTCCGCAACTGTGCATTTATACTGTGCGGTGGAAAATAAGCAGATATCAGCAAACTGGCGGACAGAAACTTTGATCTTTTTCACAGTCCTATTGGAATTATTTGCTATGTGGACGTTCACTGCGATGTTTTCGCCATGGTGATATAACTCTTTGTCTAGTGATGCTTCTAAATGTAATTTGTTGGGACTCATCATGAACTCTTTGCTGACTTCTACGGACGGCTGTTCTCCTTGTTTACTCGGTGCATACATTATTTTTCTTATCGCTAACCTGTAAAATATGCACCTAGTTATACCCCTTTTTTGTTTTAAATTATATCACGAACCTCACTGAGTTTCGTTTATGCGGCTTATCCTCTTGAGTTTCGCCTACAAAGGCTTTTAATTCATAGTCCACGCCACACGGTTTTCCTGTGTCACCTGGAGCTGGTTGCAATGTAACAGAAGCTGGACAGTGTGGTGGTAATTCAAAGTAAAATGGAAATGCATTTGGTCCCAATTTTTTTATTAGCCTCTCCTAAAATCAGTTTATTATGTTTTTAGTTTCCACGTAGCAGGTTGTCTGAAAATTGGGGAGACATATTTGGAGATGTACTATACACACCAGAACAAGAAAAAATAAAATATTTACGGATTGTATTGTTTCCCTAAACATTTTTAAATAAAAATGTGTATTAGAAATATCCATTTTGAGGTCCTCTAAATCGATTAAGACAATTTTTGCTTTCCCCGTATGTAATACAAAACTTCCCCTTTTTTGAGATCCCCTGAGTCGATTACGACCAATTCTGACAAATGTCTGTTTAGCAAAAACCGCTAAAGATATTGAGATGAAACTTTAAACCTAAGCCGTTTACTACAATAATAGCATCTGCAAAGCCTTTGGTGAAAATGCGAAAACTGAAAGTGGTAGTTTACTGTTAGTGTTTTTTCAATTTTTCTTGATATTTTCTTAAATATTGATTATATCGACAAATGTTTAAATTAAAAGTTGTAGGGCTCTTTAAAATACCTTAAGTCCATATATTATGCTTTTCTGTAGCTTGAATAGTTTAAAAGTTATGCCGTTTTTGGTAAATTATGCTACTCCGAATAAATGCATAAAAAGTATTAGGCTGTGGACAATCTGACAAAACGTCAGATTTGTAAAAACTTAACGAGGTCATAGCGGCCTAATAAAAATGTTGTAATTGATTTTTGAACGTCGAACATTTTACTGATAGTAAGCGTTTATTCCTGCGCTATCAAGGTGGAAAATGTTGCAATCAAGTTGTTGGTGTTTACACAATTGGAAAAATGCCATCTTTAATTGCTAAATATCTGAAATTACCGAACAGCAAAAATTACACGGGACATTGTTATAGACGAAGTTCGGCCACTTTGGTTGCGGATAGCGGAGCAGGTATTACAACATTAAAGCGACACGTTCGGCTAATGTAGCAGGAGGCTACGTCGAAGACTCAATGCAAAATAAAATTAAAATATCAAATAAAATATTTCCGGAACCTTCTGCGTCCACTTTAAATGTTATTACAAGTAATGCAGAAAGTAACACTTTATCCAACAATATTAACTGTTCAGATGTTGTGGCAACAACTTCTGGTTTTTCTGGAAATATAAACAATAATTCAAATTGTGCTATAACCATAAATGTTAACTTTAAGTACTATTTATTCATTAAAATATATGCTCTCTAATTGTTAGATAAAAAGTTTTGACAACAAACCTTTTCATTTAATTTCGCATTAGATACGTATCTACAAATCTTATTTTTTTTTTTTATTGTACACTTTGGCCGCGAGGTCCTTGAGGTTATATTGCCTCGGCCGCAAGCGGCCTTCGCTATAATTTCCCTCTCGGTCCACTAAAGTTATATTTCGCGGCCTTGGCATTCAAATAACCATTTCAAAGCACATATTTTTCTCCATGATTACGTAGTCCCATAAAAGATTTAAGCTCAGATTCGCATTCAGAATACTTTATTCTATTATATTTAGGTACCGCTGTAGCGTAGCGGTGATGAGCGCTTGCTAACACGCGGGCTGTCCCGCGGTTCCCACATCCCTCGCACCGAATGATGAAAATGTAAAGTTCATCCAGCGAAATCATTGCGGTAATCTGTAAACTACTTAAGTTATAAATGTTCGGCACAATGGAAGGATCTGACTGAGTAACTGCCCTGTTACGATTTTCAATATGGTCTCATGCCACTAGGGTTGCAGGGCAGGTAATAGCAATAAGAATAGAAACTTGCTTTTAAGAGTCGAGTCTACCCTGTCTAGTTTTTAATCACTTTTTTCTTATTTAATTTTAATTTCAGAAGAAACATTTTCAAATAAAACCTATACTAAATATTATTTCAAAGTTTACAACGAAAAAAATATTTAAAAAAACCTATTAAAAGAAGGAAAATTGAATAACTATACTTAGAATATCCTTTTAAATAATATATAATACAAGTTTTATTTAAAATTTTTCTTCCAAAATAAATATTAAATGAGAAAAACATTATTAAAAATTAAGCAAATATGAACCCGTAATAACCTGCCGCCTTGCTGATAACGCCGAAGCGTCAAAGAAATGCATTTGGGAGGTCTGGAGCTAGCTAGAGCTCGACATTAGGCTTATCGTCTGGAGGTAAACTAAACACACTTGTGTATTTTCCGATTTTGAAATTCATCTCGTGGGTTTTATGTTGAGGCAGACGAACTTTTAAAAATTGAATACCGAGTCAGCAAACCTTGCCATAGAAAAATAGGGATATTTAGAATTTTTATAATTTTCTGATTAATACACTAATGAGTAATATTTATTGCCTTGGTTACGATATGTTATAACATACTTATTTTTCCCTAGGAAAATACGAAACTTTTAGACAATCCATATTACCCTAGGGCAATATGGATTGTCAAAAACTGACAAGAAAATATTTTTCTCGATACCGTTCATATTCGAGCGTATTTCACTGGTCACTTTTTGTCGCACCACAAACGCCCGACAATTGACGAAGGCGTGCCACGTAAATAGTAGCATTCACACACATCCACGCCACAAAATGTAGCGCGATTTCTCACAAAGTATAGAATCAAATTGACGCATTCACACGTACGCGCGTTTTTTAGTGGCTTATAGTAGCCGCGTGTGAACACGCTCCTTTTCTTTCAAATGTAACATTAATCTTAGCATTAAGCCCGTTCATCAAAATGTTCAACATTCAACATGTTTGAATTTGTTTGTGATGTATGTTGGTATCTAATGAACGGTACTCCGGTTGGTCTATTTTGTACGATTAACAATCCGGTCATCAGAGAATTCCCCAACAGTTGGCAGTAAACTCCCAACTGTTGTCTCTGATTAACGGGCCCATTGATAATTTGGGCCACAATGTATTTGGTAAATATTTCTATGACTACGGATAGAATAAACAAGTCATACCTCAAAAATAACAAAAATTATAACAACATACCAAATCTTTAAAAAACGGCAGTAAAATATTTACACGGAATGTTCGCTCCGCGATTATTCGGGAAAATTGCATACATTTTTTTTATAGGCAGATTTAGATTTAGCTGGAAATCTGCAAATATTTACTACAATTTTCAGAAAAGCATTTACATAATGTTTGCGCTACCTAACTATCTCCCCTTTAATGAACTAACGACATTTCAGCCTCCCTTCACACCCTTGTCAGTAATATTATATTAACAGATTTTTTCATTGTAACAGAATGTTTTGAATACTTTAAGTAATAACTTAAAAGTGTAATATCGTAAACGTTTGTGTCGATTCGTGAATAATGGGAAATAAGAACTATAGAAGATTTTTCGCAAAATCGCTTACCCAAAGAGTGAGAGAGCAAGGTATGTATTTGTAATTATTAATTAATAGAGTTCAATAATTATAATCTGTTATAATTGCTCACCAAGTTAAATGGAACAAGCTATACTTCTATTATTAAAGTTAAATGGCCAGAAGCATTGTTTTCATTTTCAATTCAGTTTTTCTCGAATGATTGAATATACTTAATATTTCTAACTTATTTAGTACAAACAGTCAATCTACAATAAATAGACCATTAAAAAAATTGGAAAGAGTGCTTATGTAAACAATGAACATTTATGTTTAGTTTACAACTTTGATAATACAAGCCTTAATGCAAATTTATCTGGAGAACCGATGCCAAACAGTATACATGAGTAATCGGCAGTCAGAAAAAAGCAGATAAAAGGGGGTGTACCTCAGGGATCCATTTTGGGGCCAATCATCTTTTTATATTTATTAACGACCTACCACTGAATGTACCACACTTAACGTCTATACTCTGTGCAGATGATAGCATGATAATAGACGTAGGTCAGAAATAGAGGTAAAAGAAATAAATGAAAACAGCATGATTCTTGTTAACAGTTGGAGTACCAACAACGGTCTTATACTAAATCCAAATAAAACAAAAACAATAACGTTCAACATTGCCAACTCCGTTTTTTCTTCTATTTGGGCCAGCCGTGGCCGAACCGCTGGTTTCGCCAATCGTTCATGGCGGTGATTCGGGTTCGATTCCCGAGTAATTTTTCCATCGAAAAATACTCGTCCTCGGTTCAATGAATATGTGTGAATGTGTTGTGACGTCCAAATATACTAAAAACTAAAGCCAGGCAAAAGCCAAACCCCACAAAAAAATGCTTTTTTTAGGTTTTAGTATCGATGCGGCCCTGCAGTCGGATGAACTCGGAAAAAAACTATAGGCACAGTTAGCAAAACACGTATACACCTTTAAAAGATTGTCACAAGAGACATCCTTGGTATGTCTGAAAACCGCATACTTTGGAGCATTCAACCTGCAGGCACACAATTTTTGCTCTAGAACGCAGGGTTGTTCGGATAATAAACAAATCCAAATATGTTGAGGATTGTAAGCCTATTTTTATTAAATTAGGTAAACTAACACTACCGTCTTTTTACATCAAGGAATGTTTACTATATATTAAACAACAGATAAATAGATACAATACACATGGCAATCATAACTACCCAACAAGATTTAAACAAAATACAAACCTGGAACAAATAAGATTAGAACGCTCACAAAATGGAGCTTCGCTGTAAAATTTTACAATAAAATAAGTTCAGAAATCAGAGACTTGCCTCTAAAGCTCTTCAAAAAAAGATTTACGAGTTCTTACTTAAGAAAAGTTATTATCCATACGATAATTTTTTAAATGTTGATGAATGCCTGTGATATGTACAGGGTGGTGCAATTGGGAGGTGCCACATATGGAAAACTTTTTTATTGCCACATATGGAAAACTTTTTCTATTTGAAGAGATATTGAAAAACCGTTTTCTCGACCCAGGGTCACTTTTTCGTATATTAATTAATGGCGAAATAGTATATTTGTTCTGTTTAGGGGGTGATTATTAATATAAATAAATACACACAAAGACACTTTTAACAATAATTTTATTAGCACGTGTTCGATCGCAGGTAATTATACAAATTCATCTTTTTATACAAAAGAAATATAAATTCGATTAGAAATAAAAACGAATACTTCTCAATGAGTCAAGAGATCACAACTCTCTCCCTTCAATTTTAAAACATTTTTTTTAATTATCATTTTGTTTTAAATCTAAAACTAAACGATGTTTTAATTGTTCTTTTTGGACTATCTAAATTATCCGTATCACTTTTCATTCTAGCGCTGATCAAAGGAACAAAAACCGCACTTTGTTCTAAACGAGAGATGTTTCCGCACTCTCAATTTAGTCGCCGTTATTATTATTTACAACATTATTATTCGTTTCAGAATTAATATTACTTCTAATTCCAGCCAACTGCAGTTTCGTGAGGATTTTTTATTGTTATATAAAATGAATATCTCGCCGCTAATACACTTCCAGAAGGTTTAAAATGTTTATTTAGCGTTTGCACTAATGTTTTATACGCAGTTTCTTCGGGTTTTGCAGGCAAGAGTAGATTATACACAAGCTTATACGCTTTCTCACACAATGCGTTTAAAAAAATAGCACGTTTCCTTACTTCCGTTGAAATTCCAGTAGCTAAAACATAATTTTCAATTCTAGCTAAGAATAATGACCATTCGCTTGTTGACAGATCAAATTCACGCAATTCACGAATTTCACGATTTTTTTTTCACTTTTCGGTTTTACTACCGCACTAATTTTCCGCACGATTTAATTTGAAATCGTTACGCAAGTACGCTTTACAACAATCCTCGTCGCCAATGTTGTGTTTAAGGGGTGATTACTAACATAAATAATTACACACAAAGACACTTTAAACAATCCTTTTATTCGCACGTGTTCGACCGCAGGTAATTTAACAAACATGAATCTTTGCATATAAAAGAAATATAAATTTCATAAGAAATAAAAACTAATACTTTAAAATGAGTCAAGCGATGTCGCTATGAGTAATAAATCATAATTAATTTATTAATACATCACAATATTGTACAACGAGAGAGGATATGACGCTTATATCTCACGGCGGCAAGTTTGGGACACGACGCCGTAGGCGAGTGCCCAAAATGCAGAGTAAGATATAAGCCATATCCACTCGAGTTTTACAGTCAACTTTTTCTACGACTAGTGAGAGAAACGGAATTAATAGTTAAACAATATTACAATCATTATTTTAAAAAAACGAATATTTTTTCTATGCATAATTTAATCACATTCTGCATTATAATTGTGTAAAGGACCATTGTTGATATTTTTTGTATAAATTAATTGTTAAATAACCCAGAACTCGTGCTCTACTTTTTTAAAAAAGGGGTTAACGGGTTGAAATATTTAAGTTTTCTTTACGTCGCTATATTAATAAAGGCTATATCTATTGTCTATATTTTCTTTTATAATTTTTATATTAAGTCAATCAATTTCTACGAAACGTTAAAGTTAACCATTGTAGAAATCCAGAAAAATGTAGGGAGCTTTTTGCATATTATTATTAATTTCTAGATAAATAATTGTGATGAAAATTAGATTTTTTCAAAAAAATATTAAGAACATTTTAAGGAATGTAGACCTGTATTCATTTTCCTTCTGTCATTTTTCGTTTTTAAAATACAGGATCCAAAAGTGACATGCCTCGCTTTTTGAAAAGGATGTTAGTTGTGTTTGATTGATTATATATTTAATTAGATTACTAATAAAAACGATAATAAATGTAGAATGAAAAATTATTTTGTACATGACTACCTATGACCCATTACACACTTTACTGGGAGTAGATATTTTGGAATAAGCGGAGAAATATAAAAATCAACCTTCCAACCGAGCGAAGTCACTCACGTGTTTGTTTAGATTGGGAGGGCCGAGTCGTAATTTATGGACTGTTCGCTCGAACCCCAAGGAAGAAGACCACTAACTCTGAAATTTGATACCTGACTTTGCCCCTCTTAAGTATTAAGTTTTCGGTAAAAATTATAAAGGATGTCATAACATGATTAAGGCTGGACATACATGATAGCGCTGCCATCAAGCCAGTCACGTAACTGTGTTTTCATTAATTCGATTGAATAAAACGATGGAATCATGCGAATGGCTCAATGCTGCGCGTGATATCAGCGTTTAATTGCATGAATGAAAACGCTCGATGCCAGACACGATCGTGTATGGCCACCCTAAAAGCCGGTTGAATTTGTATAATAAACAAGTTAATAAAATGTGAACAGTGTTTGTATATCTTACTTGTAATCTCGTTAAGGGCCTCTTATTAGCTGTGCCATCCTGTGGAAATATTTGTTCCGACGCGAGGTATAAGTCTTTTCTAAAGGTCAATCCTAACACATCCAAGTCTTCTCTTCCGTACCTAAATGCCGCCAGTACATGTCCAAAAACTCGCCTGTCTTTAACATAATCGGTGTCTATCAATACCACCCCATCTGAAAATACGCCTTAAAATTCGATTCAAATAAATGTTGCTTCTTACGTTACCTATGGGGTCAACATGTGATATGTGATCTACGAAATCCCGTTTTCCCAAATACACTGTTATCTTCCCATTTGGAGAACTTTTTTTGAAAACTCTGCAAAAGATGTTATTGATTATTTTAAATTAAGTAATATATTATACTGATATCATTGGTTAAGGTTAATTTTGAAATGATGTATTTTCTTAAATAAAACACCCAGGACACTGTATATGTGTAGCAAAAGTATATTGAATAAATTAAGTTAAGAGGGCTATGAGTATCAGAAAAAAATGGCGCAATGTTTTAACTGTATAATACACTGGGATACTGTCAAATAGGAGGGTAGAGGCAATTTTAAAACTTGCTTTATTAAAACTGTTGAATATTTGTTGTTAAAATTATAGTTTTTATTAGTAAAGTCTGTTTTCATTAATCTGTAACTTAAAACATGCGGATTTCACTGGTCATCTTTTATTTTAACAAGTTATCGAACACCAACAAAATATATAGGTTGTTACATTTAAGAAAAGACAAATTTGATATTTACCTTTAAAATAAATCATCGTGTTTATTAAACACAATGTCATAACTGTATAATGCACTGGGATACTGTCAAATGGGAGGTAGGAGGCAATTTGAAAACCAGCTCTATTAAAACTGTTGAATATTTGTTGTTGAAATTATAGTTCTTATCAGTAAAGTTAAATTAAATCATCGTGTATATTAAAAAAAATATTGTCAATAAGTAGCTGAGCAACACATTTTTCTAAACTCATCACATAAACATAATTTATTTCCATAAAGTCTACAATACATACTATAGGAAAGTTAGAACAGAGTATAGAAAATATAAAAGAAATATTTCATCAATCTAATCTAGTTTTTCGCAATTAAAATATTCCTTTAGATTATAAAATGCATGGTCAGTAAAAATGCACTTCACGCACTTTTTAAAGTGGTGGTAATTTAGGTTGCGAATGGTTACAGGAAGTTTATTGTACACCTTAACACTGGCTATATTCTAGGATCTGTTCTCCTCCAGATGAACTTTACATTGCAATAGTAAATGGTTATGACGTGTTTTGTAGTTGTGAGTTGCGTGATGATCCAATTTGTATTTATTTTAATATGCGTATTTACACAGTTCAAGTAGAAGCAATGACGGTAATGTTAATATTGATACATTTTTAAAATGAATACGACATGATTGCATTTGGCCAATATTTAAGATTCGTCTAATTATCAATTTTTGGGTGATAAAGACTTTCTCAAGCCAGTGTAAACAACCCTAGAAATGAAGTCAATATAATATCGTGATTGCACTTCAGCATAATAGATTTTTTTTAGTGCTGTAAGATTTAAGCAGGGGTGTAATGCTTGAAGTTTGTAGACCGATTTATTTAAATTACTAATTAGCTTCGTGCAGTGTTCATCCCATTTTAAATCGCTTGATATTGTAACTCCCAAAAGGTTAACACTGTCGGTTGTGTTTGTTATTTCATTATTGACTACTAATTTTACAGTACTGTCGATTCTCTCCTGCAGATTATGAAACAGGATGATTTTTGTTTTATCGGAATTTAGGAAGGGGCCAATTGTCTGGAACCAGTTACTCAGTCTAGAGAGAGCTATGTTTCCGGAAGTTTCAAGAGTTCTAATTGATACGTCTTTAACTAGAGCCGAGGTATCATTGGCATACATAGCAAGATGGTAATCACTAAGGTATTCAGCAACATCGTTAATGTATAGGATAAATAATATTGGTTCCAAAACTGATCCTTGTGAAACACCTATTAATGATGGCTGGATCCTTGATATGTGTCCCCCGCCCAGGCCACTTTGGTTAGAAGTTTCGACAAAATAAGACCTATTGGATAAATACGAGGCAAACCATTCACTCGCTAGGCCTCTCACGCCATATGAATTTAATATTCAAAGCAGACGACAGTGGGGGACACAGTCAAAAGCCCTGCTAATGTCACAAAATGTTCCCAAAGGCAACTTCTTATTTTCCAGTTCTTGTATTTCACTGCAGAAGTATAAAAGGGCATTTGCCATGAATTTTCCAGGTGGAAACCCAAATTGGGATGTATTTATAATACTGTGTCTTTCTAGAAAACCAAAGAGACGCTGGAGCATGGCATACTCAAATTGATATTGAATTCGATAGTATGATGGGTCTATAGTTTAAGATAGCATTTCGATCACCCTTTTTTAGGAATAAGTTTTATCATTGATTGTTTTAATATGTTCGGGTATACACCCTGTGCAAACGACAGGTTGATTAAATCGATCTAGGACGTTTCATCGCCGCCGATTCATCGCCACCGATTCATCGCCGCCGTTCCATCGCCGGGCCAGTTCATCGCCGGCCGTTTCATCACCAGGCCTGTTCATTGCCAATAATTTTATAAAATAAATTTTGAAAGAAAGATCATATCTAATGATAAAATTTCAAATATTACCCAATTCTGGAAATTGTCCACTAATTTAATATTAGGTTTTATAACCAAGTAATCCTTACTCAAACTTAATAAAAATCGAATGAGAATGCTGTCATTTTTTGATATATGTCATTGAGTGCAATTCAGATTAAGGTTTACTATTTGCAAGTATGGAAACACAAATTTTGACCAAAAGAGGGAAAGAAAAGTTTATCCACGGAGGACATATGTATATTTTTGACAAAAATAGTAAGTCTGACCAATGTGTTAAATTTTGGCGGTGTGACCACGTAGGACGTTGTAACGCCAGGATACACACAAAAAATGGAAATGTTATACATGAATTAAATGTACATTCGCATGATTCTTCAGCAATAAACGTGGAAGTAGCTACCAGTGTTACTGCTATAAAGCGACGTGCAAAATCCTAAACTATCCTAACCTATCATAACCTATCCTAACCTATCCTAACCCATCCTAACATACCCTAACCTATCCTAACCTATCCTAATCTATCCTAACCTATCTTAACCTATCTTAACCTATCCTAACCTATCCTAACCTATCCTAATCTATCCTAACCTATCCTGACCTATCCTAACTTATCCTAACCTATCCTAACCTATCCTAACCTATCCTAACCTATCCTAACCTATCCTAACCTATCCTAACCTATCCTAACCTATCCTAACCTATCATAACCTATCTTTACCTATCCTGACATATCCTATCGCGATTGGCCTGGACTTGAACTTGCCTGGCGATAAACTGGCTTGGCGATGAAACAGCCGGCGATGAACTGGCCCGGCGATGAACTGGCCAGGCGATGAACTGGCCGGGCGATGAAACGTCCCATTCCCTAATTAAATAGGTTAGTGGTGTAGCCAGTAAATCTTTGAATTCTCGGATAATATTACAGTAAATGCCGTATGGGCCAATGCAAGGCATGTTTTTCAATTTATTCATTAATCTAACTACCTCATTAGAGCTATACTCAAAAAGAACCATACTGTCCCCAATGCTGTTTTTAATTGGGAGGTCTGATGTATTTATGTCAAAGCCGCTACTGATTTTTTTTTGGAATAGAGGCAAAGTAGTCGATGAAAGCATTTGACACTTCTTTCGGGTCGTTAGATAATGATTCACCTATTTTTAAGGTAATGTCGTGTTTTGTTGTATTTTTGCCGCTTGGTGATCTAAGATGTTTTTTGAGGATTATTCGAGCTACTGATTTTTTAAGAAAAAAATGCCCCCTTTATTCGTTCACAGAGATGATTATGATACACTTTCGATTTTTATATAAAGCTAATAATTCGGGATATTGTTTAGTGAAGTGGAATAAATCTTCAAGTTTTTGCCTTAACATTTTAATTTTATTTGTAACCCAGGGCTTCCTTAAATTTTTTTTAAATTTTCTTAGTAGAATACTTAGATTAAAATAGTGCAATAATATACTGTGAAAATGGTAGAATTTATCGTTATAGTCATCTGTCGAGTATACTAGATCCCAAGATTCATCGGACAAACGGGTATGAAATGCATTTTTACTAGTCACGCTAAAATCTCTCTTGAAAATATATTTATGGTCAGAGGTATACCGCTGATTAAGATTGAATACTATCATATTATGGTCAGGGTAGATCTTTGATTAGTGTATTAACTAAGTGTGTATTGCCTGTAAATATATTGTCGATTTAAGAATTTTTGCCATTAGAGTTATGTCATTAATTTTTAAAGCAAATAGTAACAGATGTGATTTTAAGTTTTCAAGTTTGTTACGTTGTTGATTATTCGATAGGAACTCCACGTTAAAATCCCCATCTACGAATATTTGCGATTTGACAGTGTTAAATTTATCTAATACAGAATTTAAATTTAGAATAAAATTGTTGAAATTCCCACTAGGTGATCTGTATACAATAAATATATAGTATTTGTCTTCGTCGTGCACATATATTTTTCTATACAATATGTATTTACATCTAAACCGAGATATCGGGCTGATACGTTACTTTTTGTGGTATCACGACAAAAGGACGCGGACACATGGACGCGCGACATTAGGACGCGATCATTTGGGCGCGTGAAAAATGAAAATTGGACGCGTCGACATATAGACGCGAGACAAATGGACGCACGGCATTTGGACGCCTGCATATATTTATAGCATTCGACAATAATAGAATAAATTGTACAAGTCATTTTGCGCACAATGCCTATTCCACATACTTCTAGATTAGGTTAAGTTTGGAGAAAAGTTTGCAATAGAATAAATTGCGTAAGTTTCTTTGTGCACGATGCTTATTCCACATACTTCTAGGTTAGGTTAGGAGAAAGGTTTGCAATAGAATAAATTGCGTATGCACGATGCCTATTCCACATACTTCTAGGTTATGTTAGGTTAGGAGAAAAGTTTACAATAGAATAAATTGCGTAAGTCTCTTTGCGCACGATGCTTATTTCACACACTTCTAGGTTGGGTTAGGTTAGGAGAAAGGTTTGCAATAGATTTTATTTGTTTAGATAGTTGTGTTTGACGATTTAGAGTTTTTTTCACACATAATTCATCTACCCCATTACCACGGGCAGTAAAAAAATTGCGGTACTCTCTTTCATATAGGGACACTACAAAATACTAAAGCAATCTCCACTAAAAGCAGCACGAGGCGACAGCGTCTACATGTCGCGCGTCCAAATATCACGCATCCAAATGTCGTCACGTCCAATTGTCGTCGCGTCCAAAAGTCGCGCGTCCTTATGTCCGCGTCCAATTTTCGTATATCCACTTTTTGTACACCCTGTATAAAACAAATATGAAATCCCCTCCAGATTGACTTGTACGTACGTTTAATGTTTTTATTTATGAAATATGTATACAGACCTAAATTATAATTTAGATTTTGAATGTTAACTTATTCTAACAATTTATAATGACCTAATTATGCATTTTATAATAATATTCTGTACTGGAATAAAAAAAGCACTTAATAACCATTAAAAGCTTCACACTCTTTGTTTAAAAATATTGTATATGCACATTCTGCAGGATTTAACACTATTTCTATGTTATAAGTTTATTATAATGGAATTAATTTAATCCATTTCACTTGGTGATAATAACAAAAAATCATCAGCAAAACATTTCTCTTCAGTAATGGAAAATTAATAAAAACCTTCTTCGATTATAAAATATCATGTTTACCTAGTAGCTTGACGTTTACTACTTGTGTCATCCATATCGGGACTTGAGGGAGCCAACCCAGTACTGGTCGGCTGGCCTTCCTCTGGGCTATTAAGTGTTACTTTGGAGCCCTCCAGTATGACCTGTAATTAAAAATAAATATATATTAATTATTTAATTAAGTAAAAAAATATTCAAAATATTTGTGCCTACAGCTTATAACTGAATATTTGTTATGAAAAACTATTTTTTCTCGTATGCGGATTACAAATACAGAATATATTTATTATTTTTAACAATAATGTTTTCCATGAATAAAAAACAATGTAGATAACGTGTCTGATGTGACAGATATGACGTTTTTTAATTTTTTTTTAAATAGATCAACCACTTCATGTATAAAAATCTTGTATACTGGCTCATTCTGATTAGAAAAATATACCAAAATTAACATCTTTGCTCAGAAAACAAGTGAAAACAAAAAAACTTTTGAATGTCAATATTTTATACAAAAGCATGTTTTCCTACTCCTACCCTGAAATTCATATCATATGTGCGTACTAAAGTGTAAATATATAAGCATCATGTCCACTCTTGTTAGGATATAACAATTTGTTAGTTACGTTTGTTTACGTAACCCAGGTAACAACTCGGACTGAGCCAATCGAAGTTTTGTAAACGAAACATGTCAAGAGATGCCGTCATAAGCACATTTTTAAATTGTCCTTATAATTAAAAACATTATGGATAGTGAGTGTGAAAGTGGTTCGTATACTTTTCTAGCGTTAAGATATTCTGGCAAAGATACAGATCAAGAATACCTGCCCAAAAAATCACGGGAGAAATATTAAAATTGCATATGAAAACCCTGTAAGCCAAAGGATAAGTGAAAATTTATAAAATTATTCGTTGAAACTGGATATTATTGATACTCGTGTTAGTAAATAAGAGGTAATACTTATTTTTTGTAAAGTTTAAAATATACTTTCTAAAAATCAAGTTTTATGCATCCCTTTGCTGTGAATAGTGTACTACCAAGATCTGAAACTATATTACTCAGAATTATATGCTATGTTAAATAGAATTAATAGTTTTAAAATTAATTTTGAACTTGCACACTATTGTGTGTAAGCACTAAATGCGTTCACTGTACTTTCCATAATTACATGTTTTATGTGCAACTAAGAATTATTGTAATAACGTTTAACTATTTCTTTCACTAGTCGCAGGAAAAGTTGACTGTAAATCTCGAGTGGATATGGCTTATATCTCACTCGGCATTTGGGGCACTCGTCTACGGCGTCGTGTCCCAAATTTGCCATCGTGAGATGTAAGCATCATATCCACTCTCGTTGTACAATATATTAGGGGGACCGGAAAGAGTAATGTCGTTTTTGCGCATGTTGGTCTTTGTGGTCGCCTAGCAGCTCATTGGGTAATTCAAAGTACTGTCAAAGACATTTTAAGGTTTCTTGTAAGTTATAAAACTTTAAAGCTTTTTGTACAATTTTTGGTGAAATGGTCAGTCAAAAACCAGAAGAGATACATATCCGACATTGTATGCGTTTTGAATTTCATAACGGTAGTAATGCAACGGTTGCTACTAAAAGCATTTGCGATATTTATCCGAATGCTTTAGGTGTTCGTAAATGCCAAAGGTGGTTTTCCAAGTTCAAATCCGGTGATTTCAGTCTTTCTGACTCTCATCGATCAGGAAGACCAACAACTCTGGATAATGACATTTTAAGGGCGGAAGTGGAAGCAAATCCATGTCAGACCATTGAAGAACTTTCGAACAATCTTAACGCACCTTGGTCAACTATTCAGGAACATTTGAAGCAGATTGGGAAAGTAAGCAGAGCAGGTGTTTGGGTCCCGCACAATCTATCCGAGGAAAACAAATCTAATCGTTCCAATACCTGCAACTTATTCTTTCAGCGGCATAACACAGAAGCGTTTTTTGATAAACTGATCAAAAATGGGGGGATGAAAGATGGGTCCTTTACGATAACCCAAAATGCAAAAGGCAGTGGCTCTCTCCAAATGACGCGCCACGAGCTACAGCAAAACCAGGTTTACACCCCAAAAAAGGCGCTTTTGTGTGTTTGGTAGAATACTCGTGGGGTTGTTCATTTTGAAGTGCTAAAACCTGGTCAAACTGGTAATGCAGACCTTTATTGTAAACAATTGGATAGAGTACATCAATCTTTAATTGAAAAGTACCCAGCTTATGTTAACAGAAAAGGTGTAATTTTGCAACACGACAAAATTAATGAACTAGAATGGGAAGTATTGCCGCACCCACCATACTTACCTGATATTGCACCATCTGATTTTGACTTGTTTCGATCGCTACAGCATTTTTTAGGTGAAAAAAAATTTAAAAATTCTGAAGAAGTAAAAAATGCTATCTCCAGATATTTATACGGGAAACCGGGTGATTTTTATCGATCCGGAATTAAAAACTTGCACACTAGATGGCAAAAGGTCGTAGAAAATGAGGTTGATTATGTTATTGATTAAATTAAAATATCGATAAAAATGTTGTTGTTTGAATTTAATGTAAAAAAAAAACGACATTACTTTCCGGTCCCCCTATTACTATTATTTATTTAGATGTGTCAGGGTGCGTATGTATCTAATGCGGCTTCTTGCAATTTCAATCTCAAAGACAAATTGTGTATTCTGTGTAATAAAATATATAAAAAAATATAAAATAATAAAATAGCAGTGCAGTGTGGTAGAATAGCTCACAGTAGCTGTTCAAAAGAGGCTAAGATTTGCTGCTGAATAACAATGCCATTAAACGAGGAAATATATCAAGAAACCATCATGAGTGTGAAGACATCAGTTCGTTAAACTGCTGGTGATAGAATTAAGAAAATCAAATAAAAAATGTTAGAATCATTAAATACCGAAGGTAATTAAACAAATATCTCGGGCGGGTCGTAAGAGCAAATATTGATAGATATTGCTGCGAAAATTCAAACTAAACGAACCACATCTCAACTCGCACGCATAGCCAACGCAGAAATTCATCAAGTGGCGGACGTACCGTTTCTGGCCAAAAATATTTCTGATGCCCTGGCGGGGGCGAGGAAAACAGTTTCTTACGGAAGAACCCGAATACTAACTACATCTGCTCGAGGTTCAGATAATCTACAAACATAAATAAAACTTTATAATATCAGTTAAACAAAGTTTAACATATAGCTATTACACAAAATTTAAACTGTTTTATTTACAAATAATAATTATTTGCCGTTTACTATAACGTTACTGCCGAATATCAAGTAATAATACTCCGAAAAATGTGCGTAAAAGAAAATGATAACAATATGCTATTCACAACATGTACAAATCGTGTAAATGTTTTATTGTCACAGTCGGTAATTTTAAGATTAAATGCATATTTAGCTCAGTACCCAGAGAGATACCAGCCTGACAAACGGATATTTAAAAGTTAAGGAAAATTTCATGCCGTAACTCTATGTATATTTACTTTTAAGGCTGAAACAAAATTTAATTGACGGTGGCAGTTTTAAAACAATGAGACCTGAAAAATATAAATTGAAGCTTAGCAAGAATCAGCCAATGTTTTGACTAGACTAGAAAAAAAAAGGAAACTTGTCTAAGAGAATCAGAAAAGGATATGGATATTTCTAAAACAAAATTCATGGAATTTTAAAAAGAAATAAATATTCTTCATACCAGTTTCAAAAGGAACAGTTTATAAGTAATGCCGACATAAGAAAGCGCATGAACTCTTGCAATGTCGAAATAATCAAATTTTTAATGCGTCCATTATTTGCTCGGATGGAGCTAATATTCAGTGATGGCATTTTATTAGATACAACAATAGATATTGGTCAAATACTAACGATCGCGTTAGTGTTGAACAGAGAAGGCAAGGGAATTTCAGGATTAATGTTTGGTGTTGCATTAAGGGAAATAGGTTGCATTATACATTATTTCATGGAAATTTAAATTCTACAATCTATTTCGAAATACTCAATAATAACTTAGAGAAATTTGTAGACAACTTACCCTTAATACAGCACCAAAATATGATTTATCAACAAGATGGTACTCCAACTCACAATGCGGCGGTAGTGAACAATTATTTAAATTTAAAATTCCCTAATAGTTGGCTGGGCACTAACGGGCTAAAACACGATCCACCACGATCTCCGGACCTATTTCCGTTAGATTTCTTTTTGTGTGGATTTTTTAAAAATACTATACATAGAAAATCTAGCACAAATTTAGATGAACTTAACCTTTAAATGCATTATGTCACCATTTTGTAATAAACTTATTGTAGCTAAAAACTTCTATAAACGTATTGATTTTTTCTTGAATATTTGAATTGTACCTTTTATGTCAAAACATGTATACATAAATTGAATTTGTGTTCAGTATTTTGGCACCAGATACCCACAGACGCGTTTCGGACTTCAAGGTCCTCTTCAGTGTGGTCCCGACCCAGTGCTGAGGAATACTGAACATTTCTGACTATTTCAAGCCAATATGTGAAAACTATTAATAATTTCGATAGCTAACGCCATCTAATGCTTCATAGTGGCATCGTCAGTGACACGAATGCACAAAGTGCATATACAGGTCACTGTTTCGTCCACGAGCGAGCAGAACTCAGTTCTGCTCGCTCGTGGACGAAACAGTGACCTGTATATGCACTTTGTGCATTCGTGTCACTGATGATGCCACTATGAAGCATTAGATGGCGTTAGCTATCGAAATCATTAATGTATACATAAATTAATTAATTTTTCATATTACTAAAACATATAATTCAGCCATTTTTTCAGAAAGTCCAAATTTCTACTAAATATTTTTTGTCACATTAAATTTGTTTTGATAATTTTTTATTAACATTTACATATTCTGTATCATTTAAGCGAAAAATAATCCAAAAGAAATAAACTTGCATTTAAGGGTTAAATAAAATCTTCATTACGCATTTAACAAAATAACACCAATTATTTTACAAAATGCGATAAATGCAGCTCACCGCCGATACCTAATGTGCATAAATAAAAATGGTTCGCATTTTGAAAAATACTAGTGATAATTTTTGCTTTGTTATTGTTTTATGTCAATTTATTTATAGTGCATTAATTGTATATATCGTTCATTAAAACATTCATTTGTTTCATTGAATAAACAAATATTTATGATTGATTATAATGAATTTATCTTTATTCATGGCCTACTTTATACATCATGTTAAAAATCGAATAACTTAAAATTAACAAGTACGGTTGAATAAAAGTATCATACATATTTGAAAAGCTTTAAAAAAACGCAATTATTTGAAGTCACATTTATATATATTTAATCTCTGGAGATTAAAATTTAAGACAAAATCTAATAACATCAGTGTATTCTACTAAAAACAGTGCCGTAAGAAAGTTTGTACTGCAAGTTAGTATCTTTACAAATGAGTTATTTTAATATCTCTAAATTGGTAAAAACTAACTTTTGACATATAACTCGAAAACAATTGAAGATAGGCAAATTTTTATAAGGTACATGATTTTAACACTAAAAATTACCCCTGGAAACATATACTGGTTTTTCTCTATCTTTAATATTCATGGTACTTTACTTTAAGAAACCATCGAAAATGGGACACCCTGTACACGATCGAATTTGTTTATTTTGTCTTTGTTATTTTGAATTAGTTTTCTAAGGCTATTGTTTGTTCTGAATGCTATTTTAATATCTATTTTTTTCATTTTATTACTGATTTTGTTGCTTAACAGTCAATTAAAAGTTAGGGAGACATAATTATTGGTACTATCGGGCTTTCTTTATTTTTGACTAATTATTTAATGATCGGGTTTTGAAAACCATTGTTTTCCGTTATTGTATACATAATATTTAGTTCATTATTACAATTTGTATTGTCCGTAGGTATTGAAAATAATCTATGGATCATTGATCTATGGGCTGCAAGTTTATGTTGTAAGGGGTGAAATGATTTATTATTTATTGTGCAGTCAGTGTGCGTCGGTTTATGAAAGATAGGAAAATTGTGCTTGTTCATCACGTTTCGGATTGTTAGATTAAGAAAGTGTATTGATTTTCCAGCTTCAATTTCCACTGTAAATTTTATATTTTCGTGGATCTTCTTTAGGTTATTTAAAAAAGTATCTAACAATCGGTCAGCCCCTTTAAATAACACCAGTATGCCATCTACATACCTCCACCAATAAATCCAATTGTGGAATTGGCTTAATTTGCATATTTCTTCTTCGAGATGGTTCATGAAAATTTCACGAGCATCCAGTTTCACCCACGGTCATTAAAGACTTAGACGGTCGGGGTTCTTGCGGTTAACCTCAAGATTTGCAGGGGATCTGCAGAGGGTCGTAAAGCTCTGTCGAGTAATTTATTGGGGTAAAGGAGTAGGCAGTTTTCGGAAATAATGCTAATACAACACATTCAGAAAAATTCCCAACAGCCCGCGCAATCATTAATAACTCAAATACATGGTGTAATTGAACTAATATCCGTATCAAAAGTGTTGGCTTCTGAAATTGAAGGGTAATAAAAAAAATCCTTGGAGCAAAAGACGTTACATTTTTTACAGGTTAATAATTGAACATTTTCCAATAACATACTGACGTTTTAATTTAATTGAATAATTTGATAAATTATTATTTTAAAGTGTTTCAAAAAAGTTGGTATTTTTAAGTCGTTCCACGATTCACCCAAGTTACACCCATTGCAACTTCTTTATTTATAAACAAAAATGAATAAACCTTTACAAACAAACAAATTAATATATTGTAATTCCATTAGTGTAAATCAAACTTAGAAATAATTTCTATTTTTAAAGTTATTAATTTATTTATAACAATACGATATCTTCCTTAATAATTATATAATCATGTTTTTATTACAACAGTATAAAGTATTACAACAAAATATAATCATATTTTTTATATAACAAATTGCGTTTTAACACACTTTAAATAAACCCCGCAAACCATAAGCAACGTTTCTTTCCTAATTGTATTAAAAAATCATAGTAGCTATTCCGCCAAAAATTATTTTGATTTTAGTAAAGTAATTGATTCAATTTAGGAATATCAACAACCCAGTCTAAGAATTTCGAAAATTACCTTAATTTCCATAATACCACGTTGTAATATATTAATTATTCAAACAAATATTATAGAATATTTAATCTTCAAATTAAGACATCTTGTACAGAAAGATAATTACATATGAAAAATAGTTATTTACAAAACAAGTGCGGGAAAGCAATTGTCCCGAGTGAACGCATTTTTGAAGCACGAGCGACGAAGGAGAGAGTGCCTTCAAATGCGTGAACTCGGGAAAATTGCTCAGGCAAGACGATTGTACAATATTTTTTGACCCGAGCAAAATCATCACAATAATGTTGTCATGAAAAAATGTGCAAGATCACTTATATAAAAATTCTTAATTTTGACAACAACAGTTGTGTCTTACGTAGCTCAATCTAAAATTATGCAAAAAAAAATCAATTAACACTCTCGTGATAGTACTAATATTTTCACCGATCGTTACAATTAGTTGTTAAAAGTTGACCGATGAACTTAAAAAAAATAAAAAAACCGAAAATACATAGCACAATCAATTGTCAATCCATTTTTTTGAAATAATTTGATTGCTCACTGACAGGTTTGTCAAATAAATTAGGTAAAACAAATAATTCACAGGAAAATTATTGGCGTTAGGATTAAAAATTGTAAGCACCAGGCTAAATGCTAATTTTAAATGTAACAAAACCGCCGTAATATTTTTATGCAGCACCCACGTAAAACATTTATTCGTCCCTGTTTCAATTCGTTTATCAGCATATAATTTTCACTATTTTATTGTGTCTGTTTGCAGTGGTTTTAGTTAATTTATGATGTAGTTACATTGCATAATACGTTACATCACACACTTACGGTAAACGCGCTATATGAGCATACTTCAATCCACCGCATAGGTTATGTTGTAGGTAGTTTAATGGAGGCCATCAGAATATTTTTCCGGCAACCATAAACCCTTTAAATATCGCTACCAGTTTTTATTAACAAAAATGTTCAAAACCTAATAATTTATTAATAACACTGAACATCATTGATAACAGACTAAATATCTGATTAGTGTTATTCTAATTAAGAGAATTTTTAAACTTCACGATAAATCAGTGTTTTATACGCATACTAAACAGTGAAATATTAGGTAATTCAAAAGATACTAATGCTTTAGGTGTATATTTTGTTATTCATAATATTTTGGCGAATAAAACACTGACAATATTTTGTATAAGTTCAAAATATAGTTTAACAAACTGCTTTAGGAGTATATTTTGAACTTAAGTGTTTTATACGCCTGGCGCGTAAAGTAAAATTTTGAGTTAGATTCGCCAAGACAGTTAATTAAATAAATAAATTGCATTATTATTATTTATCATTATAACAAATAGATTCAGAGAGGGCAGACAGACCGCAGGTCGATAGCCCAGACAAACTAACCTATTATATTTATAAAACTGTATATAAATGAAATATAAATGTATATGTATTAAGTGTTTTATCTTAGTTAAATGTACTTACGCAGACATGTCAAACCCATGTAACATGGTATTTTTGATCAATAAAGATTTATTATTATTATTATATTGTAAATGTCTGAATAAAAATATGTATCTCTCTTTCACGACTAAGCTGCATGCGTGGTTTCTTCGTAGCCGTATAAGGATAGTAATATAATTACATATATTATACATCTAGTAACTCCTTTACCACAATTTGAGTTACATAACGATTGCGCGGGTTGTTGGGTATTTTTCTGAATGTGTTGAGCTAGCATAATTTCCGAGTGCCGAAAACTACCTACCCCTTTACCCCAATAAATTACCCGACAGAGCTTTATGACCCCCTGCAAATCTAGTGGTTAACCGCAAGAACCCCGACCGTCTAAGTCTTTAATGGTCGTGGGTGAAACTGGATGCTCCTAATATTTCAGCCAATAAAGGGCTTAGTAAATTTCCCATGGCTAGACCATTTGGTTGATAAAATATTGCCTCATTAAATTGTAATTAATTTTGTAAGCTGCAAAAAGTGTTTCAATTTTGTTTATTATTACCCAATTGATGTTCTTATGTTTTAATTTCTATGTTATTATCTGTTTTACTTCTAAGGGTGGCACGTTCGCAAATGGATTTTTAACATAGAATGATATAAATCTAGCATTATGTGGAATTTCAGTGTTTTGAATTTTATTTACTTTTATTTTAAGTTATTCATAATTTTATTAAAGGGAAGTATACCGTGTGACCGATGTGAAGATAGCCATGGAAACAATTATGAAACAGATTTCCCAGAATTTCAAAATTTCATAACTCTCAAACCACATATTTTATTTTTAAAATTTCTTCACTAATTGTTTAAACAATATATCTAGAACGAGCATAAATGACCAGAATGTTGTAACTCTCAATTGTTAATTATTTAAACAATATATTGCTGTCCCGCGTATGGCGCCATTCATACCAAATATTAAAAAAAATCATATCTCTGAAACCTTCTATTTTGTTTTTCAAATTTCTTTACTAATTGTTTAAACAATATATCCAGAACGAGCATAAATGGTCAAAATGTTCTAACTCTCATTTGTTAATTATTTAAAAAATATATTGCACCATTCATACAAAATATTTAAAAAAAAAACATATCTCTAAAACCTCCTATATTATTTTCAAATTCTAGATATATTGTTTAAACAATTAGTAAAGAAATTTGAAAATAAAATAGGAGGTTTCGGAAATATGATTTTTTCAATATTTGGTTTAAATGCTGCCATACGCAGGACAGCAATATATTGTTTAAATAATTAACAAATGAGAGTTACAACATTTTGACCATTTATGCTCGTTGAAACAATTAGTAAAAAAAATGGAAAATAAAATAGGAGGTATCAGAGATATAATGTTTTTAATATTTGGTATGAATAGTGCCATACGCGGAACAGCAATATATTGTTTAAATAATTAACAAATAAAAGTGACAACATTTTGACTATTTATGATCGTTCTAGATATATTGTTAAAAAAATTAGTAAAGAAATTTGGAAAATAAAATAGGAGGTTCGGAGATATGATTTTTTTTAATATTTGGTTTGAATGGTGCCATACGCGGGACAGCAATTGTTTATATTGTTTAAATAATTAACAAATGAAAGTTACAACATTTTGACCATTTATGTTCGTTCTAGATATATTGTTTAAACAATTAGTAAAGAACTTTGGAAAATAAAATAGGGGGTTTCAGAGACATGTTTTTTTAATACTTGGTATGAATGGTACCGTACGCCTCCAATAGCAATATATTGTTTAAATAATTAACAATTGAGAGTTACAGCATTCTGGTCATTTATACTCGTTCTAGGTATATTGTTTAAACAATTAGTGAAAAAATTTCGAAAATAAAATATGTGGTTTGGGAGTTATGAAATTTTGAATTTCTGGGGAATCTGTTTCATAATTCGTGTGATGGTGGAGGCGCCAAAATCCGTGGATGAAAAATCCGTGGCTATCTTCACATCGGTCCCGTGAATTTCCTAATTTTCTTTAACAAATACAGTATGATAAAAATATAAGCATTTTAAACATTTAAATTCTTCAGTTATTCGACTGCATTTGCGGCAATTTTTTGCTACCATACTTAACCCTTTAATATTTGTTTTTTCAGGTAATCTCGATATAATGAAGGATCAAATAAGTTTGGCATTGGAATATTGCGTAAAATACATTCAGCATAATAAATAATGTATATTCTACAATTCCAACTATCCAAGTGAGTGGGGTATTTGTTGTCAATTAATTTGATACTTGATGAACAAATGAGTTTGATTTTATGTTCATAATAGTTTTTTATAGCTTCTAGAAGAAGCAGGGTAAAAAAAACAAATTATACTTTTTTTATCTATCATCATCCAATGACAATTATCATAAATTGGCATAATGAATCCCTTCTCAGAAATGTGGCTTTCATTATTAATAATTGAGGATGCGTGACATTATAAATATATTTTAATATTTGGTCTATTTTCAGCACATAGTTATAAAACATAATCCATAAGAAAATTCTCAAGCCAAATTTCAGTTTTTTTTATCCTGTCCATTTAAAGTATTAAAGTTGATATAATCAACATTTTGTTGGGTAAAACATTTATAATAGTGTTCATTATGGATTTCTTCTGCTTTGACTTCATCTTTTTTTAAATCCTTTTTGTATAGTTGTTTGTTTAAAATATAAATGTGTTGATCGTTTCCTATTATTCCACGATTCTTCTTCTACGGGCTCTTCAATTTTTCTTTTTTTAGCACACTGCTTTCTGGGTATTTTGTCGACATGTTCCCTACATACAGCAAACACCGATGTTAAGATAGCCCAAGATTTTCTAATAACGGATTTTCCCGGCGCTTCCACCATCGCATGTAAATTAATATAAGTGTCTTCATAATTTAAGGCAGATTATTAATGAAAGAGTGAGAACTAAATTAATAAAAGTCCTAAAACTACAGTACAACCAAATTAGTAGTATTAGTAGTATTTAAGCAATATGATTTTCGATAACATTTTTTATGATTAATTTTGATTTCTTTTCCCTCTCGCGTCCTTCCGAACGCCCATAATAGAATTTCAAATTAAGGACGTGCAGTTTAGAGCTAATTAATTAATTACGCGATTTAAGCAATAAACTAGAAGCAAACATTTTTAATAACTTTTTTACGATTTGTTTTCTCGCGCCTATCCGAAAGGGTGAAATAAAATGACAAAAGTTCGAATTTAAATTAAGGTGTGCTAGTTGTAACTAAAGTTTACTTTTTTAACACTGACGGCAGTTTAGACCATAATTAAGCGATTTAAGCAATAAACTAGAGAAACGCATTTTTACTAACTTTTTTACGATTTTTTTTCTTGCGTTCATCCGAACGGTTGGAATAAAATCACAAGATTTTAAAATTGAATTTAATTCTGCTAGTTTGTATTTTTGTATTATGTGCGCAAAATCAGTGTTTTTTTGACGCATCGAGAATGCATTTTTAAAAATGAATTCTAATGCGTCAAAAAACATCCTGATTTTTCGCACAAAATACAAACATTTTCTACAACCGCAAAGGTAGAAATTCTACCATAAATAAGTTTTCATAATTAAATAATTAATTTGAAAGATATCATTATACTTAGTCATCTATGTTAATGTAACCTTGGACACGAGTTTAATAACAAAAACATTAATCAGTGAATGAATTTCTCAGAATTTCTACCATTTGTGTTCATACAAATAATGATGAATTATGACGATTCTTGTCGTAGTGATACTTCCACCTAGATTAACGATGCAGTAGAGGCGGGAATTTCTGATTTAATGCAGAAGAAATCAAAAACGCAATACAGAAATATATTGGCAATTTCGTGATTGACATGCGAAGAAAAAGGTAGTAAACATTTCCGAGAACGTACTTTAGGCCTATTTCGAAGAGACATTACATTTGCATTATGAGCATATATGGACAATTAATTATTAGATATACATTAAGCATTAATAATGGAACACTGTCAAATGATTACATAAATCCGTGTATTACTTTCATAGGAAACATTATTTCTGCTTCATATTGCTTTAATTTATTGAGGTTATTATTATAAGCATGTTGTATTGAATAGATTGATCTAAATTAATGATAAATAAAATTAATCGTTGTTTAGAAATCTCCATAAAAGCAATATACATTTTGATTAAACTTTCAATAAATAGGGGGCAGCATCGTGCCTTTTTAGTAATATTTTAAAAATATACTGTGATTTCTAAAAACATGTGAAAAGAAATTAGTATTAATATGTAGAATTCATACACGACATTTGTCGCGACACAGGCTCCTGGCTCACGACCTTCCGTTGCGAATGTATTTTTTCTGACGCGAACCGTTTATTCAAATATTATGCTATTGATACACAACAAAGAAAGACATTGTTAAAATATTTCCCAATACATTTTGTAAATATAATTGTATTTCTGGATTCATGTGTTGAATAAAAATGTGGAATGCCAGTAAATGTTGATTCAAGTACTGAGTCGGAAAAAATCGTATTTCATTTATAAATTACTAAATTGAATGTGCGGTACTCGGCGATTTGGCCACCGAGGCATAGAGTCAGCTTAGCATTTTTTGGGTCCCAATTTTAAATTTTAAATGTAAGTTCGAATGGGATTGTTGTAATTTCCCTTTTTTGTACTGTGCGGGGCGGTTTAGACTACTCAACTTGGAGTGTCGCCTAGAGATGGGCGAAATGGCTCTTTTCGGTGAGCTGGTTCACAAGATCTGACTCACTTTAAAGAGCTGGTTCAGTAAGCCGGCTCAAAAGAGTTGCATAACTCAGTTACGAGCTAGCGATCCGCTAAGAGTTCTGACTCTTAGAGATCCATCTAATTCGCTAACTTATTGAATTGAGCAACGCACAGTGGTCTGAAACCGACCAAAATGTGACAAAACACCACAGTTTTTTTATTTTGTGAGATATCAATTTAAAATTTGGTATGCTTATACTAAACACAATTTCGAGTTTACAGATCTTTCATAAACCCTATTTGCACTTCCGATTTCACCGGAAATGACATCAATTTTAAAAATAGTGGACAACAATATGGAAAACTTGTATAAACTAGATTTATTCTACCTTTATTATTATCCCAAAATTATTCACAAAAAAGTAATTTTTGCATTTTTTACTACCTCTAGGTAAATATTGATCATCATCACATCTAAGCGTTATATATTTTTAACTTCACTGTAAATCAGTGTTTCATACGTGTGACGCATGAAGTAAAATTTCGTGTTTAGAACAGCCCCGTGAAAATTTGTCTCGGGTCGCTGCGCGACCCTCGACAAATTTTCTACGTGGGGCTTTTCTAAACTCGAAATTTTACTTCATGTTCAGTCTGGGAGTGGACGACACTCGTTTAAATTTCGTTAGATTTACAACATATCGAGATTTGAATTTATTTTCATACATTTTCCAGCATCGATTAATTAATGTAGACGTTATATTAATCGTTAACAATTATTAAACGTTTTGAAATTTGCGAGGCCGAAAATTAACGGCCTCGTTTAAAAATTGTTGTAAATCTTGGAAATTAAAAAAAAGTTTGAAAATTAACAAACGTATTGAAAAATTCACGAGTCGTCAAAGTTTTGAAAATAATTAAAATCTTGGAAATTCACAAAAATCGACAAGATTTTGAAAATTGGACAAAAACTTAAAAACCCCTGAAGATTTTGTAAACTAATTACAATATTGTAAAAATGTAATAATTCTTTTTTAACGATTTTTTTTACTCCCAGACTAAGCATGAAGTAAAATTTCGAGTTGAGAAAAGCCCCGTGAAATTTTCTGGGTTTTCTCAAGTCGAAATTTTACTTCATGCGCCACGCGCATAAAATACTGATTAATTGTTAAGTTTAAAATATTTAAAACATTATTTTATTATAGATTATCACTTTACACATACTTCAAATTGTTGTCAAATATTAATATTTATTGACATTTTATCACTTTTTGACATTGTTCTCAAATTTAAACATTTCATCAACATTTTTGACATGACATTTCATCACTTTTCCATGATTTTCGCACCACGGACAGAACATAAAATTCTTGATAAAGACATTAAACTCTATTAAAATTATTATTATGTATACACATAAATAAATGTTTATATGTAATATATTTTTATAATGATTGCAATTCATAATTATATAATAAAAATAAGTATTGGAAATGAGACAAGCAAGAACAGTTAAATATTTTTCGATTGAAATTAAAATCGTGAATATTTATTTATCCAGTTCACTTGTCTACTGAAATTTAATACCCATTCATTTGCCCGGCGCTATCTAAACAAACGAACAACGCGCTCCTCACTCATAATTTTTATTATTCGTTGAGATAAAATTTGGCAGGCACTATGAACCAATACATAGTCAAAACTACTTTCAGCAATTTTGCTATCTCTACGCCATCTCGTATCCCAGAAACACACTACCAGCAAAAATTGGCCCTCTTAAATAAAAATTGTTATTCATATTTTGTATTAATTGCCGCCATTTTTTAATTCAGTGTAAAAAAAAGACTTTTTTTACGCTAAATATTTACATTTTTCACGGTGAATTGATAGCCCACTTCGCAAAAACCGTCAAAACGATGTGTCAATGACACCTTTTTTGACGGTTGTAGAAAAATAATTTTTTCAACTTTGTCGCTTGAAAAAAATAGTTCCCGCCAGCCTAAAAAAATAAAAAATAACATACACATTGTAAACAAAAATAAGTATTTTTTGGTATCATTAAAAAAATATATTTTTTATCAAAAATAGAAAAGTATGCACCATTTTTGAAAAAAAATAATTTTGGCGATTGTAATGCCATCTGTCAGGAGTTAAGAAAACCTGAAAGTAAACTTTACATGTTCTTTTTCATATATGTAAGTCCACATAAAGACTAAGACTGCTTTTAAGTTTATGGGTAACATTTTAATTTTGCGACTACAGCGCGATCTATCAAGAATTCATTTTTTTTCGGATTCTAAAATCAAAAATAGGGGTTCCTCTCGAAAATTTCAAAGTTGCCGCCCTTTTTCTTTAATGTGTCAGAGCTGGGCAGGATTCGAATCATTCAGGATTCGAATCCTTTTAGAGGATTCAATACTTTAGTTCAACTGGATTCGTGATCCGGATTCGTTACATTTTTTTAAGAGGATTCGTATTCGAATCCAAATGTGGGTGATTCGAATTCATATAATAGGATTCGAATCCTTATGAAAGAATTCTAATATTTATAAAAGGATTCGAATACTTACAAAAGGATTTAAATCGTCAAAAATAATTCGAATTAATTGTAAGGATGAAGGATGAAAAATGTCTTTAGTGTGTTTTTAAATTTCTCGTTAAATCACTGTTTTAAGCGCGTGGCGCATGAAGTAAAATTTCGAATTTAGAAAAGCCCATAAAATTTGTCTCGGGTCGCTGCGCGACCTTCGACAAATTTTCACGGGGCTTTTCTAAACTCGAAATTTTACTTCATGCTTAGTCTGGGAGTGGAAAACACTCGTTTAAATGAAGACAACCGTATACAAGACTGTCTCAGTTTAAACTGAGTCGACCTTATACAGTAATGACTATGATTTTGACGTCATGTGAGGATTTCCGCGCGTGATAAGGTCGGCTCGGTTTAAATCGAGACAACCTTGCACAGTAATGATCTTGGTTTTGACGTCACGTACGGATTTCCACGCGTGACGACATCAACCAAGGTATGTAAGTAAGTTTGTCTTGATTTAAACCGAGCCGACCTTGTATTGTTTAATTACAATACAGCAATCAAGGTGGTTAGTGTATAAGGTTGTCTTAATTTAAAACCGAGTCGACCTTGTTAGTTTAATTTAGAATTTCATGTGTGATGTCAGAAAACTCCCTGTATTTCTCGGGATATAGATATTTCTAACAAAATCAAACTGAATTTGCTATAAAATTCAAACATAATGAGTAAAAACCAGCATATTTTCAATTTTACAATATTTCAGTGTTGTATCCGCTTCGCTACGCAACTAAACCAAATTTTCAGAATTTTCTAAACTCTATATTTTACTTCGTGCGTAAACAAGGACAGTAAATCTATGTTAAAAAATAAAAATTAACATTTCTTAAGATATAAACTTTTTGTATCGTGTAATATAAGGCAAAAGTACTGGCATATTATGAATTGACTGCAATTTTATTAGAAATGAAAAAAATGGGCAATGTTTTGACTGAAAGTTAATTTAAAGGTGTAAAATTGATAATATAAAGTTAAAAAAATGATATCGGTCAAATGACCATCTTCTGAGTTGATGTTGATTGTGCTCGTTTTACAACATTTTAAATTGTTGTTCGTAAAACATCTGGCCCTAAATTGGTGATTTCTTCTTCAACGTTGGCTTTTAAGACTTGCAAGGTTTGTGGTTTGTTGTGGTATGCTTTAATAAGAACATTAAATGACTAAAAATGTTTTTAAAGGTAATAATCTAGTTTTCAAAATTATGTTTAATATTATTTGAAGTAAAACTGACGTGGTAGCCACAATCTGAAATGTTAAATTTTTTCGACATTTCCCTGATTCAAGAGTTTTTCCCTGGCCTTTTAACATAACTTTCTTCTGTGGGAAACCTCCATTTTGTTAAATTGTTTTTATTGTTTTTGTCAATATTTAAATTAATTTTATAAATGTTTACGTGTTTTGTAATTTGCCTGCTGATTTTGACAAATTTAATAATGTCATATGGCTTTTTTGTTAGTGTTTTGGTCAATTTCAATATAATTCCATGACTTTTCTCTGACTTTCCCGGTTTTAATGATATTCAGTGAATTTTTTATCTACGATTTTCAGGCATTCGCCGGTTTTATAATAGAGTTCAATTTGAAGCTTTAAACGAGTGTTTTCCACTACCAGACTAAGCATGAAGTAAAATTTCGAGTTTAGAAAAGCCCCGTAAAAATTATGTCGTGGGTCGCGCAGCGACCCGAGACAAATTTTCGGGCTTTTCTAAACTCGAAATTTTACTTCATGCGCCACGCGTACAAAACACTGATTTGAAGTGAAGTTCAGAAACACACAAATACATCTTCAAACAGAGTAACAGGGAATCAGATGTTTAGTCTGTTACCAACGATGTTCAGTGTTAATAATAAATAATTAGGTTTTAAATATTTTTGTTAAAACAACTGGTAACGATATTTATACATAAATGGTTGAAAAAAAATAATAAAATCAAATTTATTCTTAAAGGACTTGTATTCGTGATTCGAAAAAACAGGATTCGAATCTTTAATTCGAATCATATTTATCTCTTACGAATTCTTTATTCGAGTAACCGTGATTCGTGATTCGAATCCTGTTTACGGGGATTCGTCCCAGCTCTGCTATGTGTCGATGCACACTTTAAATTCGGTTACGTTACAGATCACAGATTTTTATTCTAGAACTAGTGGATTTGTTTACCAATGTATTTCTAATTATTTAAACAGTTAAAACATAGTATTCGTCTTTAATTTTATTTAACAAATCAGAACATATCTAGCATTTTTAAATATCGTTAAACAACTGGTATAATTTAAAATATCGTTTTAGCGAAGGTGTATGGTTCGGTACGGCTGGCCGTTTACTCTTAGTGCGCGTGCACCAAAATACATTTGGCCGACCCACTTTTTTAGATCACGAGCCGTCACTGGTGGTAGACTATTACGGATTTTGATAATAAAATTGTATAAAATACTTATATAATTAATACCTCTGCCAATAGTGATATAAGAATCAAATTTATTGGAATACAATATCTTCTAGTTTTAATAGCGAAGTAAACAGTGATTAGACTTTTCCAATTATTTTGCATTTTTAATTTTATATTTGTTACAAACAAAAATAAGTAAAATGTCAAATCTCTGTGTCCTCCGCAAATAATTTTAGAAAATACATTATATTGGGATTTAAAATATATACACTAATAAGCGAGATTTGATATTTTTTCATAAATTCATGGTACCCAATAAAAAAGTATGCGATCTAATCATAAATGTATTGTCTGTAATAACGAAGGAATTCTGTACAGTTTTTCTGAATCAAAAATAATTAGAATAGCTAATAATTGTAATCTCCTACAGATTTAATTCCACACTCTGAATAAACACAAAAAAACTACATTTCATTGAATTAATCGAAAATAATTTTATTATTAAAACCATCTGTTTTTTAGCAGGGAGATTACTTATCTGCATGTTCTTGATACACGAGCCTGAGCATGTCTGGTTATTGTAATCTGAAAACGAAAATAAACATTTCCTAGAATAACCTCCCATAAACAGTTCTTAATTTTACTTAGTGAATGACCTAAATTTGTTTTTAATAAGCTTGTATTTTTCAAACATTATTTGTATAAGGATTCATTAGTAGCCTTCAGATAAATGTAAATATTTAATAACAAGTCTATATTTTCATTGCTTTTTAATAGTGAATATCTGTATATACTATTATACACAGATATATTTTGTATATTATTGATATTTTTACGATGATACGGTTTAGACCTTGGCTGGAAGGTCGCTAGTGTTTTTGAGCCAAATTGCACTTCTGGTTTAGCTAGAAGTGAGATGAATTTTCGTTTTACCTTGCATAGTGACTTTATTTAATTTATAGAAAGTTCATGTCATTCTGCGAATAGTCCTGCTTCTTTCATAAATTTATCTTTATATTTGAGGGGCTCAGTGGAAAAGTAGTACAAGTCCAATTTACACGAATTAATCTCATGTCGATTAATTCGTGTAAATTGGAGATAAAGTTTAACTTTTATAGAAAAATCTGTAGACGCCTAAATCTCATTTGCTGATATCTGTACTTTTTCCAATTTTTAAGAAAATAGCACTTGTAATACTTATCCATTCAGCCCCTTAATTAACAGAGTTATTAAGACTTTTATTTTGAGAACAGATATCCTGTATACCTAATTAAAATGTCACTTTGACAGTCGTGGTGTAGAGGTTAAGCATCTATTGGACATTATGTAAAATATTTTATTCTTTATTTCTTACCAATAAATACATACGCAATCAGAGTGGTTGGTAAGTCGAGTGGGGGCCACTCCAGATTTTTTTTGTTATTTCTACTTATTTAATTATTTATTCACAATATTTTCCTTTCAACAACACACAAACATGTTTCACAGCTTTGGTGTCTTGTTTTTACTCTGTAAGTAATACAGAATGTTGGGCTATAAACATTTTCAAATCAAAATATTTAGCGGATGTATCCAAAAGGAGGTCCCCCGAATCGATTATAACCATTTTTGATAAATATCTGTGTTTGTATGCCTGTATGTTTGTCTGCTTCGTGGACCTGTAGTGGAGGAGAATTCTTGACTGCCGAGGGCTGTTTCTGAAAACTGAAAGGGCCACAGGTGTGAAGTTAGCAATAGATTTCAGCAATAGATTTTAAAATTAGTTATTTTTTAAAATAACCACAAACTTTGAAGTTTTTAGGTACTAGCATGAAATATACATCTAAATTCTGATGAAAATATACAAACATTGTGAATTTACCCTCCACCACCCCTAAAATATTAATTATAATTGCGCGATATTGTTGGGTAAAGGGGGATGACTTTTATTGAACTATTTTGTTGTCATTATATTTCTAGAAACAGTATCAGAGCAAATCTGTGACCAAATTTGGGATACCATCCCTAGAACCATCCTATTTTTATTGTAAATTTATTTATACATTTTGTAATAGAGGGATAACAAATTTTGAAATTTTTCAACTCTAGTATATTCATAACAAATTATCTATTATATGCAGATCATTTAGGACACGGACACTATTTCACCCTTCTTCATCCCCCAACGGAAAAAAACGAAATAATTACCGGCAAAGAGGAGAGAACATTTTTGATTTTTCTAATGGTAATGCATTGCTAGAGAATGTAATTATTATGTGCAAAAGGAAAATGTAAGATACTGATATTGTTTCACCCTTTTTCATCCCCTAATGAAAAAAATTATTACGGACAAAAGGGTGATGATATAATGTTTGATTTTTCTAATGGAATTGTGTGGCTAGGTAATGAATCTATTATGTGCAAAAAGAAAAATTTAAAACGCAGACTTTGTTTGGCCCTTCTTCATTCCCTAACAAAAAAAAAATAATTACGGGCAAACAAGAAAGTTTTTTTGATTTTTCTAATGAAATTGTATTGCTAGGAAATGTAACTATCATGTGCAAAAAGGAGATTTAGGACACAGACACTGTTTCGCCCATCTTCATGTTCCCCCCTCCAAAATAATTACAGGCAAAGGGGAGAGAACATTTTTGATTTTTCTAATGGAATTGGATTGCTTGGGAATAAATCTATCATGTGCAAAAAGAAAATTTAGGACACGGGCACTGTTTCACCATTCTTCATCCCCCGCTCAAAAAAAATAATGACGGGCAAAGGGAAAAGAGCATTTTAAATGTTTCTAATGGAATTAGATTGCTAGGGAATGCATCTATCCTGTGCAAAAAGCAAATTTAGGGTACGGACACTGTTTCGCCCTTCTTCATACAATTCTATTAGAAAAATCAAACATTGTCTCTCACAAATATAGTATATTATGTGTAATAATGTGAGAAATACTCTTTAATTTCTCACATTATTTCACATAACATACTATATTTGTGAAGAAGCCGACAATTCGGTAATCGCGTCGCCAAGGTGTTGACGTGAAACTGCTAAATATCCGGAGAATTACGCATTCTATCAAAAAATGTTTCAAATAAACCCTCAATATTTCCGGGGGGAAAATTAGCCTGTTATAATAATTGCCGCCCCCTGGGTGGCTAAGTGGAGGTCAACTTTAAAATTTTAAATGGAAACCCCCACTTTTTATTTTCAATTTAGATTGTACGCCAGAAAATAATTAACTTTTGCATGAAACACTTGTTTCCATTCTTGACAGATAGCGCTGTAATTAGCAATAATTAATTGTGTCCTTGTTCTCCAAAAATAAGCATTATGCTGTTATTATATGATTTTTAAATCATCAACCGCATAGGAATACTCTTATGCCCATTCCCCAACTGTATGCCGCGAGTTAAAAATCGCAGAAATTTCTATTTCCAACATAAAAAAGGTAAACATAATATATCATGGACATATTTTTTAATGAATGATGAGCTAATTGAGTGCAGAATGTACACCCTTGAATTTTACGTAATAAACATTTTTATTGCCTAAAATGGAGTAAATAAATAACTCAAAAATAGCAATTTTAAATTTGTTTACAAAAAAACTAAATATCTTAATCTTTTTAAATTGGTGACATTAAAATCCCCCAAGTTTTAGGATTATTTTGATGTTTCATATAATATTGTCCCATAATCAGAACATGAATGGTGCTGGAACTAGTGAATACCAAAAACGTTGGATTTGACCCATAATAAATCGCAACATTAAGCTGATTTAAAAGTATAAAAATGATGTATTCTGAGTTCACTTTTTTATAGTTTTTTTATTGTCAGTCACTGCTTTTGCTAGATAGAGTTTAGGTACTCAAAGTCCAAAACGACCCCGTTTGACATCATTTAAATTTAATTTTTTACTACTAAGTCATTGCTTTTAGCTCCTTAAGCTTATTCAAACGTATACAAATTATGTATTTTTATTTAATGTTTATTTTATTTATTTTTTACTTTCCCCCACAAAATTTCAAATCAAAAATTTAAGTGGATATATCCATTTTGAGGTCCACCGAGTTAATTAAGACCATTGTTGAAAAATGTCTGTCCTTTAGTCGCCACGATAAAGTCTAAACCGATTCAGCTGCTAAGATGATACTATAAACTTAAGCTTTTTATTAAAATAGTAGCATCAATCAACTTTTCGTGAAAATGCGGAAACCAGAAGTGGTAGTTCACTCTTAGCATTTTTTGGATTTTTCATTAATATTGATATGAAAAAATCTTGTTAAGAAAATCCGGGACATATAACTTAACATGTCAGTCTTGTAAAGAGGTATATATAGGACAATCTGGTAGAAATTTCAATGTTAGGCTGAAAGAACATCTTGGAGAGTATAAATCAAAACAAGATAAATCCACGTTTTCTAACCACCTCATGGAAGAAGGACATACTTTTGGTAAAGATATACTTTCAGTCTTGCATTGTGTAGAAAAGGGCCGTAAAATGAACCTTCTGGAGTCATTAGAGATTCACAAAGCAAAACTGAATCCGGGAATCCCACTAATAAATGACCAGACGGAACTTATGTATACTCCTCTTTTCGACACTTTTTGAGCTAATAAATAATTTTAAGTATACAGTGTGTCCACGGATTGAGTGCCCAAAAGGTGTAAATGACAAATTTTTTTAGAGTTGGATCTTCATGTTCTGAGGATCGCTCCTGCTTAGTCTCAAACTAAGATATTGAAAAAATGAGCCAAATCAATTAATATATGTATAGGGTGTTTTTGTGCCGAATTCTAAAAATTAGTCAAGAGTAAACTGTCTTTATTTTAGCAGATATAACAGAAATGTATTAAAAAAAGTTGTTTAGAATTAAAAGTTATGAAAGACTTTCAATTTTTGTACAAATCAACCTACTTTGATTTTTTTCATGAACATGACTTTTTATTTGTAGTTTTATTGACCCATGCATGAAGAGTAATTAAGCAAAGTACTTGAAAAACAAATAATTATTTATTAAAAAATACTAAACCTTGTTAACTAACATAACAAAAAGAAATATTCAAAAACAACAATTAAAGAGATTATTCAAATATGCTACAACCAACCGCTGCACATCGCTCGACTCGCTTAGTAAATGCTCTGTAAGCATTTTGAATTTCTTGAATTGGAATAGCATCAATTGTCTCTCTTAACCTGAGTTTCAACAGATAGGGGTCTTTGTTTAATGGAACCGCGTAGACTTTCTGTTTAAGATAGTCCCATAAGTAAAAGTCCATTATGGTTAGATCGGGGCTTCTGGGAGGCCAAGGTATTGGACCATACCGTCCAACCCACCGCTCAGGAAATTGACGATCTAACCATGGGTGACCGTCTTGTTGAAAGTATACTGCCTGTCTATAGTTTAGTGGTATGTTATTCAAATGATCTTGAAGAATACTTTCCAACATTTTCAGATAGCTGTACTGGTTCATATTTCGTTCAAAAAAATATGGGTCAATTATCCCATTGTAAAAGATACCACACCACACATTTACTTTTTTATGGTATTGTCCTCTACAGTGAACTCGAAATTTCGGATTATCGGTGGACCAATACCGTAAATTTTGCGAACTTACCGCCCCATTAGTGGTGAAAATGGATTCGTCAGAGAAAATTATATTTCTACCAAAATTTTGATTTTCAAGATACTTATCACCGTACCACAAACAAAAATCTGTTACCGGCGCTTTTCCGTAAGCGTCGTCAACTTGTTCATTCAGCAATATTTCAGCTGCAACATAACCACGGGCGTTATTTTGTTACATATTTTAACATTCGGAACAACGGTCTCAATTCACCTCATTCTATTTTTCAGTACACAATATTGCTTCATTCTCTATTATTTTCCAAATGAGTAAAGTTCGCGCCATACATTGATATTATTTAAGTTAAATAGGTTGCCTATCTAGGTGGAATCTCGTCAAATAGCGCCCTCGAACATCAGACACCTCAACTCAGCTCAAAACTCCTCTCGGCCATCTAATGGTAGAACTCTACGGCATCCGCTATTTCCAGTTCCAGGGTTGTCCAAAATATATACGGATTTCCCGGTTATCCCCGAGTTCGCCACATCTGCGATGGGACGCCGCTACGTGCGAAGCACAAAAGAATCGGGCATGACGTCAGGGGTTATAAAACCGCCGAATGCAAGGGATAGGCACATCCCCTACGTGGTTCGCGTATGTAGAATACATACGCGAACGTCACAACCCTCATCGGATAACTGAGAAGAAGACGATTCGAACGACACCAAACACGATATGGTTAGTTCGAACCAGAAGGATATAAACCGCGAGCTGTCATGATATTTAATTGTTACTAATTTGCTTTTAGACGAGGTTCCACATAGCAACAAATATGTATAAACAATTACTATGCTCCCCGTTATGCTTGGACGAAGTTTCATAAACTTCTATTCAGTATTTTCCTTATTATTACACATTTTCTAAGTCCAGGCATAACACCCCTATTGTTTATATGTTTTTTGGAGTTGGTAGGCGTAATTTTTTATGCATATTGTTGCTAGGTATACCAAACGATGCGCTTTATCATTCCACATAGTTGGTATTACTTTTAGGCAAATTCAGTCAACCCCTTCGGCTTAATTAAATTAAACGTCTATTAAACCCCGTTCTTAGCTCGAATCAAAATATGTCATATATGCCCGGACGCAGAATCATATCGCGCATATAATGACATATTTTGTATTTCAAAATATTAATATTTAATATTTATTTTGGCCATTTTTCTTTCGGCCAACGAAAGTTGGTGGTCGCCAGAGGGGAAGACGGAAGAGGGTTGACCAAAAACCAAATAAATACCGCCGGCCTCAAGGGCTAAACTCACTTCAAAAAAGTCTGTTGACCCGTCAACATCACTTCAAAAAAGTCTGCTGACCCGTCAACATCACTTCGAAAAAGTCTTCGAACCGTGCATCGTCACTACGCTAAATTTCTTTACGACCCAGTGGTAGTACGTAAGTTATTTTTTTAATTGTATTTCTTGTTTTTTTCTTATGCTTGTTTATTTTTCTATCTTCATTTGTAAATTTATATTCGTTGTTTAATTTGTTTCGTGTTAATACATTTTGTTACTCTTTGACTAAAGTTTTCATTTACTTTTAAAGTTCAATTTCAAACCTTTCATTTACCTTTTAACTTAGAATCAGTGAAGTGATTACCCTGGTAAGCATAATTTTATTATTCAGTGACTAAATAGCTAGCCGGAAGTTGCGATGTGGGTCTTCGTTTAACACCTCAATTGTTTAACGAAGATTTTATATAAATTCCAACTGCGAAGCACCCCACCCCGTAACAAATCTAGTCGTTTTGCCTCATCATTTTCTCCTAAAGTATGTATAAACTTAGCTTTAAATGGTTTCACCTTGTTAATACTATAAATTTTTTGCAAATGCGATTTACCAATATTGTCAATTTATAATGCCCTCCTTCTTAGTGACAATTGTGGAAAGTGCCTTACAGAATCTGTAGCTAATGCAGCTGCAGCATTATCTTCTTCATTTAGGTCGGATTTTCTATTCTTAGCATTATTCACACTCCCAGTAAGCATACATTTTTACACAATATTTTTTACACCGTTAATGGATACCGAACAATTTGGCCAGGGTTCACGGAATTGTCTTGTTACTCCGTGATAGTCACCCAAACCGTAGCACTGCACAATAAAACTTTTTGTTCTGTTGTTAACATTTTAAAAACATTAAATCGTGTAAAATAACAATCACGTCTTAGACATATCAGCTTGACAGATATGGTAGACTTTCAATTTTCATACAAATCAGCCTACTTTGATTTTTGTTACAAACATGAGTTCAAAAGTATTGGATGCTGATGAAAAAAATCAAAGTAGGCTGATTTGTACAAAAATTGAAAGTCTTCTATAACTTTTAATTCTAAATAACTTTTCTAATACATTTTTGTTATATCTGCTAAAATAAAGACCTCTTGACAAATTTTTAGAATTCCGCCTAAAAACACCATGTTTATTAATTGATTTGGCTCATTTTTTCAATATCTTAGTTTGAGACTAAGCAGGAGCGATCCTCAGAACATGAAGATCCAACTCTGAAAAAATTTGTCATTTACACCTCATATGCACTCAATTCGCGGACACACTGTATATAAGATCCTAATGTTAGTTTAAGTAGTTAGTTTGATAATGGCTCGCTGTTGAGCCGAAACTAGTTACAGTTTAAAATAAAAGTGAATACAAAAAAGTAATCAGTGAATTATTTGGTGTTTCCAATGTTATCTGTGCGATGAGTTAATCTATAATCTAGTAGTAATTAAAGCACGAAAGTTATAGAGTGTGACAATATAAATATATGATACGATATAATAATAATTATTATTATAATATGAAGAGGTACACTACATAACGAAGTAGATGCCTTCACCATTAATGATTTGAATTCGATATTTCATATTATTATTCAAAATATTGTAGACAAACAGTTAAAATCTAGCAACATAAAATATAAATTCAAGTTATTTGGAACTACATAGATTACTATCAAAAATCAAATATTAATTATTGCCGAGTTCCGCACATTCAATTTGGTAAATTATAATTGAAACAGGTATTTTTTACACTCAGCACTTCAATCAACATTTATTGGCATTTCACATTCCTTTTCAAAACACGAATGCAGAAATGCAATTATATTTACAAAATGTATTGGGAAATATTTCGACAACGTCTTCCTTTGTTGTGTATCAATAACATAATAAATAAACGGTCCGCATCAGAAAAAATGCATTCGCAATTCAAGGTCGAGAGCCGGAGCCAGGAGCCCGCGTTGCGACTAATGTCGTACACGAATTAGGCCGGTCGTCCACTGGAAGCGTCCACACGCGGCTACGCGCTCACGCGATACAAGCGGCGACAGGCGGCTGCAAGACTAGCGGTTACACGCGACAGGGGTCGTACACTGCATGTGACTTCGCGCTGCTCATTTTTTCGGCACCGCCAAAAGAGTAGTGCATTTTTAATGGTTTCAGAGGATGTTTACCCTTTGGAAAGTCCCTATGTAATTAGGGGTATATTAGAATTTGAAAAAATATAATTTTTATAAAAAATATTCAAATTATAAAATTCAATATTTATTTTGTAGCAGTTTATACTGTTAAATACTCCTACCTAGTAAGAAATGAAAAAGGATACAAATATTTAGCACTATTGTTATCAGAAAACAGTAAGGTTGTACTTGAAAAAGACAAAGTAGGAAGAAAAGACACAGGACTAGACGCGGCTACGAGCGACGGATCCCATTCTCTTGGGATCTGACGCAGCTTCACGCTCGGCGCGAGAATCCGCATGTCCGCGCACGCTTACACTGGACGAGATTCATTGGACTTACACACATCGGGATCTGTCGCGCGTATACGCCCGTTGTCGTTCATATCGCATGAGCGCGTAGCCGCGTATTGTCGCTTCCAGTGGACGACCAGCCTTATACATATCAAATCTAATTTCTTTTCACATGTGTTTAGAAATCATAGTACATTTTTAAAATATCACTAAAAAGGCACGATGATGCCCCCTTTTTATTGAAAGCATAATAAAATTTTACATTGCTCTTATGGAGATTTATAAGCAACGATTAGTTTTATTTGCCATTTATTTTCGATCAATCTATTTAATAAAACATGTTTATAATAATTACCTCAATAAATGAAAGCAATATAAAGAAGAAATAATGTTTCCAATGGAAGTATTTCACGGATTTATGTGATCGTTCGACAGTGTTCCATTATTTAATTTATATTTAATTTAAGAACCATTTTTTTGAAAAAAGAATACTGTCAATTTATTCGCACAACTTCAATGTACAATATTTATAAGTTTCAAAGATCTATTTTCATTATTGTGGAAGATTAATCCTTGTTCGTTCTTATGGCCAAATAACATGTAAATTTCGGACCTTAACATAAATTTACAACGTTCGTGAAAATTGACGAAAATCCTGAAACTTTAAAATTGAGAAAATCATCAAAAGTATGTCAACTTGACATGGGTCGGCATTAGCCAACATTTCGACTATAATGACAGTTGACATACAAGTCGGCGCTAGCCGACATTTAGTAAAGCCAGTAAAGTAAAGCCATAAGCCAGCGGTAGCCGACATTTGAACTATAAAGACAGTTGACATAAGTCGGCGCTAGCCGACATTTGCTAAATCGGGTCAACTCGACATAACTCGGCGTCAGCCGACATTTGGACTATAATGACAGCTGACATAAGTCGGCGCAAGCCGACATTTGGACTATAATAACGGTTGACATAAGTCGGAGGCAACCGACATTTGAATATAATGATAGTTGACATAAGACATTTACCAATCGTGCCAACTTGACACGAGTTTGAATTGAACTATAATGAGATCGCCATGTCATTGTTTTTCTTTGACAGTTACGATATACATTTTGATAGTAGTGATATATTTTAAAGTAACGAGTGTCTTCCACTCCCAGACTAAGCATGAAGTAAAATTTCGAGTTGAGAAAAGCGCCGCGTAGAAAATTTTCACGGGGCTGTTCTAAACTCAAAATTTTACTACCGACGAGAAGTTGGCCACACATTTCCAGCCACGGATTTTGACGCCTCCACCATCTCACTAATTATGAACAATCTCATTAAAAAAATTATATCTCCCAAGGCACATACTTTATTTTCAAAATGTCTTTACTAATTGTTTAATCAATATATCTAGAACGATTATAAATGATCAGAAAGTAAAAACTCTTGTTTGTTATATTTTTAAACAATATGTCGTGCGTATGGCCACCACACATACAAAATTTAAAATATTCATATCTCCTAAGACACAAACCTTATTTCCAAAATATCTTCACTGATTGTTTAAAAATATATCTAGAACAGTTATAATTGACCAGAAAGTTATAACTCTCATTTGTTATATTTTTGAAACAATATATTTCTGTTAACGTATGGCCACCACACATACCAAATTTAAAAAGTTCATATCTACCAAGGCACATACTTTATTTCCAAATTGTCATCACTGCTTGATTAAACAATATATCTAGAACAGTTATAAATGATCAGAAAGTTATAACTCTTATTTGTTATATTTTTTAAACAATATATTTCTGTTAGCGTATGGCCACCACACATACCAAATTAAAAAATTCATATCTCCCAAGGCACATACTTTATAGCCACATTTTTTTCTCGAAATTGGGGTTGGTGCAAAAATTGTCATTAACACCTTTCGAAAGTAGACATCGTTTTTTCAATTTAGTTAATATATACTAGGTGGAGGGCTGGCTATCCGTACTGCCAGCCCCCACACCGAAAATTTGTTTCTGTCGCTAAATGAAATGCAAAAAAAGTTTCTTACGGAAATAAGAAGTACATAAAGAGTGCATTTTGCTGCATTGTTTTCTTAATATTTTTTTTAAGTAGGGCGGCTAGGTAAATGGAGGTCTTTTAAACCTGGTTTGTATTGAATTGCCGTACCTTATTACCCGAGTACATAATGTCTGGAAAATCCAAAAGGTTTTTGGCAAAATGAAATACATGTCATAAATATATTTTTCTGTACAATTGTAAATCATCGGGAAGGCTTGGAGATCAATTGTGCAATAAAACATTGAAATACTGTGAATAATGACAATTTTTTCGATAAATACTTTGTAAAAATATGTTCATTCCTTGAAAATTACAGTTAGTGGAAACACGTCGAAATAATAGTGAAACAAACCAAGTGATTTTTGTACATTAAAATCTCATCTAGCTGCAGTTTTAGTTGTACTTCAGCGATTCATCGATCCATACCATTTTGGTTTTTGAATTGATCAAAACTTTCAAAGGTAGTTCTTTTTCATATATTTTTTTATATTAATTACTTTTAATTAATGTTCATTCTTGTTGGGTTATTTTTAGTTACCAAGTTGTTTTGCGTTAAAAAATCAATAACAAAATTAAATCAAAACACATACTTTTTAAACTCTTAAATAAGCTTGAGGATGCCACAAGCAATGAATTAGTTATAAAAAATTAAATTTAAATTATGTCAAATGGGATCGTTCTGGACTTTGAATGCTAAAATTCTCTCTAGCAAAAGCCGTGGCTGACAAAAGAAATCAATAAAAAAAATAAATCAAAACACACACTTTATATACTTTTAAATAAGCTTGAGGATGCTACCAGCAATGAATTAGTAATAAATAATTCAATTTAAATTATGTCAAACGGGCTAGTATTGGTCTTTCAATACCAAAACTCTCTCTATCAAAAGCCATGGCTGACATAAAAATCAATAAAAAAATGTAATCAAAACACATACATTATATACTTTTAAATAAGCTTGAGGATGCCATAAGCAATGAATAAGTAATACACAATTAAATTTAAATTATGACAGACGGGCACGTTTTGGACTTTGAATACCTAAACTCTCTCTAGCAGAAGAAATCAATTAAAACATTAAATTTTGGACTTTCAATACCAAAACTCTCTCTAGCAAAAGCAGTCGCTGACAAAACAATTAATAACAAAATTAAATCAAAATACATCATTTTTATACTTTTAAAAAAGCTTAAAGACAATACAAGCAATAATTTACTAATAAAAAAAACAAATTTAAATGATGTCTCTCTATAGATTATAGTGACCTAATTGAAGAATATTTTTTTAAATACTGTCAAATGATTAGTTTAACTGAGCACTGGAATTGATTAGTTTTTGTTTTGTTGCTTATAATTTATTTAAATAAAAATGGCATGGTGGATGCGCCGGGCAAATCCGTGGGCATCTTCACGTGGGTGTATATGTATATGTGTATATTATGCGGCATGTGCCAAATGCTACTTTCTTTGGAATAACCGTGTGTTACAATAATAATAATAATAATAGATTTCTATCGTGGCAGTCAATGTCTTATGGACACTTGAAACCAATATCTAAGAAGTGCACCTACCTTATTTATAATATACAGGGTATCTCGGTTATTTGATAAGATAGAGTCGGTTAGAGCAGGACAATAACGATTTGGCTCCGGACCCTCCAGCAGCAGTGTAAAGATTTCAGTAAAAATTGGGATAAGGGATTTTCATCAATTTTCTATTTGGATTCTACTCCACAATATCTCGAAATGATCAACTTTTTTTTATTTTTGCCGGATTTGTCAGTTTTCGAGATACTTTTTAATGAGCAATCTAGTATCATATTTGATTTTATTATAGCGCTAACGTACCCAGGATCCATAGCCAACTTTTGTATAAATTTTCATATTTTTTGCAAGAACGTTGTCTTTTTGAATGACCAATTTAACCGTCGCTCTATTTCTGTGAATAGTGAGATCCCCACGCATTTGCAAGAAATACTAACATCCTGATTTTTATATGTCCCTTTTGACTGTTGAACTTTGTTCAAAAGCCTACTTAAGTTTTTGTTCTTCGCGAAATGATTAATGACAAATTAATGTGTAAGTCACAGCTAACAATGCAGAGCAGAGAAATAATAAATACATTTCACATTTTTCAAAATCTATCAAAAACTAAAACACCTTCATAAAAAGTATGGTTAAGTTAAATGTTTATTTTTTGATTCTTTACAATAAATTTGTGTGAACGTTTTTTAATAGCGAAAATAACTTACTCAATTTCAAGAAAACGCCAAGAGTAAACACCCCCTTTTTTCCAGACTATTACCCAAAAGTTGGTAATTTCAAAATATTTTCGAGTACCATGCAAATACAATATTTTATCAAAATCCATTCTGCCATTTTCGCTGAAAATAGTTCCTAGGACCCCAAAAACATATAATATTTTCGAGTACCATGCAAATACAATATTTTATCAAAATCCATTCTGCCATTTTCGCTAAAAATAGTTCCTAGGACCCCAAAAGATATATTTCAGTTAAAAAATGAGGGGTTTAATTTTTGACCGATCACAATAAGTTCTCCCAAAACTGTTAACTGCCAATGGTTTAGCACTATTGGTTTAGACTATTAGCAATGAATTCACTGCAGAAAAGTTAAATCCGACCGTGGATAACATTGTCGTTTTCTACACTGAAATTTATTCTTCAGCCACGGATTTAACCCGACGAATGCATTGGGCATTTTATTATGACAACATATTTAAACATTTATAAATACTATTTGACGATCTATGCCAGGTTCTCAACGTGGGCGATAACGCCCCTCGAGACTTTCAGGGGGGGCAGTAAACAAGCCAAAGAAAATTAGAGGGCGTTGAGATGGCACAGAAGGGGCGTGGGCAGGTTAAAAAAATAGTCTCAAGAATACAAGCTTAGAACGTGATCTAAATTAAAGTGAGCATACATGCGTCGACAGGACTGAACCCGCAGCCCCCGACCCGCACTCTGCTCCCGCGTCGCCCTTGCCCCCGCACGGCGTCCGCGCCGGGTGTTATAAACGAGTCACTGCATGTTTATCTTATTCCTGTCGATGCGTGTTATATGTCTCCAACCTATATAAAGGCAGTGATTGTTCATTTTATTTTCATTGGAATTATCGCGCACAGATAACAGGGTTTTAAAAGTTGTAAAGTGGAAAGTTAAAACCATGTTGAGAGTAAAAAAGAAGTATAGTGTTTATTGTTGAATACGGATTTATCAAAAATGCCACAAATCCATCATCGCCAAGAAGTACGAAATTTAACCAATTATATCAATCAGCTTCTAAGCAAGACGGTGGCGGACTTCGAGCTTCGTACAATATCTCAGTGTAGATTGCTAAAACAGGCAAACCACATACTATTTGGGGAAGATTTAATTTTACCAGCAGTAAAAGAAGTAATAACCACTGTGCTCCACCAACCAGCTGCAGATATTATCCAAAATATTCCTTTGAGCAATAGTTCTGTGCAAAGACGAATTAATGAGATGGCTGAAAACATTCAAGAATCATTGTGCAATCATCTGCAGACTTATCAATTTTCAATTCAGCTGGATGAGTCTACTTTAACAACCAATGAAGCATTGTTATTGTTATAGGTGAGGTTCATCAAAGTTAAAAAATATGTCAAGAACTATTGTTTGCTACAAATCTTAAACAGATACAAAAGAAGAAACCATATTTAATACACTGGAGAAGTTTTGTGACGAAAAGGAAATTCCTTTTAATAATATTTTATCAGGTGCTACGGATGGCGCACCGGCTACGACAGGGCGTCACAAAGGCTTCATAGCGCGCTTAAAAAATAAAGGTTCTGACGTGCTTACTGTGCATTGCGTAATTCATCGCCAACATTTGGTTGCGAACAATCTGAATGAACGCCTCCATACATCACTGCAATATGTTATCAGAGCAGTTAATAAAATGTTATCAGAGCAGTTAATAAAATCAGAAGTTAATAAAATCAGAAGTTAATAAAATCAGAAGTTAATAAAATCAGAAGTAACTGATGATGACAGATTATTTAGTCAGCTTTGCATTGCCAATGATGATGATTTCAACCTTCATACAGAGGCTGTCAAAAGGTAATTGTTTAACTCGATTTTACAATCTGTTTGGGTCTGTAATAGAGTTCCTAGGAAATAAAGACACAAAATTGCGCGTCAACCTCATCTCATCAAAAAACAATATTGCGTACTTGAAATTGTTTAATAATGTCAATCTAAAACTTCAAGGCGATGACTGAAACTTGATTAGGACAAAAAATAGCGTTGCTGCTTTTGTATCCAAACTGGTATTCTACAAAAGAAGTATTAGCAGACGGGAATTCAATAACTTCCCAAATTTATCAGCAGTATCATTTAAGAACGACGACTTGCTTGTTTACTGTCAACACTTGGAAAACCTCCACAGTGATTTCAAGAAACGATTCCAGGATATTTGAAACAAGGACATACCAGACTGGTGTTTGGATCCTTTTTCAAATGTCAGTACAGCAGGATCATCTTAGTTAGAAGAAGAACAAATATAACTGACGACAAATGAGGAATTAAAAATGAAATTTAAGAATTGCTACCAAGAATTTTGGCTACAGAAGCCGATTTCGCAGCTGTACCAGGATTATGGTTGACTGTTCAACGATTTCTGATAGAATTCCCATTGTCTTATTTTAGTTGTCAATATTGCTACAGCACTAGATCCACGTTCAGCTAAATACGACGATGGGAATGCTATCAGAAATCGTTGAACAATCGACCATAATCCTGGTACAGTTGCGAAATAGGCTTCTAACATGGTTACTAAACGCGGCGAATTACGATTGTTTTTAAGTAAAATCGAGACTGATACTAACAAACTCCATTGGATACTTTAATAAAAACACTACATTCTAAAAAATGGGGAAATAAAATTGCATTATTTTTAATGTTTACTACTTTACCTGATGATTGTATAAAAATTGTAGTTCAATTGTTTTAGTAAAAGGTTTAAAATATTATTAACTATTTTGATGCATTTTACATTGTTGAAAATGTAAAAACTCTACCCTAATTTATATGAATTTTTATAGATATATCCAATGTTAAGTCTTAGATTTTGAATTTTTTTAACGATTTTTCAAATTACATTCTACTTAAAATCCTATAATTATATTTATTGTGATAACAGTTATTTAGGAATCTCATAACTTCGATTTTAGTGAAATTATATACAGAAAATTGTATTATAATAATGGTTATTTAATATTGCACGTTGGCAATAGCTGTTTCAGATTCGTGACAGATAGTAAGTAAAAAAATTTGAGGAACTCTAGAAAAAAAATTCTCTGGGCAAAATAAGGTCGAGAACCTATGTTCTATGCGGTCAATTTTTACAAATAATAGTGTATTGCAAGTAATAATGAACCAGCCACGATTCTTGATTCCGACATTTTCAAAAACTCATAACTTCTAAGTATCTCTATGTGGAAACAATTTTCTCGTGTCAATTGTTGCTATTGAGTATTGTAAACAATACTACACAATAAAAACACCGGCAAAATGACTTAACGATTTTTATTAATTTTTGATAACGAAATTTTCAAAAATTCACAACTTCTAAGTGTTCCCATTTGAAAACAAATATTTAATGTCAATTGTTTCTATGGAGTATTGTTAACAATACTGAACAATCAAAACACCGGCAAAACAACTTGCTGATTATTTTTATTTGCATAGTATTTCTATAACTTTAAAAACAAATGAGTTATAGGTGTTTATTTAAATTGACGATTTATCAACTTTCGGTTATAAACCGGAAACGGTTAGAGATTTTCTCTTCACTACTGATGAATATGTTTATTTTCTTACTTAAGAGTTGGAAAACAACATTATAAAGTGAAAATATCGTTCTCTCTCCCCCAACGGTTAAATGTCAATAGAAAAACGCCTTATTTTTAACCCAAAACTAAAAATAAATATAGAATACTAAAAATTAATAGTACCAGTAATGGATGTAATAATACTTTGTCAATGCGCTTTGGTTGTTTGAATTTAATGGTAAGTCATATGAATAAGCTGTTTTTTAAGCCTGAAAGAACTTTAAATTAAAATAAAACAGATTAAATTTGACCAAATGAACCGAATTTTTTAAATTGAAGTATTCAAATATTCATTCGAAAATATATTCAATTCCTCGAATATTCTAATTATTCAAATATTTGAATATTCAAATAGTCAAATATTCAAATATTGCAATATTGGAATATTCAAATATTCGAAGACTCAAATATTTGAATACTCAAATATTTCAATATTTAAATGTTCAAATAAATATTTAAATAATTAAATTTAAATAAATTTTCAAATATCCAAACGTTCGAATTTTTGAACTCATAGATTTAAGAAGGGAAATTAGTAATTATTAGAAAGTAACTATTATAAGTTATAAGTATTATATATAGTAATCATTAATTGAAACAAATCATCTTAACTGGACAATCAATGTTTGTATCTATAAACAATTTACCAGGACAATCATAGAAAAGTCAGGGCGTTTTATTTCTCGGGAAATGTCATGGAAAATTCAGAGAATTTAGGTTTTTTTTTAGCAAAATGTCCGAGATTTTTAGATACAAAAGTAAATATCTCAAAGGGGTGTATTACATCTTATCATTTTTTGATAAAATAAAGTGGGAAGTAAATAAATGAGAATTTAAACAAATTCAATACAAAGTAGAAATGATTAGTTAAATATAAAATTTAAAAATAAAACGAAATAAAATGTTCTATGCACTATTTATTTTATAAGAAAAGAATAGACAAAAAGACGACTTGTAGTCATGAAGTAGTTCGAGTGCAGAGAATATTCAAATATTAAAATATTTAAATATTAGAATATTAGAATATTCAAATATTAAAATATTCAAATATTCAAATATTAAAATATACAAAATTTTATATAATTTTATGTAACAAGTGATCTATTATCCTGGTAAGGTACCACAGTACTTGCAAGATAGTAGGTGGAGATTGCATCTTGTTTTTTGTTCATATTATTATTATTAATTAGATTAAGCTATAAACGTTACGTAAAAATTTCTAAAAAGGTGTATACAGTAAATAAACTGAATTGAATGTTCAAATATTCGAATATGCAAATATTTGAATATTTAAATATTCGAATATTCAAAAATTCGAATATTTGAATATTCAAATATTCGAATATTCAGATATTCGAATATTCAGATATTCGAATATTCAAACATTTAAATATTCGAATCTTTAATTTAATAAATAATTTGGTGATTGAAACATTCATATTTCAATATTCGAATATTTGAATTATTCGTATTCGAATCGCAGCCTTAATAGATACATTCGTTACAGATATACTAGAGTTGGAAAATTTAAAAATTTGTTATCCCTGTATTAAAAAATTATTAAATAAATTTATATTAAAATAGGGTAGTTTTAGCGGTGATGTCCTATTTTTTTTTCTGATTTGAGCTGATACTGTTTCTAGAATCGTAATGACAACAAAATAGTTCAATAAAAGTCATCCCCTGTACCCAATCAATGATATCGCATAATTATAATTAATATTTTAGGGGTAGTGAAGAGTAAATGCACAATGTTTGCATATTTTTATGAACATATTTCATGCTACTACCTACAAGCTTCAAACTTTGTGGTTGTTTTAAGAAATAACTAATTTTAAAATCTATTGCTAAAATCTATTGCTAACTTCACAACCATCAATTATTTTGCCTCGATTGCTACTAAGGCCGATCGAGTATATAATGTGTATAAGGATCGCTGGATAAAAATGTGATAGAATGGGGGCGGGGTCTCCATTCCTATGAAGCGATATTAACACAGGGAGCCAGAGGACCAAGAACTATGTGCACGGGGTAAAGTGGCTGCTGAAAATGACGAAGACTGTGGGAAAGCATACCTTATACATATATGTATCCATACCTACCTTACATTGCTACATCGTTTATTATTTATATCAATAATTGTGCCGATCGACGTGAGAACTATTTTTTTTTCCTCTTCGCGTATGATGGGTAAAAGATTTTAATTTTGAAATTGGAAGTGAGACCTTTTTCTGTTCTTCACTTGTGATCGATCGAAGATTTTAGTTTAAAATAAAGAAAATTTAACATAAAGAAAAATTGAGTTTGTCAATAGTTTGAGAATATTTACAAAATATAAAAACGAATTAAAATTAATATCGACTTTCTGCAAAAATGTTGTCTCATTGAGACAAGTCTCCAAATATTCATTGAAACAACTACTTCTCGAGATTTTAGCATTTAAAATATGTAGATGTGAGACATTTTGTTCGATGTTCACCTACGATTAATGGAATCAATTCTTAAAATGTATTGCCCCAAAAATATGGATTATTATTATAACTAGTAGGGGAGACCAGGGCTGGTTTTCACAAAGTTCATTTCTCCTTTTGTATAAGTGGTTTCAGGCACAAAATTTGACAGAATGTGTTTTGATCATGCGAATCAGACCAAATATGTATATTTTCATTTTTAGGTTAGGTTGCTTTCTATCTATAGAAAAAACGTTTCAGACGTTCACATATTTTTTTCATATTTCTTAATATGGATCTAATTGTTAATTTGATATTATTAACAGTACACAATTCGCATATATTTATATATGGTGTTATTATTAAAGAGTGTATTTGATACTGTTCTAAGAATAAAAATAAAAACATGGCGCATTATCGAATGGGGTCAGTTGTCACAGTTTACATGGGGCTACTCCCATGTATAAACCATATAAGGAAGTGAAATTGTATTTCTAGATTAACATTACTTGATAATATGATAAGGAATTTAAAAAACTTCTAATCGCTGAGATATTCCTCTTTATGTTATGCTAAGAGCACTAAGGAGTGATCAAATCGAGTATATTTCAATTCGCCAAGCAGCTAACTACCATTATGATTCGTTTAGCTGTATTAAATCCTAATAATGAGTGATATTTTGTTTTTGAATAAAAAAAATACATTTGTAGCAAATGCATTTATATTTCTCATTGATATTGCATGTGAGAACCAGCCAAAATCATTGTGCCATGACTGGGGCAGGTTTTCACAATCTTTCTGAACATTTTAAAAGAGAAGAAAATCAATTTCATCAAAAAAATTTGACAATGTATACAGGTATTAGTGTTTTAAATGACGAGCACTGCTCTGCTATCGTGGCACGAGGGCACTTGTCACGGAACAGCTGCCAATAGTAACGATTTTGCCGGAGCAGACCGATGTGCAGTTCCCCAGCCGAATACCCTCTTATGTTTTTCCTCCTTTGCAGACCTGATAAGAAAATAAAAGCATCCTTGTTGCTCGATTCTCACTTTTATCGGCATGCATTATTATGTTTATTTTATACGTTATGACTTTGTTTATCGGATTTCACTTTTATAAAAAATTACATACCTTTTGCTTTTGAACTATTTCCACCATAATGTAAATAAATGAATTGATTTTTTAATGGTTTTAGAGCATTTTCACAATCAATTAAATATTTAAACTGTCGAGTATGATGTTTACACAAAACTTTATTATTATTTTGGGTATAATGAGTCAAAATATTTAGTTTAGGGGAGGAGATTTTAAAAATATATTCTGCTCACAGACACCCTTGCACTATGACACGTAGATAAGGATGGTCTAAACGAAGACTAAAAATGTAACATCAACGTTGAATGCTTTTCAGAATTTCTTTGAAATTTGTTATATTTTTGCTTTCGACAAATAAATAAAAATATAGCATGAGGGTATTTAGCACCTACACGCCAGGGCATCGGGAATAAGTGGAGTCGAAGATGCACAGATTAGGGGAAGAAACAGGCATTCTAAAGTGTTTCATAATAAATATTTATCTACAATAATATATTATTAGTTATAAATGTAATAATATCTATAAATAAAATATTTAAAAAATGAACTAAATACATGCCCTATTTCATCATTAAATAAAATAAATAATATATATTATAAATTACCAGTAAATGCGCATCATTAAATAAATAATATATTTATAAATTACCAGTAAGTACGCTTCTAAAAGTAAAATCTGATATACAAATACATAACGTTTAATATAAACATAATAATGCATGTTCATTAAAGTAAAATTCAAGCAACAAGGACGCTCTTATTTCCTCATCGGGTGTGCGAAGGAGAAATAACATAAGACGGCATTCGGCTGCGAGAATTACACATAGGTCTGCGCCAGCAAAATCGTTGCTATTAGCAGCTGCTCCGTCACAAGTGCATGCCTTTGTGCCACGATAGCAGAGCAGTGCTCGTCATTTACAACACTAACAGGTATATTACATTTTTAGTATGGTCACTTGTATGGTCTCCCTTGTATCGGGTGTGTATATATTGGTGGATAATCTACACGTGGTGATATTCTTCGTAAAATTATAAGCAAAATATCTTAGTTCTAAAATGTTGTACCATGCTTCCTGAGCCTTCACGAGGTCCTTAAAGTTTGAACATTCACTCGTTTCATATGCGTTATTTTTCGATATTAATTTACAGAAAACCCTGCAATTTCGGTATAATGACTAGTTTGAAGATTATTTGCCAGTGTGTGCAATCTTTCTATCTCAAATGTCCGTTTTTAACACTTCTTTATTAGCTTATTTTCATATAAAGTACAGCCGGCAACTTCGACTCCCACTTACGTCAGTGACAAATTTTGACACTTTCTGTTACGAATTCATTTAAACTTGCTAGTTCCAATTTTGTGCTAATTATGTTTTTCTCGTTATTATTGGTTAGTATTAGTTCCCGCCTTTTAATGTTTTTGTGTTTCTGTGTTATTTTCATGTTATTGTTTTGTTCATTTTTATGTTTATTGAGTACGCCGACATATACATACATGGTGTACGGTTTCTGTAATACCAATGCACAAATGGCAAAACTTAAATATCTAGCACGTTATCAAAATCGGAGGCATCCTTCTACAAATGTATTTCGAAGGCTGGATCAACGACTAGGTGAAACGGGTATGCTTGTCCCCAAAAATGCGAACAGTGGCCGGCCAGAGCAAAGGCGCACATTACAATTTAAAGAGCAAGTTCTAGGTGCAATGGGAAAAGATCCCACCGTAAATACCCAAAAATTTGCCACATTAGATATCCCCAGTAGGAAGACCGTTCATTTGGCCCTACAGGAAAACCTTTTATGTTCTGAGAAGGTTAAAAACAAGGTTAAATACAGAATTGAAGAGGCGGTACTGGAAATTACACCACCAGAAATACTGGAGCGAGTAATGAATACGATACAAAAGAGATTGCAACTGTGCTTAGAAGCAGGTGGATTTCATTTTGAACAAAATAAATTAATTATGCTGTATCATCAAAAGAAGAAAAACGCCGCAGTACTGCAGTCAACATAAATCACACAACTACGACAATCCAGACGCTTCGCCAATACCTTCTAGACTACTTCCAAAAGAGACTCTTTTCGACACATTTACTAAGCCACACTCTACCATTATTAATCTTCTGATGCAACCCACGTAACTAATCATGAGATTAATAAAAAAAAAACATGGCAGCTCGTAAATGCGACGTTGCCAAATGTCCATTTCTTTTAAATGCCTCCTGATGGTATATGAAGTATGATACAACATTTTTGCGTCGACATTTTCTATTCAGAATTTTATGTAGAATATCGTCACGTGTAGATTATCCGCCAATTTATACACACCCGATATATCAGAGTTGATGTGTTTAAAACACTTTTCTTTATAACAGTGTTTTAAACATGTTTTAAAATTGCCGTCATGTTTTAAACGGATTTGTTTAAATGTTAAATTCATTTAAAACATGATTTAAATGTTAAATTTGTTTAATACATTTCTTCATTATCTTAAATTAGGAATTAGGAAATATTTAGTTTAATGTTTCAAATTAAAATACATTTGATCTCGTTGACGAATTTTGCCTTACCTAAAATTTTGCATATTTAAATAATTTAAAATGATAAAATAAATAAATTGACATTAAAATGAAATTTTAGGAGAGATGAAAAACAGTCGTCAACGATTTCAAATTTGTATAATCCATTGACGACTGTTAAAAAATTGAAATGGTCTGCATTTTAAACATTTATACTAATCATTATATGTTCCCATACTGACATACGGATGCGAAACATGGACTCTAAACAAAAAAGCTAAAAGTAAAATACAAGCTGCGGAAATGACATTTTTACGAGGAGTAAAAGGCATTACTAGAAGAGACAGAGTAAGAAATGTGGATTTGAGAGAAGAATTAAATTCAAAGGAGGTACAAAAATATGTAGAGGAAAGGCAGCTAGGATGGTGGGGACATATTCAAAGGATGGACAGAAAAGTACTGGTAAAAAACATATGGGAAGCAAGACCACGGCAAGCAGAGGAAGGGGCAGACCATTGGAGAACTGGGAAAATAATATTATGAAGACACTGCAAGATAGAGGACTCAGCATAGGCGAGGCAGAAAAGATGGCCAAGGATAGAAGCGCATGGAAGAAAACCATCAAGACGTAGAACCAGCCTAAAAACAACCCCAACACCTATCGGTAGAAGGGGCTTTCGATTATATATATATATACTAATCATTTTAATAACAAAACAAAATTTAATTAAACCACAGAGTATGGAGTAACCAGAGTATTCACGCTGGCTGTGCGGGGTCGGGGGGGGCGGCTCTGTTAGGTGGCTCACCCAGCAGGCGTGCGATTTAGAGTAACTACTAGGTTTTCCCACTCTTCCCAATTCATTTGTATATCGGATCCGCAGAGGAATGTTTATATTTTTTCCTCTCTAACGGTACCGACGGAACGAAAAATGATGACACTCGGTTTGTTTATTTTATCAAAATAAACAAATCGAGCGTGAATCTACACCATTCAATTTTTAATTCCACATATAATATTGAAATCTAGATTTACTCTCATGTAATGCAATTTAAATTAAAATAAATACAGTTATATGATACAGGTAGGGATTGGAATACCGGCATACCGGTTAATCGCAAAAATTGCTCTTCAAAATGTACCGGTATTTTGGTAAATCATATCAACATTATGTACATTTATTTCACATCTTCAACTATACTTTTGACAAAAATAGTAGATCGATTATGTGTTTTTGAACTTCATAATAAATCAGTGTTTGTACGCGTGGCGCACGAAGTAAAATTTCGAGTTTAGAAAAGCCTGAACTCGCTTCGCTCGTGCCGCCAAATCCAAATGTTCAGGGTTTTTTAAACTCGAAATTTTACTTCATGCTTAATCGGGGAGTGGAAAACACTCACACAAATCCATGTTTTATATTTATAGATTTTTTAAATAGGTTTTTCACTAATTTCCACGATTTCTTATTAATCCACTTCTTTCGAAATGTTGTAACAGGTTTCAAGTTTTTGCCAAGATTTTATAAATAAAATTCACTTTGTATGCATTGAATGCAGGCTTTGTTATTGTTATGCAAGTTATTTTTTAAACTTTTACGAATTTCTTTAAGCTTATCAATTTATTGATGTTAAAAATATTTAAAATACATAGGCTGATATTTCTGTAATTTTGACCCAATTTTAATCATAAATTAATTTGTATTTTTAAAAGTGCGGTTTGGATTTATTTTGAAAATCAAGAACACGAAAAAAGAAATTTCATTATGATTTTGAATCCACCGTTTTTAAGACAATCATACATATTTGGTTAAAAAAATGTACGTTTGTGGAAATATTTTAGGCAAATCTACTATACTATACAGGACGAGTTTTTTTTAATATTCTCTATGGGGATCTCGGAAACTCTAAGAGATAGAGATACGGTGCGGGTCACGTTGACACAAACCTGTAGGTAAACTTTAACTTAGACTTGTATTTAAATTTTACAAGTATTGCATTTGTCATTATTAACAAAAAGGGCAAGACATCTGATCACCCCAAAGGCTGAATCAGTTCTCAAAAATCAATTAAAATTTTAAAAGTAAACTCAAAAACATTATAAGTGGGGAGAAGACGTGTGCAAAAGAAATCATTAATGTCCTTTTGTGCATCACAATATTTGCACATACATTAAATGCCGATGAACGCTAATTACTAATATGTGATGATTGAAATTTACAACAACGGTTAAATGGGCAAAGTAGTGCAGTTTTACGAGCTGATTAAAAATAAACTTTGAAATACTTCGAAAAAGTCAAGGATAACTATATTTTGGTTTAAAATTAAATAGAAAATTGTTAAAATTCAGTTGATTTTATAAATAAGTAGGTCAAGTGATATATCTAAAGAGAAAAAATACCTTTTTAATAATGAAATAGCCAACTATAGTTTCCATTTAAAAAAACGTAAGTTTGTGATATTAGTGTAATATTATATAAAACTTCACCCTTTCTAGTTTTTTCTTTCTCTTTTAATAACCAAGAAAAATCTATTTAAAAAATTGACACTATTGACATTTTTCAAAGTATCTAATTTTTCAAAAAAAATACAAGTGGATTTTTATTCTGCTCGCTAAGCTGCATTATTTTGTTCATTTAACCGTTTCTCTATCTATTAATGTGTCCGAGTTCTCCAAAGAGAACTTGAAAATAAATGTAACCCGTATAATTAAAAACAAAAAATATAGGGTAGTAAATACATGTAAATATGACTTTGGATAGCGTTTCTTTTCCCAACGATCTGATATAACGAATAAAAGTCGTAACTTTTAAAAAATAAATCTCATTAAACACTTCGCTCTCTTTTCGAAAATCACAAATGAATAAACCTTTAAAACGTGCAATATAAAATTGTTGAACTTACCATATATTCCTTAATCAATTAATGTACTCGTATATGTATAAAATGTACACCCAATAAATAAATAATATTAATAATATAATTTTACACTAAATTTAAATGTTTTTTAAATTACTTAATTTTCGTTTAGATTTTCGGGAATTTGTTAGTTCTTTACTCATCCATAGTAATGTCTTTAATAATAGCCGATAAATGCCAAATTCCACTATAAAAGATTTGTGTTCGGTGCACTCCTCGGGTTCATTAAACCACATTGAATATTGTTCATTAATTTTTTTAAGACATTTATTTATTATTTTGGACTTTATATGAGCCAAGTGTTTATTTTTATCAAATTCTGTTTGAAAAATATTTATACACATTAGAAACATATTTTTTGTGGGGTTTGTTGGAACCTTTAAATACTGTAGTTGCTTTTTAGTGCCCAAATCACGATTTATTATTAACAATTGATCGGGATCATCTAGATTTCTATCTGTTTGCAAAATTGTCTTACATGAAATACACTTAAATTTGTTTATACACTTATTAACTACATATCCACAGCAATATTTGGTAAGAAATAAAGATTATTATTATTATTATTATTATTAATACACGGCACTGTTAATTCCTAAATGATTCATTGATATTGAATCCGATTCGTCGTTTGAAGAAGAAGATGATAATGATGATGTAGGTGATGGAATTGGATATTTAGAATATTTTGCACCTTGCTGTTGATGTTGATCAGCTATATATGATTGATTTTGCTGCTCCAGCTCCAGATACATGTTTTCATCATCTATGCAGTTTGAAGTATCATCTTCTAGTCCATAGCCCTTTGTATACCAATGCGTACCATTTTCACTGTTGGGTTTGTACTTTGCCCACATAATCTTCTTATATGAGAAAACATATTTTCGAGTGGGTCTTGATTTAATTTATTGGTACACAAAAAAATTACGCTTTCCTGTTTCAAATCATCCCATAAGTTCAATATTCCCCTAAGTGTCTGCAACATTCCACGGAAGCAGTATACATTTTTCTTTTCGGTCAACGTTTTTTTATTATATACTTTCCATGTTATTATCCAATCGATGGATTCGCGTATTTTTTGTTCTGTGTAATTGTTTCCTAAAGAAATAGCGCATTTATTGGGGTTCGGATTAAAAAGGGCTCTCGAATTTAAACAATCAAATAGATCATTTAGCCTAGACAAGAATGTGGAGGTTGAAAAGGCAGTAGGAGATTTCAATTCTCCTGTTTGTTTGGCTGATTTTACAGCCTCTGCAACAGAATGACTAAAAATTTGGGTCGCGAGTTTTACACTCATATTTTGAAAATTATCGGGATGAATATGTGTCTCTGTAATCTTGGGCATTGCCCTAGTTGGGTTCATTGTGTCTATTACATATGTTTGAACTATATCACTCCAGGAAACTGTATCTGATCCAACGGAAATATTATGCTGCATTAATGTATTACGAAATGATTCAAAAATGTGAGGTAGGTCATATAATCCATAAATTTTGCTGTTTTCTAATATAAAATAAGGGTTATTTTCTGAACTATCTAATAAGGAATACATTTTTCGATTATTTGATCCTTGGTCACATGTAATGGCCCTTATTTTTAATCCACAATTATTAATTGTTTTAGTGCATGCCACTAAAATATCCTTCAATGTATGTCCTTTCATTGTCCCAGAACAAACATAATAGGACACTGGCCTTTTCCAGGAAGAAAAAAGTCCTCTAAGCATAACTACTAATGTCATTGTCGCAATTTTACTATGTCGTCCTAATTAACCGTAATCCTCGAATCCTTCTACAATATCAAGGTATGAATTATATTCAAGCCCTTTTTTTATGTGCATTTCATCCAAAAGAAGGACACATTCTTTCTCCAAATCTTTCATAATATTTATTTTTAATTTAAACTTATTAAAAAAATGTTCATTTAACTCCGCTTTCAGTTGACCTATTCGACACCATCTTTGTATTGTTGTTGTTGCCGGGATATTGAATTTTAAAATGTTTCGCATATATTTATAATTGCTGGCAGATTTAAAATATAATGTTAATGCTAAGTTTCTTTCTGATTTTGTCCATGGCTGCCTTTTTGTTCTTCTTGCCAACATTTTAATAAATACATTAGAACGATGATTTGATGTTAGAAGTTTGGCGGTATTTTAATGTTTAAGTTTCTGTTGCAATAAAATATTTTCTTTGCGAGCTTGCTTCAATAACATTCTTTGTTTGCCTATCATTTTTTTTAAAGAAAAGAACGACTTTTCAGATATTCCCGTCTCAATGCTTTCCTTTTTTTTATCATGATAGGATAATTTTTTGCGGGCTGATTTTTTTGGGGTTAAAAACCTTACTTCTTTGGATGTAGATGGCAAATCCTATTCCAATTTTCGGGTGTACATGTGAATGGGCTTTAACACTTCTAAATCGGAATCCGAATCACTTAATACTATGTCAAATGGTTTTGGAATTGCTGATTTTAACAGTCTATTTTGTTGGTAATTTGTAAAATCACTTGCTCGAAAATGTTTATTACACAGGCGCTTTGAAGAAAGTTTCTTTTCGGACAAAATAAAGAGATCCATATTACCACCATTTTTTAACCAATGATCACATCTTTCGCTATTATTTACAGGAAATGAAAAGAAGTGTACATCCTCGGTTTTCCTCGCGCCACAATCACGATAGGCGCATTTTAAATAATTAGCCATATATTTATAACTAAATATCACTAGAACTACAACTATTATGTAAAAACACTAAATGTTCACTATACTTAAATTATAGTTTTGTCCGTATAAAATTAGAAACCGTTAACGTGCACACTGGAGAGCGAAAAACATACTGATTATTTTTCTTAAAATATTTCTCACTGACGATTTCCTATAAGTACTTTGAAGAGGGTACTTTTACAAATATTTTTCTATGTATTTTTTACATCCTTAGTAATTGATTTCTAGGGCTTAAGGACAAAGGCAGATAAGAAGGGTACGAATTTGGACTGTTTTTTTAGATCATCTGTGGGGCGAGTGAACACTTGAAAACGAACACTTTAAACCAAATTATCAGTAGATTTATGGGTTTCCAAACAGTCGTATGATGCATTATTTTCACTAAAAAAATTTAACTATATTAAATAAATCGATAAAAGTTGTGATAAAAATATAATTCATTGCTCTCTATAAAGAAAAACAGTATGTCCGTTTCAAGACGCATATATACTTACGATTGAAAAATAGTTTCAATATACAGGGTGTCCCGGTTAAGCAGTCCATGCATGTGTATCTTCTAAACGGCAAGAGATACAGATCTGTTAAATGGTAGAAAATATGCAAGACGATGAGTACCAACTATACCCGGTGTTAAATTAACAAAAAAGTTGAACCATCAGAGCACATTGCGAAAAAACTGATTTTTGCAATTTTTTTATTTTCCTTTATAACTTGGTTATTATTGATGATAGAACGATATAGAGCAAAAACCGCCGGAGATATCGAGATGAAACTTAAAACTTAAGCTTTTTGAAAGGAAAACCGGAAGTGGTACTTTACTCTCAGCGTTTTTTAGTTTTTTCCAGATATTCACAAAACTAAAAAAATGTTTCAAATAAACATTGTATACAATAAAAAATGAAGATATATTGTATATTCACTTTTTATCATAGCACTCTTAGTTTAGGAGTTATTTAAAAATAGTGTTTTTTTAGATAATTATTGTTGGTTATAACACCGATAGGCCATGAAGTGTCATGGCGCAGGCGGTAACGCGCCGGACTCATAATCGAAAGGTCCCGGGTTGAAATGCAGTCACCAGTTGCTTTTTCTTTTTTATTAATTTATATTTAATTACATTTAATTCAAAAATATTAAATCTAAACGGGGAAAGTACTATGATGAACACATCAGCATTTTTTTTATATGGGCGTCAAAGTTGGCCATGATATCATTTTGTAGACATTTCTTTTTTAATTTGATGTATCATATGGTAGGTTTGTTTTCATTAATAGGAAAACTGGACGATATTTTCATAGTATTTGAAGTTGGCTATGAATATACCAAAATAAATGAAATAATAACAAAAACAATACTAACATAAAGCGTTATTTGTTTTTGAAAAAATAAACATATCATATGATATACCAAATTAAAGAGAATTAAAAATCTATAAAATTAGCTCATGGCCAACTTTGACGCCCATATAAAAAAAAGAAGTTAGTATGCATATATTGGAAAATATTTGCTTTATGATAAATCTGACTACATATTATTAAAAAGCATAAAAAAGTGCCCTAATAATGTCAAAATATTATCCTTCTATCATCAATAATAAGTATGGTTTGAACTTTCAACTGTTTTGTTAATTATATAATGGATATAGCTAGTACTCATCGTCCTGCATATTTCCTCCCCTTTAACCAAATCTCTATCTCTTACCATTTAGAAGATACCCATGCATGGGCTGCTTAATCAGGACACCCTGTATAGATTATTTAACTTTTTTTTAATTTAGTAAACCTTCATGGAATTCATTTAAATGTCAATTTTGAATTTGAAAATATTACAAAAAGCATTTCAGTGTTTGCCTCCCGGCAAATCCAAATTTTCACGCTTTTCTAAACTCGAAATTTTACTTCATGCTTAACCAGGTAGTGGAAAACACTTGTTTATAGCCTCAAATTGAATTTTTATAAACAATAGAAAGTCGGAAAATGTGTACTTAAATATTACATACTTAATTTTAATATTTTTCATTACAAGAATATTTATATAGGAACAATAAATTGTAGGCGTTAATTCCAAAGACAATATATGTATTAAATAATCATCAATTTTATTTATTCAATTTGATTATACAATAAACAAAATATCCAAATTTTCAGGCGTTTCTAAACTCGATTTTACTTCATGCGCCACGCGTATAAAACACTGATTTAATGAGATGTTTAAAAAACGTATTCTATTTAATCACTCTTGTTCCCTCATGAACACCGATAATAATAAAATAAACCGTTCAAAATACACGTTTTTATTTTTCAAATATTATATTATAAGCTCCCGCAGTTAGCCCCCCCCCCGTGGATCCGTGCCTGATTGACATAATTAGTTCTCAGGTAATACCTCGGCGGTGGCGGAGAACTTTGCTTAATCGCTGAGAAAACAATATTATTGTTTACTCTGTGGCTATATATTAGTGGAGATATAAAAGATCAAATTATCTATAAACTGAACGCATTAAAACAATAATGTTTTTATTTCACATCTGTCAGTCAGCAGTAAATTGGTGTATGAGTCTATTGAAATATGAGTATATTTATGTTTACATTAACATTCCAATGAACGAATCATGCTTTAACATATGTTTTTGTGCCTTAAATCGCCATCAAAATTACAGGAAACTGTTTTGGTTGAAGGTTTTAATAGGTGGATGTTTTGATAATTGCCTCAGAGATGGCTACACTATGCAAACTGTGGATTCCGAGCTACAGGCGTGATTACTCTGATTATTCTTTCCTCTGTGATTAAACCTAAACCTTAATTTAATTTTTCGTTTAATTTGTAAATTAGCAAAATATTAATTTATTTTAATAAAAGTTGTTTGTTTTCAATAGACTTATCAAACAATACCACACTCGACCCATGTTGCCATTTGAAAATTCAAAATTCCTTCCGGTTCCGGGTACTTCCGGATTGTTCGAAAAATAAAAACTGCATCATTTGATTTTACGAGTTCACTATGGCGATACAATTATTTTATTTTTATTATTATTTTAGCTAAACCATATTTTATACTACTTTATTAAGATTATTTTGTTTAGGTTTTTCAATTTTAGCTATTGGTGAAAATATTTGGTGAAAATATTTCAAACTATATTATTAAACATAAAATTTTACCACAATAAAATATCACAATTCTGTACGTATAAATGTGATTTAAAACGTGTTTTAAACATGTTATATTTTAAACACATGTTTTTAATTGTTTTTAATAAAAAACTATTTGTTTTAATTAAAATAAAAACGCGTTTTTTAAACAGCCCTGCTATATACAGGGTGATTTAGACCACCCGTGGATCGGACAAATAATTGTATCACCAAAGTGAATCTGTAGAATCAGTTTCTGCACTTATTATTTTCTGGAACAATTCGGAAGTACCCGGAACCGGAAGTAACTTTGAATTTTTAAATGGCAACATGAGTTGAGTGTGGTATTGTTTGATACGTCTTTTAAAAACAAACAACTTTTATTAGAATAAATTTTAATATTTTACGTAATTTACCATTTAAATGAAAAATTAATTTAAGTTTAAACTTCCAAAATGTTATTATGTTATCAAAAATATTTAGTTTAATGTTTCAAATTAAAATACATTTAATCTCGTTGACGAATTTTGCCTTCCTTAAAATTTTGCATATTTAAATAATTTAAAATGATAAAATAAATAAATTGACATTAAATTGAAATTTTAGGAGAGATGAAAAACAGTCGTCAATGAGTTCAAATTTGTATAATCCATTGACAACTGTTAAAAAATTGAAATGGTCTGCATTTTAAACATTTATACTAATCATTTTAATAACAAAACAAAATTTAAGTAAACTTAAACCTTAATTTAATTTTTCGTTTAATTTATAAATTACGCAAAATATTAATTTATTTTAATACAAGTTGTTTGTTTCCAAAAGACTTATCAAACAATACCACGCTCGACCCATGTTGTCTTTTGAAAATTCGAAATTACTTCCGGTTCCGGATACTTCCGGATTGTTCGGAAAATAAAAACTGCATCAATTGATTTTACGGGTTCACTTTGGCGATACAATTATTTTGTTTTTATTATTATTTTTATTTTATTTTTAATAATGTTCAGAGCCATCCTATTTTTTATTTTTTCTTTGTTGGTTTGTTCAATTCATTTATAATAGTTCTGTATCACATTTATAAATAACAAGTAAGATAATCCCCCCGACTCCGTACGCAAAATGTTAAATTCAACGTATAGGTTATTAATGCACTCACAATCTAAGCATACATATCAAGTACTACACACGTTTAGACTGTGATGTTAAGAATAACATTTACATTAAATTTAACATTTCATGTACTGAATAGCCCTGATTATGTGCTGTTGAAAAGTTTTACCAACTTCCCAGCAAACGGTCAAATGCATACAAGATATGTATGAATCATTAAGCATAACAAAATAAATACATTTGTTTTTTTTTTTGTAAAAATAATAGACGACTCTCATTAATCAGGCACATATTATCACAAGTAATAGTAAGCAAAATAATAAATGAGTAATCATCTAGTGAATAATTTTAATTATATCTATAACGACTGATAACATGGGCGCACGCACATATGGACAAGGAGGGGCACTTGCCCCCCCCTGAATTCTGATTTCTCATTTATATATATAATTGTTTATATTGCTTTTAATGTATTGTATTGCATTGTATTGTACTTTTTGCCAAACCCCTCCTGATAAGACTCTGCGGGCACATTATGCCCCCCCACTCCCCTGAAAAAAATTCTGCAGGCACCCATGACTGATAAAATACTATCACATAGTCATTATAGACTTATATATAATATATAAAATAAGTATTCGGGGCAATTCTGCAAGCGAAACGTTAAATTTGATGTACATGTTATTCTTAGATTGTGAGGTTAAAGAATAACATATACGTTAAATTAAACATTTTGCTTACAGAATTGGCCTGATTGTTTAATTTTGATATATAATGAATGGTAAATATAGTTGTTTATCAAAGGATGTGGTTTTTAATAAAAAGATGTTGGAAAGATTGTTTATGGAGGAAAACAATACTGGAATGCAGTAATTGTTTTCAGCACATGTTAGTCTGTAATGACTTCGATTTTATGTTAATATTTGCGTTTCATCACTGTGTATACACTTGACTTTAAGGTTAATTGATAATTAATCATCAATGCGAAGTGAGTTTTGTTAATGGATTTTCCATTTAAGGGTTTAGTTAGGTGAAAGTACGTCAGAGATAGGCTTACTTACTTTTCGTAGTGCACCGAGGGTGCTTGCGGAAAATAATTTACACGTTAAAATAAACAATGACACATATAGTCAACATATAAATAGAAAATTTCGGTGTTTCTTCTTAATTGCACAAACACATTTGTATGTATTTGACACTAGCACATAGATCGCGTTTGCACAAATGCGGTATGCCGAACTGACCGTAATTTTTCCGAATTAATGACGTTACGAATTGGTAAAATTAATTGAGCCCTGTCCGTCCGAATTTTCTCGGTATTCACCGTATTCACTTGTGATATTGGAATCGTATACGATAACGTTTGGGGACTTTCTGTTTACAACTAAGAGTATCCTTGTCGGTCTGCATAATCGCATTTACATCTAATAGCCAATTTCACACTATACACAGTAGCGTAACGAAATAGTTAATAGTCTGGGGGGCTTTTCACAACATCGAAGACAACTGTCGCCGATGCAAGATGTCACGCGTTTTAATGCCACTAAAAAAACAGTTCATTCGCGCGTGCGGTAATTACAGCATACGGTAAGATCCTACATCTCATATCTTCTATTCCAATAAAAAATAATAACAGAGCAATATTAAATGCTGCAAAAAAATAAGAGACATACAAATAAAAACTATATTTTAAAATACAATATTACAATAAATTCTTTAATCCAACTGACTCAAGTAAATGTGTGAATGTTTTATAGGTTTATAAGCTTAACCTACAAATCTTTCACACATTTACTTGAGTCAGCTTAAAATACCTATCTCTCAACTAAATTATTAATCTAGTTGTATATTAATTATTCGGGTGTTTTATTAAAACGAAATTCAAATAATACAATACAATTTGAATACCACTATAAATATGTTAAAATCAATATTGAACAAATTTTAAAAGTGACTGTAATTTTTTTTTCACAGATTTATTTAAAAATTGAATGTAAGTATATTTACACACATGTTTAAGTTAATAATAAATCTGATAAGTGGTTTAATTTAATATCTTTATTTTGACGTAACTCCCTGGTACTAAATTTAAAAAATATAATTATTATTTTAAAAATAAAACAGATATATTAATACTTAGCACCAAGTCAACACAGCCAAATTGTATTTTTATAAAGTATCGACAGAAATAATTAGTTAAAAAAAATAGTTAAATGAAATGTATAGTAATTTGCAAAAGCAATAAATAAGTACTAGGTAGAGTAACCACTGAAGCAATTATCAGAGAGATCAAGCGCGCACCCCGGAGGGTGGCTCGCGGGCTTAAGATTTTTTTAAATTTTTGTAACTCTTATATTTACCGCGATGCCCATAAGCAACATCGAAATTAGACCACCCTGTACAGGGTGAGCGAAATTCGATGTCTTAGCTCTATTATGAGAAAAGGAAAAACGATAGAAGAAATCTGAAAAGAGGTTCATAAATGGGATTGAGTAAGGTCCATTTTAAGCCAAAATCGCATATTTTTCTAAATTTGGAATCTAAGGTAATGACGTCATCGAATATTTTTTCCCAGAAACATACCTATATTTTTAGATATAAAAGAGCTAATTTTTCTGAATAAACTTTGTAGAAAAGAAAATTTGCTATCTTTTTCCGTTAAAAAATTACAAACAAACTTTAAAAAAAGTATTATCAAACATTCACAATTGTCAACACTTAAACAAGTAGCCTTTGAAAGCAAATAACAAAGTCGCATCTGTCAATAATTAAACTAATGGTTGACAAATATTGTTTTGTTGCATTTGATTTTGAAAAATGTTTACACACAACGATAATGTCGACATGTTATTAGTATATGAAGAATCTCAAAAGAGCCCTAGAAGATCAGTTCAGTTATACGCCCAGAGATACCCTGAACATGTTATTCTAACCTTAAAAATATTTGCAAGATTGGAACGCAATTTACGTACAAACAACGAGGCATTTTCTGCTCGAAAGGGAAGACAAATTGCTAAAAGGATCAATTCTGACAATATTGTTGCCACTCTTTTGCAGTATTTTCAAGACCATCCAAGGAACTCGATTCGGTAAGCCTGTCGTGAGTTGAATTTAAAATATTGTTCGATACTACAAATTTTGAAAGGAAATGGTTACCACAATTCTTAACTTCACAACTTAGATCAATATCAACGAAGAATAAATTATTGTGTCCAAGTGATGGTAAACTTAGAGATCAATGACAATCGATTTTTCCAGCATGTGTTGTGGACGGATAAAAGCCGTTTTGTTAGTGACGGTAAGCCCAATAAAAAAATGAACATTTTTGGGCTACTGAAAATCCACATTTTGTCAATCCGATTGAAAACCTAGGACACTTCGGTATTAACATTTGGTGTGGTATTATTTATGGGCATTTTATTGGTCCATATTTTTACGAAGGAGTTTTACGCAGTGAGCAATATTTGCAATTTCTTCAAGAACAACTTCCTGTGCTTCTCGAACATGTGCCACTACAGCTGCGAGCAAACATGTGTTTTCAGCATAACGGAGCTCCACCGCATAAAGCACGAGTTGTCTAACAATATTTAAATGAAACTTATTGAGAAAATTGGATGGGTATAAATGGACCGATACAGTGGGCGCCTAAATCACCGGACTTGACCCCACTAGACTTCTCCTTGTGGGAAACTTTAAAAAACAAAGTTTACAAAACACCATCTGTTAACTTGGAACATTTAAAAGAACAAATCAGACATGCTTGCGATGAACAGAGCCCTCCAAAGGCATACAAATTTCCACGGAACCCCACTGGTTCAATAAGCATATGTATGCGCATATATATATATATATATATATATATATATATATATATACACATATATATATATTTATTTATATGTATATATATATATATGTATATAAATATATTTTATTTTTAGTATTTTAGTTTATATAAATAAATATAAACAAAAAGAAAGAATGAAATTATTTGTACTTCAATAAAATCATTTATTTATCAACAAATAATTGCAAAATATTATAAAAACAAACTTCATTGTTAGTGGGACGCATGGACTTGTTTCCTATGTTTACATAGTTGAATCCTCATATCAGCTTCTGCATCGAGTCTGTTGCGGTATTTGGTTTTTGTTGCAGCATATGAAGAAAAGCCAGATTCGCACAGATAAGTCGAAGCGAAAGGAAGAAGTATTTTAACAGCTTTCATTGATAAATCTGCAAATTCTTCTCTCAAAGTGCACTAAAATTCTGGCAAAGATAGCTTTTCAAATATGGCTTGTAGTGAGGAATCTGTAATCATGTCAACGAACATTTCGTACTCCTTAGCTGTGAATGTGTCTGGCCTTTTCTGAACTATGAATGGGTTTCTAATCCATGTATAATTTTTAAGCTTTTCATTCTCTTCATCTGGAAAATATTGTTTGACCGAGTTTAGAATATCTTCCAAATGTTGACAAATTTCATCACACAACATAGTAAGGTCATTTGCATCAATGTCTCCATTAATTTCATCGCAGAAATCTTTAAGTGTTGGGAAGCTATCTAGCTCACGAGAGCGAATGCAAGTGATCCAAAATTCCAATTTCTTTTTGAAAGCTTGAATTTCATCATTGGCTGTGAACACTGTTACTTGTTTTCCTTGAAGTGACATATTCACATTGTTTATCTTTGAAAAAATGTCGGCGAGGTATCCAAGTCGAAACAACCATAGTTTATCTGTCAACCTTTCTTGTAAATCCATATTGTTTTTCATGAAAAAGGTGCCCAATTCGGAACGCAGCTCGAATAGTCGAACAAGTACTTTCCCTCGAGACAGCCATCGTACTTCGGTATGGAGCAGTAAAGCTTTATGAACGCTGCCCATATCTTCGCATAGAATTTTGAAAAGCCGTGTTTGTAATGGTCGCGATTTTATGAAATTTATTATCTTTACAGACTCGTCAAGGACCTTTTTAAGTGACAATGGCATTTTTTTACTGCAAGTGCTTGGCGGTGAAGTATGCAGTGGCTATTTGTGCAGTTTGGTGCCATGTTCTTGATTTTTGCGACAGCGCCAGCAGTTTTTCCTACCATTGCCTTTGCACCATCAGTGCAGATATCAACACATTTTTTCCAATCTAAACCATGAGCATTAAAAAAGTTATCCACGATATTAAATATTTCGGCACCAGTTGTATTGGTTGGCAATGGTTCACACAAAAGTAGATCCTCTTCACGCAAATTTAGATGCTGATATCTGACAAATACAAGCAAGACTGCAAGTCCAGCTACGTCTGTACTTTCGTCCATTTGTAGAGAAAAATTACAACATTGCAGACGAGATATCAATTCAGCCTTTACGTTGGCTGCTAAATCCTTAACCGTGTCATTGGATAGTGGCACATTAGTTATTTCTTTTGCCAACCTTTCATCAAGCATACATTTAGCGATATCGACTGCACAAGGCTTGATCAATGTCTCAGCTATTGTATGAGCTTCGCCTGCCAGTGCAATACGATAACTGACAATGTATGATGCTTCAGTGGCCTTCTCATTGCCAGTTTTAAAAGTTGAAACAATTAGGTTTTGTCGCTTTAAGAGTTCATCACGCCTACGCATAAAATAATCAACTTTCTTATGTTTAAACTCTGGATGTACGGTTTCCAAATGGCGACGCATTTTAGCGGGTACCATAGAACTATTTGGAAAAAGCTTGCTGCATAAGACACATTGAGGCACATTATTAGCATCTACAAAACCAAGAGACAGGTAGCTTTCATCATATTTCCTTTTCTTAGTGGCGGATTCGCGTAATATGCTCGTAGTGGCAGCAGATATCTCTTTTTCTGGATTTATGCAAGTATCCACTGTTGTTTCAGTTTCAATGTTTTTGGATGTAGACGGTCCAGGTGATTATTGAGATCCTGCAACTTTTGCTGTTCCTTTGATAAGCCAACGATCCATCCTTAATAACTTGCAGATTAAAAAAATTATTAAAAATTCGCTTTATAATGTATACACACGGTAACTTTCTTAAAGGCGAACGCAAGAACGAACGAAGACAACAGTGTAGGTAGACAACCCAAACACGTCAAATAGTCACGCGATATGCGACAGCGCGGAGCGAGCAAACTGATGCAAACTAAACCTAAGAAAAAGCTGTTTGCAAACGGCCACGCGGCAGACCGCGTGATGACCAGACCCAGTCGACTCCATATGATTCTATAAGTTCACATATATAGTTGACCGACCCACTCGATGGGAGGGCGCATATGTCGGAATTTCAAATTTCCCGCAATTTCTAACGTGGGCTCGTTTTCATTCAACAGCTGTCAGATACGTCGGATCTGAAGGCACAAAAATGCTGATAAGACGAAATCGTCTCGAGATGAGCGTTAATAAATATAAATAATTACAACCGTAAGTATGTAAAATATTTTTAAATTTTAACCTATTGTGTATTATTTTAAACAACTGTACAGTCAAACAAATTTAAAACCAGGCTGTTACTACATTATTTCTCTTTATTTCTTCCTAGTACATGTGGATGATCTTCAAGTATACTAAATATCCATGGTCGTGGATATTTTCATCATACTGAACTAGGAGCATTTTTTCATGGAGTAGATCCCCGTTATTGTTGGATTAAGCAATTCTGAATCTTTGGGGATGGGCGTTAACATTAATAATTAAAACCGTAAGTTTATGTAATATTTTAAGTTCTTAAGCCATTGTCTATTCTTTTAATTAAATCTGCAGTCAAACACATTTAAAACCAGTGTGTCTACATTATTTCTCTTTATTTCTTCCTAGCATTCGTGAATGATTTTCAAGTACTATGCATGAAACAACCACGGACGTGGAGATTTTCTTCACACCGCACTAGGAGCATACTTCCATGGAGAATTTTCCAGTTGCTGTTGGATCAAGCAATTCTGAAATTTCATCTAGCCACAAAGTACGATCCCAGAACATAAAATAATGTCTTAACGTCAATTACTTTTTTCTGTTCAATTTCAAGCTTTAAATGAGTGTTTTCCACTCCTAGACTAAGCATGAAGTAAAATTTCGAGGTTTGAAAAGCCCCGTGAAAATTTGTCGAGGGTCGCGCAGCGACCCGAGACAAATTTTCTGGGCTTTTCTAAACTCGAAATTTTACTTCATGCGCCACGTGTATAAAACACAGATTTCAAGTGAAAGTAGAATGTACATAAATTTTACAATATTTTAGTGTTTTATACACGTGGCGCATGAAGTAAAATTTCGAGTTTAGAAAAGCCCAGAAAATTTTCACGGAGCTTTTCTAAACTCGAAATTTTACTTCATGCTTAGTCTGGGAGTGGAAAACACTGGTTTAAAGCTTTATATTGAACTCTTTTGAAAAACAACGAATGTCGGAAAATTTACAGCTTATGCATATTTTTACCTTAAACAAAAAATCACTGTATGGAAAACTACTTACGCCAACCTCCTTATCCGGATAAGGAGACCTCTTATTTCATTTCTAAGATGCATTTTTTGACAAACTGCAGACATTTTGTTGAGAAGTGAAATGTAATTAGGTTTTGGCATGTAGCAAAATACATATATTTGTAATAACTTTTTAAATATACATTTAACATGTTCATTAGGTCTTTGGTATTTTTCGCATCGCACGGTAATTTAATACCGTGCGATGTTCCCCGCACCGTACCCACCATTCAATGTTATGGTGGGTGCACCGCACACCCCGCTTAGCAAGAATCCCGCCCGCTCCCCGCGTCCAATGACGTCATTTGCGATTGCAGCGCCGTCTCATCGAGTGGGTCGGTTAACTAAAATCATGATACGTGGAGCCCCCTATGAGTTATCAATCTAATTTAATCTATGGTGATGACCGCGGGTGACTCAAAGCCACTCAAGTTAGCAACGCGCACACACTCAGTAAGTAATCTATGCACACACTCACACACGCTTCACACTTTAGGACAGTGTTTGTCAACCGCTAAAAATCTAAAAAAAATTCTATAATCTAATTTTTTAGTTCATTTTTTATTAATATATATTAATTTTTAGCGGATTTCAATTTATAATTCACGGAGCCCTTTGGGGTAGCTCGCGGAACCGCAGGGCTCCGCGGAGCACACTTTGAGAAACGCTGATCTAGAGAAATGTTACGTAAGGCTTCAGTAATAGAAGTAAGGCGGAGATTGGATACGTGTTTAGAAGCAGGGTTGTTATGTTTAAAACACTTTGTTTTAAAACAGTGTTTTAAACATGTTTAAAAGATTAAGAAAATGTTTAAAACAAAACTGTTTAAAACACGACGGCTGTGTGTTTTAAACAGTTTTGATTATAACATTTTTTAAATCTTAAATTTGTTTAAAACATGTTTTAAACGTTAACCTTGTTTAAAACGTTTTTTTATTATCTCAAATTTACTAAATTCTATTTTTTTAAAGATTTGTTGTTTACATTTTAAAATTCTAACTAAATTTTTGAAGATATATCAAACTACAATAATAAACTTAACATTTTATTATAATAAAATATCACAACTGTGTGTGCAGTAATGTGATTTTTAAATACGGGGAATTTTCCTTTCAAGTATACGTATGAATGCACTGTAAATTTTACGACATTCGTTGCTCTTTTAAAGATTTCAATTTGAATCTTTAATCGAGGGTTTTCCACTCCCCGACTAAGCATGAAGTAAAATTTAGAGTTTAGAAAAGCCTGAAAATTTGGATTGGCCGCGTAGCGAAGCGGAGCGGCCAATCCAAATTAGGCTTTTCTAAACTCGAAATTTTACTTCATGCGCCACACGTATAAAACACTGAACTATCGTAAGGTTTAAAATATACGGCTTTAGCAATCTAATATGTAGATGTGAATAAAACGTAAGTCAAATTCTGCGCTGAACAAATTGTTTAAAACAGTGATTATAGGCAACCCAATAACTGTAACGTATATTAGGTTGCCTATAATTGTTGTTGTATGTGTCTGTTTTTAAACTTTACTGTAAATCAGTGGTTTCAAGCGTGGCGCATGAAGTAAAATTTCGAGTTTAGAAAAGCCTAGTTTGGATTGGCCGCTCCGCTTCGCTACGCGGCCAATCCAAATTCTTAGGCTTTTCTAAACTCGAAATTTTACTTCATGCTTAGTCTGGGAGTGGAAAACACTCGTTAAAAAGCCCCAAATTAACCGCTTTGAAACAACGAATTCCCACAAATTTAAAAAAGGCTGTAATTATCGGGATATGTATACTCAAAAGAAAAATGCCCTGTTGTTCTGTTTTAAACATGTTTTAAACATGATAAATTCAAATTCAAAACTATTTGAATTCGAGAAAATAAGCTTACGCTTCTTATAGTTTGCACACTTTAAACATAGTATATAAAATTACGAAAAAACTATTCGTGAAAATGCAAAGAATGTCTTAATTAATAAGACAACTTAAGACGATAAATATCCATTGAAACAACTACTTCCTGTGCAAATACACCTCCGGATATTGAATTATACAATGAAATATTTAAAATTTTATTTAATTTGATTTGTTACAACGCTCTATTAAAGTATATGTAACGTTTAGGTCAAATTCTCTTCGTGTTTTATACACGTTTTAAACATGTTTTTAATGGTTAATGTTTTAAACGCTGTTTCGATGAAAAAAAACTCGTTTTGTTTTGTTTTGTTTGTTTTAATTAAAATTTAAAAAAAACGTTTTTTCTAACAACTCTGTTTAAGTAGGAGGTGGTTACATTAAAATGTTGTTGTAGTGATTGCCTACATACTTTGTTTCTTTCTGTATTCAATTGTTCAGTGTTTTTTGTTTAGTGTCCAGCGCGATATTTATTTATTGTAACTTACACACTGAGCAAATCCATTTAAGTAATGTTTTATCAACATTAAAACAACGTTTAATGTTGCTACAATGTTGATATAACGTTATTTGTTTGTATTATGCGCAGTGGGTTATGTCTATTATTATTTTGTTTTTATATATTTTTTGTAATGTTGTAAAAAGAAGAAATCCGTAGATTATTAAATAAATAATAGTAATATAGTAACATATTATGCGGTTTTTAATGTTTAATTAATGCTAATTAATAATACTAATTAATAATGTTTCATTACTGACAAATGCGACTTTGATATTTGCTTCCAAATGCTACTTGTTTAAATCGTGACAATTGTGAATTTTTGATAATACTTTCTTCTAAGTTTGCTTATAATTTTTTAACGGAAGAAGATAGCAATTTTTTTTCTGTACTAAGTTTATTCAGAAAAATCAGTTCTTTTTAAATACCAATATAGGTATGTTTCTTTGAAAAAAATATTCTATGACGTCATTACTTCAGTTTCCAAATTTAGAAAAACATGCAATTTTGGCTTAAAATAGACCTTACTCAATCCCATTTATGAACCGCTTTTCAGATTTTTTCTATCATTTTTCCTTTTCTTATAATAGAGCTAAGACATCGAGTTTGCGGACAAAACACGAAATACGGACAAAATGCGTTTTGTCTAGAGAAAATGCGGATTGTCCAATGTTTTTAGACAATACCCGAATAAAATTGCATTAGTCTGTCATTTCGCACATTGTCTAGACAAAATGCGTTGTGTCTAAGAGTTATTAGACAAAATGTATTCCAAGATTTTACATGGAAATAAAAAGTACTGGAAAACATAATTTTGTTTCATAAACAAAGTGACAAATTATTTATAAGGAATATATTTTGAACTTCACTTGAAATCAGTGCATTTTATATGTGTGGCGCATGAAGTAAAATTTCGAGTTTAGAAAAGCCTGAAAATTTCGATTTGCCGGGGCGCGACTCGTTTCGCTCGAGCGCCCAGACAAATCTAAATTTTCAGGCTTTTCGAAACACGAAATTTTACTTCATGCTTAATCTGGAAACACTTGTTAAAAGATTAAAATTGATCTTTTATAAGAAACCTTGCATAAAAAATCTACTTTTTATAAGTTTCACTTCAAATAATATCAAACCAAACTGGATTCTTTAATAATGAATCACTTTCAATTATGAGAAGTAGATTTTTTTTACAAGGTAATTATAAAAGCGTTCCATTTGAAATTTCTAATAAGTATTTCCACTCCCAGAATAATCATAAAGTAAAGTTTCGAGTTTAGAAGAGCCTGAAAATTTGGATTTGCCGGGGGGCGCGAGCGAAGCGAGTCGCGCCCCGGCAAATCCAAATTTTCAGGCTTTTCTAAACTCGAAATTTTACTTCATGCGCCACGCGTATAAAGCACTGATTTAAAGTGAAGTTTAAAATATACTCCTTATAAATAATTTGTCAATTTGTTTATAAAACGAAGTGATGTTTTGTAGTACTTGTTTTGTTTTGTTTTGTTTGATAGATTTATTTTATGATTTCGGAAAAAAGAGGGAGAGTGTTTGGTATTTTTCAAAATTTAGTCATAACATTTAGCTCCTTCAGCTTTATCGGATCAATTTTGTTGGTATGTTTTTTAACTAAAAAAAGAAAAAATTAATATTTTCTTACAAATTGTTCATTTGTTTTTTTTTCTTCATTATTTTGTAAGCGTCAAAATAAAGAACAATGTTCTTATATTTTTAATAATTTCGATTAAGGTTGAACTTCTGTTATTACAATTTGACTAATTTGACATTTTTATGAAACTTAACATGTTAGCACTTGTCTTAACTGTTGGGGAATTCACTAATGACCAAATTGTTGATCGTGAACGTGTTTGGGATTTTTGCAATCGTACGAAATAGACCGACCGAAGTAACGTTTATTAGATCCCTAGATACATCACATACAAATCCAAACAAGTTGAATGTTGTCAAACATTTTGATGAACGGGCCCACTGGTTCCGTTTTAGCAGCATAATAATTTGGTGTAAAGAATTATTATGCTGCTAAAATAAAGAAAACAATTTAAAAAATCACGATCAGTAATGAATACAAAATATAGTAAAAACCAAATGTCAATAAAACGGTACAAAAACAATATTTTCTAAATATTTCATGCATAAGGAAATAACTTTAATGCCCACTTGCACCGACTCTGATTAACTGTTTGATTAACTAACTACGATTAACTTTAATCGACGAATTTCTGTTGCACTGTGAGCTGGGCCGGTATTCCTGAATTTGATCGAACGATCGGTCGCCCGCGAATTGTCAAATTCACATTTTAATTTCCTGTCAAATGAAAGATTTCATACTACCAAATCGTACGACCAATTTCGGGAATACTGGCCCTGATTTACTAATCAGCCACCAGCAATAATAAAGATAGCACACGTTTTTCTAGGGAATATAGTTTCTATTATGATATTTTTTTCGTCGTACTATTGTAAATAGCGAAAACAAATGCCCAAGGTTTATAAATTATATATATTTCTATATTTAAAGTAAGTGTAACTTTATTTATCGCACATTTGCTTATTAAAAAAGCATACTAGGTGTTCAAAGAGTTTAAACAAATAAATGAAAATCAAAAAAATCGAACACAAATAATCAATAAATAATTTCACGAAAGTAAAGGTCGTGAAGTTATTGCGCTAACTTCACGGCGAATGCTCGGAATGTTAATCGGTCGAAATCGAGTGATTAACTATTTGAGGTTTTTAGGGGACTTTAGCGACGATTAAGTTGCAGTGCGAGCAAAATTCTGACTTAATCGTGATTCACTTTTTAGCCATGATTAAATACCTGCGGTGCAAGTGGGCATAAGGGTCTTTTCCACTTTTTGACCTTGGCGAAATTGAGTCCGTTCTCCCTGATGGAGTATTTCGACAATATTTTGACTGAATTTTACATTTTACTTTAGATAAACAATAAAATTTTTTACTTTTTTAACATTTTTGATGTTGAAATTAAATTACACTTTTGACATTAGATGACAGTTTCGACATATGATATTTTTTACTTTTTTGGCATTGGAACCCACTGAGCAAATCCATTTATGTAATGTTTCATCAACATTAAAACAACGTTTAATGTTGCTACAATGTTGATATAGCGTTATTTGTTTGTTTTTTGCTCAGTGGGAAGACAATTTTGACATTTGAAATTTTTGATATTATTTACTTTTTTACATTAGATAACAATTTTTACATTATTTGATAACATTTTTGGCAGAAGTTATCGTTTTTGTAAGAAAATGTCAAACTGTCACGTACTGACATAAAATAATAATTTTGACGTGAACCAATTTTATCAGCACGCCAAATTTTTGACGTTAATGATATTTTTTATATTTACGAGTTCTAAAAATGTTTGACATTTTGGTAATTTTGATGTATTTGACAATTTTAAATAATTTTGATAGTTTTGATATATTTTGATTAAAACTGAACATGCGAAGTTTTATATACTCTGAATTTGTATGTTCAGAGATAAAGAAACGCATTGTATATTAACTCTCTATTTCTTGACAATATTGAGTGCAATACTGTCATTTCACTGTACTGAAAATTCAAATCGCATATTGACAATAATAAAGCTACAGTGATTAGCAAAATATATCCGAAAAATTCATTCTTGGTTTATTAAACAAAAACAAAAGAGTTAAGGTGAAAAGTGTTTAGATAAAAGTTGTTTATTTTTTCATTATCTACAACTTTTATTTGAGATTTTTCAATTTGGTCGATAATAACACTACAGTTGGTGACTGATTACTAAAGGAATAAATCTGGGCTAGACTTTCTTGTTTCTCGATAAAAAACAAAATAGCTACGGTGAAAATTGTTTATACAAAAGTTGTGTGTTTTTTCGTTGGCTACAACTTTTATTTAAAACATTTTTTGATTAAGTTAATAGGTTTCTATATTTTTAACTTCACTTAAAATCAGTGTTTAATACGCGTGGCGCTTGAAGTAAATTTCGAGTTCAGAAAAGCCCGCAAAATTTGGCTCAAGGCATTTCTAAACTCGAAATTTTACTTCATGCCTAGTCTGGGAGTGGAAAACGCTCGTTCGTACATTTTCGTATTATCATAAAGTTGTGTATTTTTTTCGTTGTCTGTAACTTTTGTTTGATTGAATCGATAATAAAGCTACAGTTGACGAGTGATTAGCAAAATATATTAGAAAAATCTTTTTCGGTTTGTTGAACAAAAACTAACGAGCTGGGGTGAAAAGTGTTTAGGTGAAAGTGTTTTTTTTTTGGCTACAACTTTTGTTTCAAATATTTTTTGATTGAGACGTCGAAGCCCATAGTCGGTGAGTTGTTGATCTCCACTAGATTTTTCAGTTTCTAGTTCATAAATAAAAAAACTGAGATGATAAGTGATTTTTTTGAAATTTTTTTGATTAAGTCACTAATAAAACAGCAATTTGTGAGTGATTATCAAAAAAATATCACCCCTAGGCTTTTTCGTATACTGATCATAAACAAAAAAGTTGAGGTGAAAAGTGTTTAGGTAAAAAGTGTGTTTTCATTATCTACAACATTTGTTTGAAACATTTTTGAAAAACATAAAATAATGAACATTGAGGAATAAGTAAGCTTTAAATTTATAAAATTTTGAAAAGATATTAGAAATATTTATAAAAAAGTTTTAAATCAGGAAATATACGTCAAAATATAAAAACACTATCAAAATCTTTTTGAAAATTCTTCAGTCTCACAAAGTTTTTAATTATTTTAGAGTTTTTTGTTGTTAACATAATTGAAATTCGTTCAATAAAAAAACCTACAAATCTAATGATTTCTGGTGATTTTTAACAAAAGACTTTCAGACATTTGATGGTTTAGAGTTGGCAACACTGAGAAGGGGTGCCCATTTATTCGTATTCTCAATAAAATTTTATTTTCAGGGGGCCTATTCACAGCACCCATGCAATTTGTAATCGGTGAGAAGTTGCACTAAATTAACGTCATTTTACTCCGTACGGTTTGGTAAATTCTTCTTAAAATGACGTCATTTCAATGCGAGTTCTCACCGATAACAAATTACGTGGGTGCTGTGAATAGCCCCCCTGAAAATAACATTTTCGAATTGTGTACATGATTTCAACTAAAGTGAAACATTATTCTAATTTAAAATATTTGATATTTTATTTAGACTTAGATATTAAAGAATTCTGTGAATATTAAACGAGGAAAAATTGCAAGGTATCTTCTTTAATTTTTGAAATATTGTACAAAAAAACTTATTTTTTAAATTACGTTTTTTTTTTTTATTTAAAGACTATTCAATCTAGAGTTTTACAGTAGTCTACTTTATTTTAAGATAACTATAGCACTTATCCGAGAACCATAGTCAACTTTTAGTTTTTCACATTTTTAGAAAGAATATTTTTTCATGAATATAGTCATGGGGATATAGTCAACCCAGTGTTGTTTCGTCGTACTTTTCGGATATCGGTAGAACACTTCGGCAAATTTTGGTAGATTTCGGTAGATCATATGTACACACTTTTAAATTGGAAATTAACGATTTTTTAAACAAAAAGTTTATTAAAAATAAATTCAAAAATTAAATTAATAATAAGAAAACCATACTTTTATGTTAATAAAACCTATTAATATTCCATAGCTATGTTTTTAGTTATGGAATATGTCAAAGTGCATATATAATATAAAGGGTGATTACGATTAAATTGTCGCGTGTTCAAATGTTCACAAAACAAAAACGAAGAGAAATTTAAAAAAAAAACTTCATGACATGAACATTTTTTACGTTTAATATAACTTACTGAAAAATTACTGAAATCTCTGCATAGTTCTTTATAAAAATTAGCAAGATTTTGCAAGAGTCGACGTTAAAATTGAAAGACTTTCGGTCCACTTACGCACAATTTTTTCGCGAAAAATATATTCATTTGATAAAAGCATAAAAGCAATAAAATCCCTCGCAACGTATTGGAAACTTGGGATTATTGTTTAGTTTATTCCAATACACATAAGCGACAATTTAATCGTAATTACTCTATAATTAAAACAATTCACAAAGAAATCGTCAATAGTTTAATGATTTTAGATGTTTAATCAGCTTCAGGAAGATTGAAACTTTATCACTCGTATTAGCTATATTTTTTTTTATTGAAAGAGTGAAACGATTTTATGATAAATGTAAGTTTTTGTATGTTAAAGGCGTGAAATTGATTGGGTACTTAAGAGGGTATCAAGTCCAACCGATTTCGAATATCTCAAAAACGGTAACTCAAAAAGTACTTCTGTTTCTACTACAAAATAGTAAAAAATATCAAATTCTGGCTGACAAAATTATATTTTCATATTGTTTGTAATAAACTATTTATGCAATAATAATATATGAATGTTTTGTTTTCTTGAAATGAGAATTTGTCAGCCCCATTTTTCAAAGAAACATTAGTTCAAAAATGTTTTCAAATTTTTCAATCGAATGAAATACAAGGGAGAAATTCGAAACCCGAGAATGTTCTCGTTAGATGGCGTCAGCGTTTACCGCGGCTGCTAAAATTACGGTGGGAGGAGTAGACTCCTTCCACCGAAGATCAATTGCGTAAGAATGTAACAGATCACATGTTGCCATGTTAAATCATACATTAAATAAGATTTTGTTATTTTCTTGTTTCGAGCGGGTAAGGACCGAAATTTATCTTGAGCGGGCGCGTGTAATAAATTTTACGACTAGCCCTGTTTAAATGGATATACCAGTGATTTTTTCCTTACCTACATTTTTTTTTATATTAAATCAGGAGGAAAACGTGCAGGGATATTTTAGATAACTGTGATATGTAGGGAAAATTCAATAATTGCTGTTAAGCATCGATTGTGGAAATATGAACGTGTTTTTTTGGCATTCACTTTTCGACGGGTGAACACTAAACATGTATAGAAATTAGGTTTGACATGTTCGGTATTCGGCCGCAACATGTATTCCCGTCTCCCGGCCGTTAGATGTGAATTTTATTTTTTGCGGTGAAACGTTCATTCATGTTTTTAATAGATAACAAAGAAATACATTAATATAATATTCTCAAATAGTTTTTTTATAAATATAAGAGATTTAATTTTGAATAGCAGTTTAGAATGCGGGTAAATGATGATTCGAGTATTGCCAAGTCGGACAAAATCTGTCATTCAATTATAATACAAATTGAATATGCGTGAGGCGAATTTGTCGACCGCGACACTTGTTTAGCTTGGCGTTTTGACGTGGATTTACCATATAAGTTATGCGCGGTGTGTTCGTTTCGCCGAATCGGCGCTTACTTAGCTTGAAGGTCTAGGCATCGAATCTAATCTTTCATGTGGTTCGTTTATTTATTTATGGATGAGTCGCTTACCTAGTTTGAAGTCATTTTATCCAATGTAACCATAGTCATTCAAGAGCGGCACAGTGTTTCCGCAGCTACAGAAACACTGTGCCGCCGCCTGGATACGACTAAGGGCACTGTGGCCCTTATACAGGAACCCTGGATCGTAAGATCTAGGATCTGTGGGCAAGTTAACCGGTAATTTATTTTACAGGCCAAACACAAAACCTAGGACTGCCATCTACTCACCTAGGCAAATAGGAGCCCATTTGCTGCCACAACTTTCCGATAGCGACACCACCGTGATAAGAGTTAGTGGAGCAATGGGCAAAGGGAGAGACGTAGTCCTGGCGGCGGTCTACTTACCTGGAGACTCCACCGTTCCGCCCCCAACAAGGGGAAGGGAATGGCTTGTTGAGTACTGCAGGAGGGAGGGACTACCGCTTATCATGGGCTGCGACTCAAATTCGCACCATATCGCGTGGGGGAGCAAGACTTTAGATAAAAGAGGTAAGTCCTTGCATGACTTTTTAATAAGTAACGATGTAAAGATACTTAACCGCGGGACGGATCCTACTTTTGTGAACGCTCGCAGCCAGACGGTGATCGATATCACAATGGCTAGCCTAGGTATCTCTAATAAAATAGACAAATTGGAGGTCAGTCGAGAAGCGTCCATCTCTGACCACAGATGGGTCACTTTTCAGATAGGCCTAAAGACGAGTCCTGGCAAACCTTACCGAAGTCCGAGACAAACGGATAAGGATGCATACATTGTGCACCTTGGCGAGGGGCTGCGGGATATAAATACGCAGTACTCTATGGACTGCGCCAGCCTAGACCTCCTTGCGGAGGAAGTGCAGGCAAAGATAATTAGGGGTTACAAATTGTCCTGCCCACTTAAAAGAAGGTCGGCGATAGGGAGAGCTACCCCATAGTGGACCCCAGATCTCGACTCCTTCAGAGATGAGACCAGGAAAGCATATAATAGAGCTCAACGCTCTAAACAGAGGTCTGACTGGGTTTTTCACAAGGCCCGCCTTAGAGAGTACAAAAAACTCATGATGCAATTTCAAAGAACATCATGGCGAGCTTTCTGTGAAAGCATCGAAAGCACGCAAAAGGTTAGCAGACTCAAGAAGGCTCTATCACAAGACTATCAACGGTCTGTGGGAGTCCTAAAAAAAGAGGACGGCGATATGATTGACGACCTCCTGGAGAGTTTGCAACTGTTGCTCAAGACTCACTTCCCTGGCTGCACCATACTTTCTAAACAAGCCAGGGGGGAAACTAGAATCACTTCAGGAACAACAAAAGATTGGGAAATAGCCCATGAAGTGATAAATGAAGAAAACACCCTAAAGACAATTAACAGCTTTTCCGCCTTTAAAGCACCCGGACCAGAGGGCATCTTTCCCGCCCTGCTACAGTGGGCACGGGAAATTCTGCTTGAGCACGTAGTGATGCTGTTCCGATCCAGTCTGGTACTGGGTTATGTCCCAAAGGCCTCGAAACAAGCTAGGGTAGTATTCATACCGAAACCTGGCAGAGCTGACTACCCTGCTCCTAAGGCATATAGGCCTATCACACTTTCTTCGTTTCTTATGAAAACGCAGAAAAGAATTTGTGAATAGCACATAAGAGCGACAGCTTTAACTAGGCAACCCCTGACAATGTCGCAACGCGCACACGGGGAAGATCTACCGACTCTGCCCTACATAACGTAGTGAGCAAGATTAAGAGATCACTGGATATCAAGGAATCCGCCCTGTGTGTTTTTTTTGACATTGAAGGCGCGTTTGATAAAACGACCATACCGAACATAAGAAACGCGCTTAACAAGCGCGGAGTACCATCTAAAATGTGTGACTGGATTGGCAAGAGTGGGGAACGGATCACCTGTAAAATTGACAGAGACTGTCTACAAGGAGGTGTCTTATCACCCCTACTATGGAACATGGTTCTGGACAGCCTTCTCGAACAACTTCAGCAACTAGGCTTCTGTGTGACAGCCTATGCTGATGATCTAGTCATGCTTGTAAAAGATGGTCATGTTCACCAAGAAAAGAAAGGTGACGAAAAGAGCACCAAAATTATTGAATACGATGCTGCAGTACAGCGACAAGGTGCAATACTTGGGCATCACTCTCGACAGGAAACTAAGCTGGAAGAAGCACATCGACATCAAAACAGACAAAGCCATAAGGGCCTTTTGGCAATGCCGTCGGGCAGTGGGAAAAATCTAGGGGTTGAAACAGCGCACGACGATGTGGTTATACACAGCCATCATAAGGCCCATGCTAACATACGGCCCTTTAGTTTGATGGCCCAGGACCAAACATCTAAGTACGAGGAAGCGACTCTCGCAAGTGCATCGGGCAGTCTGTCTAAGCATAACAGGCGCCATGCACACTACTTCAACGATGGCGATGGAGGTCATGCTATGCCTTCCGCCACTTGATATTCACGTGAAGAGGGACGCCGTGGCGACCATATTTCGCCTTCAAGGCAGTGGGATCTGTAACAGTAACCGCTATGGGGAAGTCAGAGGACACCTTTGGAGGAGTGTCTGCAAAGACATTCCTCTTTTAGAGACTGGCACTGGCTACTGTAGACCGAGACTCATTCGGAATGCACCCTACACGGTTACCATTCAACCCACTAAACAAATGCGAGAGTCGGCCACAAGGATCTACACAGATGGATCCAAAAGGATGGATAGATCAGGGATTGGAGTCTTCTCCAGGATCCTGAAAATCCAAACAAGGGTCCCGATGGGAAAGCATGCCGCCGTCACACAATTAGAGACGATGGGTATAACACTTGCGGCTGAGAACATCATAAACCGCAAAGTGTCAAATGAAGCCATACTGATCCTAACGGACAGCAGGCAAACGCTACTGTCTCTGAAGAAATCACATACAACTTCAAAGACAACATTAGAGTGCCACAGAAAACTCAGGCAAGCAGCAATGTATAACAACATTGAAGTCTACTGGGTGAAGGAGCACGAATTTAACACAGGTAACACGAGAGCTGCTGCACTGGCAAGAGCAGCGTCTGGGATGGACATTCTCTCACCGGAGCCGCTAGTGCGCCTTCCGTCTCTGTCCCTGTGCAATATGGTACAAACCAACGCACTGTAGAAATTCAAGCTCTCTAAGGAAACACTATTGTATCCCAACGAGATATCAGCGAAACCGTAACTGCAGCTGACCAGGGGGAACCTTAGGCGCATAACTGCCGCCCTGACTGGTCACTGCGGGCTAAACGCACACCTATACAGAATGGGGATAGTTGACTCTCCATCCTGCAGAGAGTGTAACATGGAAGACGAGACTGCCGGACATATTATCAGCGATTGTCCGGCACTCTCGTCAACTAGAGGCTCCTTACTGGGTGAAAGATGACATACAATGGCCTACATAAGGGATCTACCCACCTCGACTTTGCTAGACTAAATAAACCAAGTAGGCTGGCTGAGCTGAGGCTGGGTAATCGACGGGAGGAAGCACAATGGGCCTTATGAGGCCTAAGTGCAGTGCAGAAATGCGCACTCCCCCAAAAACCAGAACCAGAACATGTTGAGGTAGAATTACAGCAATTATTGTAAATTACATATTTAATATAAAATTTGTGTGCATACTTTTTATATATTTAAAGAATAACAACACCATCTATGTTATTTGTAAATATCACGCATAATATTATTAAGAACATTTTTGAATACAACCTTGATGCCACAAATGGTTTAATTATGATTCGCTAAAAAATTTAATAATAAATAAGATTTATTACTTATTAAAATATAATTATTTTACAAATGTTTATTAGATCACTCAAGATCAAACCAATTTGATTCGGCCGATAACGTTATTTTTTCTAAGACAAAGCAACATGACATAAAGTGCAAGCTACTTTGTTTTGCCATCTCAGATTGCTTTTATACAGAAAAAGAAAAATATCTAAATCGCTTAATTTTCAAATTACGATTACTGGTCTCCAAATTGAGCTAGAGATGTCAAACTTATCTCATTTTGTAGCTTTTATATATATATAGATATATATATATATATATATATATATATATATATATATATATATCAGTATATGTATATATAAATTATTTTTCTCGTGATTAAACTTGAGTTTTTAAAAAGGATTTTATTATCAAAACTACGTCTTACATCAAACAGAACAATTACAAGACTGAAATAATTATTATATGAATTACAATACAGTACTCTTAAAGAGAGTAATATAAGAAGCTGATTATATTATGCTGATGCATGCGTGCATATGCATCCTAGACAAAGGAATAAGAATAATTATGTAAGAGAATTATATAGGGTGAGCGATAGCTAACTCCTCCCCCCTTAAATTTAGGACCACCCCGGAAGATGGAAATCGATTGATGTATCTTCAGGTGGTTGTGTCGTCTTCGGCAGCGTCTTCTTTCTTGATTGGATCCAGCGTGATAGTAGGTATCCTGAACCAACCAAAATAAACAGGTATAGGATCGACGTCCAGATACTTGGAGTGTAGATATGTTGATTTTCTGTAATTATCTGAATCTGTTGTAGTACAGGGATTTCTTGAAGATTCAGTTTTCGTAGAGATATCTTGAATGTTGTGAAGTTAGTTTTGTTGAAATGTAGTTCGCTGCTCCTTATTATGGCTGGACTGCCAAAGGTCGCGTCTTGATAAAAGATTCTTCAGAGGACATCAACCTCTGAGGAATACTTCGCAGTTTCCTTTTTGTATTAGATAAATACCGATTATATTTTTATTTTCGGTTCCATGTTTACAGCTTATTTTGATGTCTTCTTTAACGGGAAATACAGCTAGGTATTGATTTATGAAGGGTAGAATTTCCAGATGATTTTCTTCGATGTGCAGAGTAGTATATTGACAATTTTTGTTATTTCCGGTCAGCAGAATTTGTTTTTCACATTCGGCCTTATGGCTCGTGAGCAAGTGTCTTGGACATTCGTAATAATTTATACCTTTTGTACTAGAGTCTAGAGGCCAAATCTTATCGTCTTTTGATTTTTAATTTGTTTACGTTAGGTATGATTGCTATAAATTTATTCTTAAACTTCGTAGGAATAGAATTTAAGTGATAATACGTTAGGTATGATTGTTATAAATTTATTCTCAAACTTCGTAGGAATAGAATTTAAGTAATACAATTCAAATTCAGTTTCATAGTATATTGGAATTGATAGGAAATAACTAATTTTTGTTGATTCGATTTTAGAATTTACTTTAATAATTGATTCAAAATCTAGTACGTTTTCATATTTTAATTCAAATGGCAATTGTTTATTATAATAAGTGGAAATTATTTTAAGTTCAGAAAATAAATCCTTGGGGTTTAGGACGCTAGGGTAAAGTGATCCTAGTTTACAGAACGTGATTGAATTTTCAATATTTTCTATAATTTTTAAGATTGAATTATATAAAATAATTAATTGATTGAATAAGTCTTTAGCAAACAATAAATTTTGATGATCTAAGTCTTCAACTAGTATAACACTTAATTGTTTAATTCTGGCTTGCAGAATATCTTCGTTATGTTCAATATTTTTGACAGTTTCATTAATTCTTTTAATAAATTCGTTATTTAGGCTATAGCCAAATTGAATTTGATTTTTAAGGAGATTTTGGTTTTGTTGTAAGTGATTCAAAATTTCGTCTATTCTCTTACCATCGTTGGCATCTAAATTTCCTGAAATTGTTTTAGCAATTGTGCCTAGACCATTGATCAATCCTCGCTTGTTTATATGGGTTATCAGAACGTGCGATTTAATATTATTAATTTTATTATAGATTTCGTTCACGGAGAATATTAAACTTTTATTATAGTTTGCGAAATCTCTTCCGTACATGGAATATTTTTTAATGAATTTTCCAAAAGGCTACGTTGGGTATGTAATTTATTAAGTTCGTTAAAAATTGGTATTAAGTTGTAATGATGAACGAAGGTGTGTACACCTTTTTGGAGTTTAGCGGGTCCTATGTTAATTGGGAGTATTCCAATATTATTGGTGATATTTTTCATTTCTGTTGCCTGCGTCACGCTGACGAGGAAGAACCTGCAACGGAATCGTTGGGGTTAGGTTCATTTAGATAAATATTAATTTCAATATTTGATTCATCAAAAATATAACTAATCATTGATTTCACAATTTTGTAGTCTAATATATCCAAACCACAACCCAATTTTGGTATTGCTAATTTAGTTAGGTTAATTAATTAACAGAATTTTCTTAAATTTATTAGGGATAAAAATAGGTCTTTGTAAGACGGTTTATTATAATACTTTCCTTTTGTAATTAAATACAGGAGGTATTGTTCCCGCTTTTGAGATACGCCACTGAATGAAGTTCAGGGTTTTGCGCTTTCAGCAATTCGACTTGACCGAATTTTTGTTTAAATGTTTTTGCTATTCCGGCACTCATGTGTAAATCTTTGCTTACGCAGTGAGCTAATGAAAATTCTTTTGATGCGGAAAATAAATTGGCTTTAATTTCCTTTACGTTTTTACTACTAAAGCTTTGTTGATTATTTGTAAAATTATCATAATTAAATAATAGTGTGTCATAGATTACTTTATCTAATTTCTTCCTCTTAACTCGAGGTCTTTTAATATTGGACAGGTGAATTTTTTCAACTGTGTTATGATGGCTAGGATAAATCTTTGCTGTTTTAAATTTTTTATTTACACTTTCTATTTTTTCAGGTTTATATTTATTTTTCGTCTTTGACTGTTTTTGTTTATTTTTGACGAATATTTTTTCTTCTATTTGAGGTATTTCCTCACGATTTTTATTACATCTTTCTAGTACTTTTTCTTTATTACTTTGTAATCTTTCAGTGATGTTTTCATACAATATTTTTACTTTATTTTTATGATTTATGACGTAATTATTTATTAAATGAGTTTCTAAACTAATATCGAAAGGGTCATCTAAATCTTTTATGTGTCCTGAAATTATTTCAAATGGTTTTAATTTGGTTACAGAGTGTACAGAGTTATTGTACGCGAGAAGAGCATAATTAATTTTGTTTCAATAGGTTCCTTTCTATAATTATCTTGATTATTTAATAATCTAATATGTTCAATTATTGTTGAATGTATTCGTTCAACTACACCATTGGATTCTGGGTGTTGCGAGCTTATAAAATGTAAATTTACTTTATGTAATTCGAGCAACTCTTTAATTACGGAATTCTTGAATTCCAAATGATTATCAGCGATAATCGTATTAGGTACACCGCGATAGGTAAAGAATTTAATTAAATTATTAGCAATTCCTATTGCTTGATACGAATTTAGTCTATACATCTGTGTGTATTTAGAAAATGAATCTATAATAGTTAAAAACTTTGCACCTTCTAATGCGATGCTATCGATGTGGACAATTTCAAAAGGTCTTACAGCAGTTGGGGTTAAATTAAATTTTGTTTTTATAGGTTTTCTCTCATATTTACATACTAAACATATTTGACATTCATTTATATAATGTTGGATAGTACGCCTCATATCTGGCCAATAAAATTTTCTTTTTAATTGAGACTCTGTCGATTCCGCGGTGATTAGTTTTGCTTTAGTGATATAATTGAATAGTATTCGTAATTTCTTCGTCGCTTTCGACATCGGCTAATTTCGTTACTCATTTGAAAAAATCGTATCCTGAATTTTTAAAATATTTTTGTAAGATTACACAAAATTTCTCAAAATAAATATAATATTTTACTTTAGGGACGATATATTCTTTAATTAAATCTATTACATCTTTTTCAAAGTTATTTTTACTTAATTGAATGTGTAAGCGCATTTTCTTTTTATTATAGAGATAAGCAATTTTCGGTCTGGTTGGATTATAGTTTACTTCTGAAATTATTGCCAATATTTACGGGTTTCTCAGCAATTGGTATAATGAATATTGGATCCTCTTCGTTTGAATGCATAGTTACGGAATCAGAGTGACACTGATTATTTATCTCTTCATTATCTAGTTCTTTCGCAGTTTTTAAACTACCTGTTTCCACTATTTGAGATTCGTTATCCACGAATACATTTTCATCGAAATGTTTTAAATAAAAATTAAACTCATCATTTACATTTAGTTCTATGCGTGACAATGCGTCAGCATTTACGTTTTGCGTTCCCTTTTTATACTCTATTTTATAGTCGTATTCTAACAATTTAAGTCTCCATCTAACAAGTCTAGTGTTAGGTTCTTTTACATTCATGAGCCACTTGAGAGGTTGATGATCGGATATGATTTTGAATTGCCTACCAAATAAGTATGGCCTAAAATATTTTACGGCCCATACAATCGCAAGAAGCTCTTTTTCTGTTGTGGAATAATTACATTCGGAATCATTAAGAGTACGGCTTGCGTACGCAGTGGGTAAATCACAGCCTATATTGCCCTGTGATAAAATAGCGCCAACAGCAAAATTGCTAGTGTCTGTTGTGAGAACAAAAGGTTTAGAGAAATCTGGGTATTGAAGAAGTGGTTCGTTTGTTAATATATTTTTACATGTGTTAAAGCAATTTTGATATTCAGAGTTTGTGATATCTATGAGAGCATTCTTTTTTAGGCACTATGTAAGTGGTTTTGTTAAACTAGCAAAATTTTTAATGAATTTTCTATAGTATCCCAGGAGTCCTAGGAATCCTTTAATTTGTTTTGTGGTTTTTGGTATTGGGAAATTTTCGATTGCCCTAATTTTGTCGGGATTCGGTTTTACACCTTTTGGCGTAATAACATGGCCTAAATATGCAACTTCTTTTCTCAGAAATTCGGATTTGTCTATTTGAATTTTGAAGTTCGACTTACGGAGTCGATTAAAAACTTCTCTTAAATTTTGGATATGTTCTTGTAGGCTAGTACTAAATATGATTATGTCATCCATGTAAACGAGACATTTTTCGTTTTGAATGCCATGTAGGACATTATCCATAGCTCGTTGAAAAGTAGCAGCAGCATTTTTCAGTCCAAACGGCATACGTAAGAATTCGTAATGGCCGTTTTGTGTATTGAAGGCTGTTTTCGAAATATCTTTTTCATCAATCTCAATTTGATGAAATCCGGAAGCTAAGTCGAGGGTCGAGAAATATTGACAACGCCCTAATTTGTCTAACAAATCTTCGATATTGGGTAAAGGGTAACGGTCGCCTATTGTTTTCTCGTTCAATTTGCGGTAGTCAATTACTACGCGCCACTTGCGCTTCTGGGACGCATCGAGCTTCTTTGGTACCACCCAGATCGGTGATGACCAAGGGTTATGAGATGGTCGGATAATATTTTGACTGAGCATATCTTGGATTTGATTTTGCACTTCTACCCTGTGGATTTCTGGGTATTTGTACGTTTTTGTGTAGACGGGAATTTCGTCACTAGTAATTATATTATGTTTCACATTATTTGTGAAAGTTAACTTATTATTTTTCACATGAAAAATATCTGGATATTCTTTAATTAAATTCATAATTGCACATTTCTCTTCTTCGTTCATATGTTCTGTGAACTTCATTAATATCGAATTTGATATTGGATTCTAAATTATTTAGATTATTATTATTATTATTTAAATTAAAGTTGTCGAGTGTTTCGACAATAAATGGTTTTTTAAAAGAAATAATTCTATCTTCATTAGAATTATTTGTAATAGAAATAAGTGCTTTATTATTTCGCACGCTCGTTGCGCATTGTGGAACTTCACAATCTTTAAGTGTCATATAAGGAATAATTACATCTCCATTGTCGATATTAGACACTTCGATTTGAACTATTTCTTGAACTCTACCAGGAATGGTAATTTGTTTTATTTTCTTCGTGTGATTATTATTACAATAAAGCGGAAATATGGCTTTAGGGGTTTTTAATATATTATTAGGAAAGTCTACTACTGCTTTAAGAATTTTTAAATTATCGAGTCCGATCAATATATCGAAACTAGAATGGAAATCGAATAAATGAAATTTCATAACTAAATTATTAACAGTATTAAAGGTTTCCTTAAAATTAATCATAGTACTATATTTTTGTACAGAGTGCCATGTGCAGTGGCAATCTGGAATGGATCGTACTTTATTTTATTTTTATAAAACTTATTAGCAATATTGGGGTTGACAAAGGAGTGTGTACTCGCTGAGTCGATTAACATTTTTAGTTGTGTATGCGGGTCGATAATGTATGGGAGTTGGCTTTGATTATTTATTATGCCAAATAATTCAATTAATTTTGGATCCCAGAGGCGATTTCGCCTAAAAAATCTTTCCGGGTTCTTCAATATTTTGTAATGCACCAGGGTACATTGTTCTAGCGGTATGGTGGGTTGAAAGGGACATTGGTGTTGGTAAATTTTGATTGTTGTTATTATTTCGATAATTATTACTTGTATATTGATTATCACGAGTTTGACTTGGTTGACGTTGAATATTTTGATTAATTGTTTGGAGAGCACGATATTGTGGTCTTACGTTATGAAAAGTATTTAGATTAGGTCTATTTATTATGTAATTGTTAAAATGTTGGTGTCGAAAATTTCTATTAAAAGGTGTAACGAAGCGAGGCGAAGCTCTCGTCGGTACATTATTACGTGGGGTAGCATTTTGTTTTTGCACCAAATTGATATTGTCAACTCTATTATTTGAACATCTAATTGAAAATCGTTCGTGAGCATTGATAATGCCACATCTAAATCTGCGGGATTTTTCACTCGCATTTGAGCTCCGATTGGATCTCTAAGTATTTTCAATATTACTCTCAACGCAACTTATTCATAATGTTTCGTTCGTTGGCGTCGCCAGAATGATTGGCTAGCCATTATACTTGGAGATTTAGCAAGCTTTGTATTTTATTATAATAATCAAACGGTGACTCACCAATGGACTGTTTACATATGCCTAACTCGTGATTTAAGCTAAACAAATCGCGTTTATCGCCAAAAGAATTAATTAAACAATTTTTTAGATCTACGAAAGTGTTAATTACACTTGATGAAATATTTACGGCGGCATCGCCCTCTATTTACGCGAATATTGACGATATCAAATATTCATTTTGAAAATCGTTTATATCATGTTGATTATAAAATCGGCTCACTAGTTTTCCACTAACTGCAAGAAATCTTGTTAATAATTCAGGCTCGCCCCGAAACTCAGGCAGCATATTTAAATATTCCGGTTTTAAGACAGGAATTTGTTGTACGACTAGGGGTGCAACTGGGGGTACAACTGGGGGTACAACTGGGGGTACAACTGGTACACCAGCAGCTTGGGGATGAGGATTAGCCATTTTTCTTGTTTTACGTTTCTTAAATATATTCGTAATCAGTTTGAGTTTGATTGTTCTAAGTTGACTATTTCGTAATTTTGACGATTTAGCAACGCGCTTGATCTCAAAAAGACTTAAGTACTTACAGATAATAAATCCTGTCCATGAGCTCTCGATGATTCGCTAGCTGCAGGGACGATGTTGAACTTGTAGACGGGACGGATGTCTTGATTTTTTAAGAGTCCGTTATCACAAGTCACAAAGTTCACAAAATTCGTTCTCCCGATAAATCGTAAACACGAACCAAATTGATATTCACTCAAATTGATCGGAAGATCCTACCGACTGCGCCAATTATTTTTCTGGTGATTAAACTTGAGTTTTTAAAAAGGATTTTATTATCAAAACTACGTCTTACATCAAACAGAACAATTACAAGACTGAAATAATTATTATATGAATTACAATACAGTACACTTATCTAAAGAGAGTAATATAAGAAGCTGATTACATTATGCTGAAGCATGCGTGCATATGCATCCTAGACAAAGGAATAAGAATAATTATGTAAGAGAATTATATAGGGTGAGCGATAGCTAACTTATATATATATATATATATATATATATATATATATATACAGCGTGTAATCGAACTAATGTACATCCTCTTAAGGGCGTATACACAAAAATAAAAATAAAAAAAAATAAAAAATATTGGATTTTTCATAAGTTTTCATGCATTTTTTACTTTTTGAGAACTTCTGGTTACCTGTGTTCATGATATACTACTGCGAGGCGCATAAATCACTTCGCACGCACTAAACACGCACGCTGTCTCGAATGACTAGATGAAACTAGCCCATTCATTTGTGGTATTGTTTATTTACTGTTACTACTGCGAGACGTATAAATCACTTAGCACGCACTACACACACACACACTGTCTAGAATTACTAGATGAAACTGGGTCACGTATAAAAAAAATCACAATAAGTGTTCAAATTGACGTCCGCCGCACTCAATGCACATTTGGGCTCTACGTATCCAATTTGCACGAACAGTAGCAAACATTTCACGAGGTTTTTCACGAATGGTATTAGCCGCGGCGTTTACTCGTTGTATCAGCATTTCAGCATTGTCAATTTCCGTAGTGTAGACTTCACTTTTAAAGTATCCCCAAAGAAAAAAATCTAAGGGGTTTAAATCCGGACTTCTTGGAGGCCATGGTACAGGGCCTCCACGACCAACCCAACGTCCTGGAAACTCATCATCCAAATATCTTCTAACGCGCCTTTCATAGTGAGCTGGCGCACCATCTTGCAAATACCACATTCTTCTAAGAACCGCTAAGGGTACATTTTCTAGAAGATCTAAAAGGTCATCTTGCAAAAATCGTAAATATCGTTCTCCATTCAAATTAAATGGGAACATAAATGGCCCAATTAATTGATCATTTAAAATACCTGCCCAGATATTAAGGGAGAAGCGATGCTGGAAATGAGTTCTACGCGTAACACGAGGATTTTCTATTGCATAAACATGCATATTATGGAAATTAAAACTTCCATTACGCGTAAAGCACGATTCGTCGGTCACTAAAATGTCTTTGGTAAAGTTAGGATTTTGAACATTTGTGCCAAAATCCATTGACAAAATGCAATTCTTTTGGGAAAATCATGGGGTTGAAGATGTTTTACACGCTGGTAGTGATACGGATAAAAATTATTGTCTCGTATAACACTGCTGACAAATGTGTGCGATACATTTAGCTGAGCGGCGATAATACGGGTACTTAAACCAGGATCCGCTTCCAACAGATTCAAAATTTCATCTTCCGCTCGCAAATATCGCATTGGACGGTCGCCACCTCCGGCGGCTCCGGCGACGGGCTGCAAACTTCCAGTGTCGCGTGCTCTTTGTAATAAATTTCTAAATCGGTTTGGCGGTGGTAAGTGTCGTTCAGGAAATCGCTCTTGATAAATTCTTACAGCTTCCGCGGAATTACACCGAGTTTCACCGTAAATAAGAAACATGTCTGCCAATTCAATGTTTGAATAAACGTATCGCGCCATGTTACAAAATGTAGATGTTTCATGGAATAAGTTTCACCATAGACTAAACAGCAAACTATTTTTATGTTTAAAAATCATCCACCCTCGCCGCTCTTATCTAAACATTTCAATAAGAGTGGAGATAAAGTGAAGTGTGAACCTAATAAGGAAAAATATTGAATTTCATTAACACGTTTAGAAAATATTCGGAATTTAGTCAGCAATGGGTACTTATGAAAACGATAACATAGACATAATTCTTCACAATCTGACCCACTTTTCTCTGGATGGTGTAATTCGATATCCAAATCGTTTAAAAACTACCAGTCTATGTGGAATCTCTCTTAAAATACGCAATGTGCGCGTATACCAGATACCACATACATGTGGCCTATTATTATTATTTATTTTTAATAATTATTTGTGAGCTATCTACTAAAGGTATGGTAATTTCAAATGCAGGTATTGTTTATTTAAACGCTGCCCCTTATGTGGTAGAGAGCCTGTACAGTAGTTCGTTTACACGCTGTATACTCATCGAGTTTATTTTTTTTAAATGACCCATCTTGATCCCACTTTGAAATTAATAGGGATAAGAAACAGTTGCATAAACTATTATTTATACTATTTTAAACATTTTTGAAGATGCGATTTTTGAGAAGTTTTGATTTTGAATAAAAAAATTGAATAAAATTGCGAATTATTGTGTTGTATATCACGCAAAAGTTAAGAAAAATGCTAAAAATGAGACCTGTTTTACATCTCTAGCTCAATTTGGAGAGCAGTAATCGTAATTTAAAAATTGAGCGATTTGCGATTTCAACCAAAACGGCTTGACTTTTAATCCTAAAATTAGATATTTTGCTTTTTTATAAAAAGGCACAAAGAGAACAAAATTAAAAAATATATATAAAATGGCAAATATGTTGATTTGACGTACAATTACCCAATGTCAATTATTTGTCACTGGGATGTAGATTTGCTATTTTAAAAACTATATGATAAAATATTTTTTGCAGCGGCTGCATTACTAAAACTAAAAATATTTTTGATACATGCCTGCTGCCTTAATTAGTGGATCCCAAATACTTAAAAGAATTGATTCATGAACCTCTTCATATTTTAAATGCCCAACAAAAAAGACAATTATCTAAATAAATATAATTCTTTAATTTGTAAATGAATATTTATTAATATTAGCAATTGTCTTCATTTCTAATATTATAATTCTCGTTTTTTTTTACTTTCCCCCATATGTAAAATAAAGGGAAAGTTGTTTTTGTGAAAATTTTCAAATCACAAATTTGTGTGCATATATCCATTTTGAGATCTCCCGAGTAGATTAAGAGATTTTGAAAAATAATGTCTGTAATTCCGTCGCCACGATAAAGTCTAAACCGATTGAGCTGTTAAGATAATACTATAAACTTAAGCCTTTTATTCCAATAGTAGTATCCGATCAATTTTTGGTGAAAATGCGTGAACCGGAAGTGGTAGTTTACTCTTAGCATTTTTTTTGGATTTTTCTTTAATATTGATCATATAAAGAAAATCTTGTTAAGAAAAGTTGTAGATAATCGAAAAATTAGCGTTTAATGCGTATTCACTTTATGCCGTAGCTCTTTTAGTCATTTCATTAAAATTGTTTTAAAAATTTGAATTTTATGAATTAATTACTTCTAATAAGTAACTATTGCTATTATTTTGACGTTAGTTAGTTTGACCTTATCATGAGTCATATTTTGTGGAAAACTGAAAACATAAGTGAGGCTTAGGAACAAAGTTTAACAGAAATAAGAAACATTTGTTGAAAAAAAGGTAGGTGAAAGCTATTAATTTCAATTATCTAACATGGGGGAAAGTACTATGATAGACATATCAGCTATATTTTTATTTGTTATAATCTTTAAATATAAATGTAATATAAAAATACTTGTTCGCTTAGTTTCATATAATTCATTGATTTTCTGTTGATTTTGTTAATATTTAAACTGTGTTTAATTTTAGTTAATATTTATATTAATTTCAAATATTATTAATTTATAGTTGATAGTTATATAGTTTTCAAAATTATTTTGTACATTAGTATAAATGAAATTGCCAATTCTTGGTTGCAGAATACTTAAAACATTAAAAGTGCGATTCTTTTCGCAATCTACAACAAGTTAGTCTTACAAAGACTATATCAAACACTTAAAACAACTACTTCCCGAGCTAATACCCCGACGGACATTGAATTATACAACAAGTGTTTGCTGTTACATAGAGTAACCTACTGCAAATGTAACCATTAGCAAATTGTTTAGAGCGAATGGCAAAGCTATACTGATGACAGATAAATCTCGAAACGGGTCTATAGATGGCCTGAATAATTTGACCCAAATTGTTACATTTGCAGTAGGTTACTGTATGTAACAGCAAACACTTGTTGTATAATTCAATTTCCGTCGGGACATTAGCTCGGGAAGTAGTTGTTTTAATTAGTGTTTGATATAGTCTTTGTAAGACTAACTTGTTGTAGATTGCGAAAAGAATCTCACTTTTAATGATTTTGTACATTTTTTAATTCTCTTTAATTTGATGTATACTCAATGACATTAGAAGCGTAACACCAAGAAGGAATGATTTTTTTGAATTCATATTTTAGCAACAGAGTGACTATATTTAAAGCATACATTGATAACAATTTCAACCTTGTGCCTTTTATATTTATTGTGAAAAAAAATATATTTCACTATTTCTTTTTTGATAAAACTATTTATATGAGCTGTTTAGTACAGATGTTTTTAGTTTTCGTGTTTCCGTTGAGTGTGTTAAGCTTAAATAAAATGCCTCGAGTCCGAAGACGTCCACAATATCACCATTTGAGCGATTTTGACCGGGGTCGAGTTGTTGCTTATCGAGATGTCGGTATGTCCTATCGCGAAATTGCCCGCCGTATTGATTCCACTGCAGCAACTGTAATACGTGTGTATCAGGTATGGACAGAAGAAGGTAGAGGAGCAAGAAGAAGACCAATTGGTCAACCAAGGCGTACTACAGAACGTCAAGATCAGCGCTTAAGACAAATAGCCCTGCGAGACCGTTTCGCTACTACGCGTCAAATCGGTGATCAATGGATTGGAGAAGAAGATAGGCCCGTTAGTATGCGAACCTTATATCGCCGCATTCAATCCTTTGGGCTTCTTTCGTACCGTCCAAGATTAGTGCTTCCTTTAACAGCGAGACACTGTCGCCAAAGTTGAACTGGTGCAGAGAACGGCAGCATTGGGAGGCAGAATGGCACGATGTCGTATTCAGCGATGAATCACGATTTTGTCTAGGCACGCATGATGGCCGTAGAAGGGTACGACGCTACCGTGGAGAACGACCTGATCTTAGGTTTGCTATTGAGAGCCATGTACACAGGACTGCTGGAGTAATGGTTTGGGGGGCTATTGCTTATGGTAGTCGATCACCTCTTGTATTCATTCGAGGCAGTATGACAGCTGCGCGTTATGTTGAAGACGTCATACGACCGACTTTGTTGCCTTATTTAGATAGCCGCCCAGACGTACTTTTTCAGCAAGATAACGCACGTCCCCATATTGCTCGTCGAACTATGAACTTTCTTAATGAAGCTGGTGTTAATGTTTTGGCGTGGCCGCCCCGTTCGCCGGATTTAAATCCCATTGAACATGTGTGGGATATCATGGGAAGAAGAATATTCTCTTTGCACCATCCTCCACAGACTCTAGCACAGTTGATCGATGAAATTCAAGTTGCTTGGAACGAGATGCCTCAAGAAGACATCGACCATCTCATTTTGTCGATGCCCAGACGTCTACAGGAGTGTATACAGCAAAGGGGTCGCCAAACACATTATTAATTTTTTTTAGCTTGTTTTTTAATAAAATTTCTTGAAAATGTAATCATTTTATTCTTGATGTAAGACTACCATACTGGCAAAAAATCAAGTTAAAATAATAACTCCTTCTGGGTGTTACGCTTCTAATGTCATTGAGTATATACCAAGGCCGGCTTTTCCATTAGGCGAATCCAGAAGTATTAATAATTAATTACTGCTTTTCAGTGCAATTTACTGTTTCAATAATTAAAAAATAATCAATATTTCTTTGTAAATATTTTATATTATTTTTGTATGCTAAGATATAAGTATAAATTTACAAACGGCGCAAAAATCACAATATTAAAAATTTTGATTATTACTGGGAATTTTTAAAAATGATTTGATGATTTTTAAAAATAAACTATTCAAATATTCATTTAAATATTCGAATAAACTAAATATGTTTTTCAATGAATATATGAATACATCAATATTAAAAAATCTCATCCTTATTATGAACTTCACTTCAAACAAGTGTTTTGAACGCGTCTCGCAAGAAGTAAAATTTCGAGTTTAGAAAAGCCTGAATTTGGATTCGGACGCGAAGCGTTTCTAAACTCGAAATTTTACTTCATGCTTAATCAATAATACTAATAATAACAAGTAAGCAGAATTAAAATCAGTTTTTAACAAAATTTTATTACAAAACACATTAAATAATACGAAAATAATCCCAAAAATAGGAAAATAATTATTGGTTTGTGCATTTGAGCCCAAATCGCCGAATTACCTCCCGCACGCTTAGCACGAGTGAAAGTGAATTTATAAGACTGTCCTGTTATATAGGTAAAAAAAAAAAAACTATGGTGTAGCTTATAAAATTCATGAGAAGCTTCTAGTTTGTCGATAATCATTATTGCGTGTAAACAAACACAAATTCGTCTACGAAATAACCTGATTTTGTCATTGAAACTGCGGTACTACTTTATCTGGCGTAAGTTCTATCCGCCCAGATTATTGGGCGGAGCCGCAGTTGTCTTTGTCTAATTCTGCATTACAAATATCGTCGATGAACTTTGACCTTTTCATAGGCTCTTTTATAGATTTCTTTGTTTTGTCTTCATTAATTGCAGAAAAAAAAATCATTCGACATTTGGAGAAGAATGTTGAAGACATAACATATTTTCGACAAATTTACTTAACAAGGGACATACATATGAGCCATCGCCTCGAGTAATTTGTTTCACATTTTTGTTTCAGAAAATTCATGAATATCGTCACTAAATTTATGACATTTTTCATTGGGTTTGTGATGTATGTTGGTTTCTAATGAACGGTACTCCAGACGGTCTATTTTGTACGATTGCAATAATCCCAAACACGTTCACGATTAACAATTCAGTCATCAGAGAATTCCCCAACAGTTGGCAGTATGATGAACGGGTCTATTGTTACTAAGTCACCTCCACTTTAAATCCAAATTTTCCAGGTCTGGCGGAGATATTATATTTGAGAAAAGGGAACCTACACTTGCAATAGAACTTTTAGATCCATTTCTAACAATTGCAGGATTAATGAAATTACATTTTTGGGTTAGATTATTTTTGAATGGGAATCGTGAAATAAATAGTAAGCAACTTTCAATATACAAATCTAAACATCCGTTTCTTGCAAATACATTTTTCCGAGATATAAACCATTCGACTGTAAAAAATTGCAGGATTTTTAAAATTAATATTTTCCAGAGGTGTTGCGCTTACGTATCCACGTTTTAATATTATATTTGAGAAAAGGGAACCTACACTTACAATAGAACTTTTAGATCCATCTCTAACAATTGCAGGATTAATGAAATTAAATTTTTGGGTTAGTTTATTTTTTAATGGGAATCGTGAAATAATTTGTTCACCGAGTGTTTCTCAAAATTGTGGGTAGCATAAATAATAGATACGTTTGTGTTTTAACATTTATTTTCTCAGTTAAAAATTACAATATTAGCGAATTTACAAAATCAGTAGAACCAAGAATCATTTCGGTAGATCGATAGGTAGTCATGAAATTCGGTACATCTATCCTATCTTGCAATTACCTAAAATTACAGGGTTGGGGATCCATCTTCTACGTTACGGGAAGTGATCGCTTGGCGTAAAATAGCGCGCGGTTTTTCCCAGTTTTCCCATTGTTTCTCTTCAGTACCTTCGTGAAAGGACGTCGCAGCTTGTTTATTTAGCTTGTTTGTATGTTTTGTGTTGTGCAGTTTTGTGATAGGACACTTTATTAAATTTGATATATATATATTACGTTTTTCTTTGTCAACGCAAGTATTTTTAATAAACCTATTTTGTAAAACTATGTATTAAAAAAAACATTCACGTTTTACATATATTACAGAAATAAGGCATAACTTTAAAAACAATATATAACATCTTAAACAACTCTTAAACCATAAAAAACTAGATTATTCATAAACTTTCATGTGTTGGGCTTAATCAAATTATATTCGAATTAAATTAATAATCGAATAATTGCTCAAATATTTGCTCCAGAGATCGTTAGAATTTTTAAACTGAAAGTTGCTTGAGACATTGCACGAATTGTTACTTAAATAATTATCGAATGGTTGCTTGTATGGTCACTTAAATAATAATTCTATTAATAATCTATTACAATAAAATAATTGTAGTAAGATAAAATCCAATGTAAAAATTAAATACTTTGAATTAAATTACTTTGAAAGTAACATAGGAAATCGCATGTTAATTTTGAAGTGTTCAAATATTGGCTTCCCTATTTATTTTAGATACAAAATGTATTTAACTTTATTGTAGAGGGAAAAATTCTAAATTTCTGAATGTTGACACTTAACACTTTACGTTTCTCTAAGTTAAAATAATTAAGAAAAAGTAATGTGAATTTATGAAAATAATAGCACAAGATATTGCTGTTACTTAATTAACGACAAAAACATAACGCAAACATCATGATAACTGGTCTGCATAATACCACTTTATTAGGAGGAGTTTTTCTTGTAAATCGTTTTAAATATTAATTTTCCCTTTTCGCACCTTCCTTAAATATATATTTTACATTATACAGAGAGTTTTTCTTTAAATTTCAGCCTATTTTCTGTAAATCTTGAGATATTCCCTGTTTTTTAGAGTTTAATTTAAAGCTTTAAACAAGTGTTTTCCACTCCCACACTAAGCATGAAGTAACATTTCGAGATTAGAAAAGTGCCGTGAAAATTTGTCTCGGGTCGCGCAGCGACCCGCGACAATTTTTCTGGGCTTTTCTAAACTCGAAATTTTACTTCATGCGCTACGCGTATAAAACACTATAATAGTGTCAAATTTATGTATATTAGAACTTCACTTAAAATCTATGTTTTATACGCGTGGCGCATGCAGTAAAATTTCGAGTTTAGAAAAGCCCTGAAAATTTTTCTCGGGTCGCTGCGCGACCCTCGACAAATTTTCACAGGGCTTTTCTAAACTCGAAATTTTACTTCTGAGAGTGGAAAACACTCGTTTAAAGCTTCAAATTGTACTCTTTTATGAATCAACGAATGTCAGATAATATACAGCTAAAAGAATTAAGAAAAAGTATGTGATCTTATAAAAATAATGACATACCATGGAATTGATACAACAATTGCGAATGTCAAAACAGCACAAGATATTGTTGTTACTTAATTAACGACAAAAAACATAACTCAAACATCGTGATAACTGTGGTCTGCACAAAACCACTTAATTAGGAGGATTTTTTCTTGTATAGTATAAATCATTTCGAAAACATGTACTTTAATCAAGTGACTACGATATCTTTTGCCATTTTGACATCTGCAATTGTTGTTTCAATTCCATGGCATGTCATTATTTTTATAAAATCACATTACTCTTTTTTAATTATTTTAACTCAGAGAAACGTAAAGTGATAAACGTTAACACGAATGAATTCACAAAAAAGGTAAATACATTTTGTTTCTAAAATAAATAGGGGAGCCTAAATTTGAACATTTCAAAATTTACATGGGATTTCCTATGTTGCGTCCGCCAAGTCAACACCCGGTATAATATTGAATGCAAATCTTTCATAAATTACTACTTTTCTTTGTAGTTGTAAACTTTGAAATATATTTTCTTAAAATCAAGGGTTTCACATCCCTTTGCTAGTACGGTCCTCGTGCAAAAAATATTACTAAGAATGTTATGCTATGTTAAATAAAATAAATAGTTATGAAATTAATTTTAAACAACTTACACACTATTGTGTGTAAGCAAAAAATACGTTCACTGTACTTTCTATAATTAAATTTGTATGTGCAATAAATAATTATTGTATTATTGTTCAACTCTAAATCCCGTTTGTTTCACTAGTCGTATCTTACTCGGCATTTGGGGCATTCGCTTACGGCGTTGTGCCCCAAACTTGCCGTCGTGAGATATAATCATCATATCCATTCTCGTACAATATTTTATATCTAAGAATTTTGTCATATTACTTTAATTAACTAAAAATACAGCCAAAGGGGACACTAAAAAATATATGTAGTGTGTGGAGCAGTGATACATGTTGACAGGCCCGGCTACAACAGGTGAAACACCAAGCCAAGGCTGAACCTCTGCTACTAATGGGGCGGTAGGAACGTATTTTTCCTGGGCGGTTCTCCAACCTTGTGCCTGCATGTTGAGAGGCTAAATTATTCTTACAAGTCCAACTTAAACGCATTGCATTGTATTTTACAGGTTCTTCATCGTTAAACCGAATTTATTCAAATTATTTGTTCATACCATTGATTTAGGGCTTTGTTAGTTTGAATTCTTGGTTGTTCCGATTATAGAGGCTTTAACTCCATGCAAATTACTGATTATGTAAATTATTATTAATTTACGTTTTTAATAAATATTATTATTACGAATAGATTTTCATTTAATACAATCTTCAATCGTAACCTTAAACCTATTCTATAATTATTCAAACTTTTAAAATTATTATGAACACGATCCGACTTGTTACACTAAGAGCATAATTAATTTCCAATTAAATTGGTGAGAGTAATTGTACATTATTTATTATTGCCACGGATTATTATTAATATTATATCCAGACGGCCATATTTTTCACTACCATTTACGTCACAGTTGGAGCCAGTTGGCGCATGCGAACTTGCATGAGGTAATCTATATAAGATATACTCTACGAACGTTGGATCGACATTACTCCTTCCTTAAGGCCATAATCCCGTAGGCATTTTCCGTACACAAGTAAGATTAAGTTGCATATGTTATATTGGAGATTGTAAAAATTAATTAAACGAGCCGAGAAGCGAACCCATCCGTTCCTGCCAGTTGATGAGCCCACGTCGACAAATTCAGCGATAGATAAAATTGAGTGTGCATACACGAGGCATGGCTACCCGAACGTATTCGTCATTTCTACACACAAATATAAGTTACCTGACGCCAACACAACAGACTCCTTTCATTATAAACAATAGCACTTATTATCTATTTATCCATTTATATATTATTCTGCTTATTTTGCATAATTGTTATCTTATGCTTATTTCGCTATTTTATCTTATTATATTATATTTTATTATTGTATCGTTAGTTATGAATTAGAGACCAAACCGTGAACACGGGTGTTAAGAAATAAATTCCTTTTTAAAAAATCGGTTTGTGTACGAGTAAAGTTAATTGGCGCAGTCGGTAGGATCCCGAAAAGTGAAGATTTCATTCATTTTTCCTTTTCTTTGGATTAATTCGGGAGTTTTTACGGTGGACATCGACCTTCAGAGCGGCCCTCCGAACATTGAGCAGCCCAGACAATTTCCGTCCTGAGAGACATCGTCCACTACGTTCACAAGATCTTCGAGCGAATATCGAAAGTATCCCATGGACATTATACTTTTACTGTAAGTTACACAAGTTGATTGATTTTTTAACGTGGATAGTTAAAATAGTGATTTATTTCTAAAAGACACAAATTCTGATTCATAGCTCATTTACTAACTTATCTAAATCTTGTTCCTAATAATAAACTAAAAAAACAAAATATACCAAAATGGCCGTAGCTTTAAAACCCGAATATATGAAAATGATTCCTGAGTTCAGGGGAGAACCAAAACTTTTGCCTAGATTTATTGAAGTATGTGAAAGACTTTTAAATAGATTTTATAATGCTGAGGATAATAATGATTTTGTAAATGATTACTTAATGACTACCATAGTTTCAAGGGTTAAGGGTGAAGCTGCTATTAATATCTCATCGAGTGCAGTTAATAATTGGAATTCTTTAAAAAATGCATTACTAAATTCATACGGTGACAAACGAGACCATTATACATTAAATTACGAAATTTGCACATTAAGGCAGAATACGAACGAAACTGTCTTCGATTTTTATAATAAAATTCAATCTCTTTTAAATTTACAAGTTGCGTACATAACAAATCATATTGCTGACTTGCAAGAAAGACAGCACTTGCGAATATTTTTTAGGGCTAATGCTTTAAAAGTTTTATTGAGAGGATTAAAAGATCCCATTGGTTCACAAATGCGGGTCAAGAACCCTGCAGATTTAAACACAGCATTAAATATGCGTACTAATGACTTTCAAACGGAGGTCACAATTAACAATCCGATAAATAAAGATAAAAATAAAATATTTGCACGACGTCCTATTCCATCTTATTCTGATAACTTTTATCAGCTACGCAATAATTATAACAATGGTCCACGCTATCCTTCTCGTCACAATAATAATAAACAATTTAATAGTTCTTATCCGAATCGGAATAATGCATTCCAAAATAAAAATTATAGTTCTTTTAATAGTAAAAATCCAAGAACATTTAATTATCATAATAATAATAATAATCATAATCCTTACGGACCGAGTACTTCAAATACTCCACAAAATTCTGCACACAATTTACAAAATTCCACACCCATGTCCGTTACTACAGGACGAAACGCCATTATTCCAAATAGGAACCAAATTTATAATATTGATGAGGAACAACAAGATTTTTTAGGCAAAACCGCCTCGGAGGAAACTCTTTTGAATTAATGGGGATTACTAATAATTATAGCGAACTTCCTTTTATATTTGACCCCCAAAATAAAATTAAAATTCTAATTGACTCTGGAAGTTCGAGATCTTTTGTAAATCCGAAAATTGCTAGGAAATTATTTAAAGAAAATATTAAATATGAACCTTTCCAAGTGGCCAGCGCACATGGTACCACTTTTGGAAAAAATAGTACATTAATTCCTTTGACGCAATTATTAAAATCAAAATATGCTAATCTTAAATTTTATCTATTTGATTTTCACTCTAACTTCGATGCCCTGTTGGGAATGGATAATTTAAAAAATATACAAGCAACTATAAATATTGATAAAGATATACTAACTACCCCTAAATGTAAAATACCACTTAATTTTGGTAACGTTCGTGAAACCCCGGATACGAAGTGCATAGTAGTACCCGCAAGGTCCGAACAAATAATTGAGGTAGATATAAATAATATAAGTAATGGCGATGTAATAATTCCGCATATAAAGTTTAATAATTTAGAAATTCCAGAATGCATAAGTCATGTTAGGAATAATAAAGCAATCTGTACAATAATAAATAAGGGTGAAAATGATGAAAATATTTATGTGAAAAAACCATTTATTGTAGACCCTATCAGCGAATATGATTGGGAATTACAAAATGGAAATAAAGAAAAATATAATGTTAATACATTAAACTGTGAAAAAATTAAATTTGATATATTAAAAATACGTACAGATCATATGAACTCAGAAGAGAAAAATGTTATAACTAATTTAATTAAAGAATACGCAGATATATTCCATATGGAAAATAATAAACTATCGTTTACAAATAAAATAAAACATGCAATTAAAACGTCCGATGAACTTCCTGTATATACTAAATCGTATCGTTATCCACACATTCACAAAATAGAGGTGGATAACCAAATTAAAAATATGCTTGATCAAAAAATAATTAGACCATCTTATAGTCCATGGTCTTCTCCAATTTGGGTGGTCCCCAAAAAATTGGATGCTTCCGGAAAACGCAAATGGCGCGTAGTTATTTATTACAGGAAATTAAATGAAAAAACAATAGGTGATAGGTACCCTTTACCAAATATTAATGATTTATTAGACAAATTAGGACGATCACAATATTTTACCACATTAGATTTAGCCTCCGGCTTTCACCAAGTAGAAATTGAAGAAATAGATAATACAATACGAGCGTATCACGAAGGAAAGTGTAACCATCGTGGTATCGATGAAACTGAGGCACAAATTAAAAGACGATTTTATTGGCCTGATCAAAGGCGAACAATTCAAAATTTTATTAATCAATGTGAAATCTGTCTTGTTAGTAAATATGATAGGAAGCCCTTAAACTTAAAATTTAATATTACTCCAACCGCAATGAAACCCTTTGAAATAGTGCACATTGACACTATCGCTTTAGAAAAAGTTAAATTTCTTACTGTAATAGATTCATTCTCAAAATATACACAGCTTTATAAATTAAATTCACAACAAGCAACAGAGATTGCTAATAAATTAATTAGATTTTTTACACATCATGATGTACCCGAACAAATTATTTCGGATAACCACTTGGAATTCAAAAATACAGTAATTAAAGAATTACTTGAACTACACGGAGTAAAATTACATTTCATTAGCTCTCAACACCCTGAGTCCAATGGAATTGTTGAGAGAGTCCACTGAACCATTATTGAGCACATACGCTTATTAAATAATCAAAATTCATCAAAAGAAGACCCTATCGAATACAAAATAAATTATGCACTTCTTGCATATAATAATTCAATTCATTCTGCGACGAAATTTAAGCCATCAGAAATAATCTCTGGTCATTTAGACACCAGTGACCCATTTAATATTGACATTGAAAATAGATTAGTAAATAATTCTATTGTTAATCATAGAGAGAAAATGAAATTATTCTATCAAAAAATTAATGAACGTCTTACGACGGAAAAATCAAAAACTATTACAAAACATAACGAAACTCGTGAAGAGTTGCCTCAATCCCTTTCAACTAGAGTATTTGTCAAAAACAGACAAAAACAAGCAAAAACAAAAAATAAATACAAACAGGAAAATATTACAGAAATAAACCCTCAATTAAAAACAGCTAAAATAAAAGCTAAACATCACAATGTCGTAGAAAAAATTCATATTTCAAATATTAAAAGACCTCGAGTCCAAACCCATAATAGTCCAAGCTATACGGACTTCATAAAGTATATGTCAAGTAATAAAAAACTATTAAATAATAATGTACAAGAAAATAACGAAAGTTTATTTTGCGCCCCTGATAATTATTCTCTAGCCCACTGTGTAAGTGCAGATTTGCATATGAGTGCAGGAATTGCCCTATGTTTCAAAACAAAATTTGGACAAATTGAAACTTTAAAAAATCAAAACCCAAAAACAAATTCAATATGTCATCTAAAAGATCGTAACCGATATATTCTTTATTTAGTAACAAAATCTAAATATTATGAAAAACCAACATATCAAGATTTTTATAACACTATAATTAATCTAAAGCAATTCTGCATAAAAAATAAAATTATAAATTTAGCTGTACCAAAATTAGGATGTGGTCTAGATAAGCTTGACTATAATCAAATAAAATTAATGTTACAATACATTTTCAATGATACAAAAAGTGTGCCTCGAGCCTGACTCATGAAAATACAGCGGTGGTGTGGGAAGCTAAATACAATTTATATTTGATAATAATCATTTATAGCATCGGCGACGCGCGGCGCACATTTATTTAAATACGGAGAGAAGCAAGATAATAATTATTATGTTTTTTTTAAGTAAAACTGGTAATTTAGTTATTTTATGGAGCTGTATTATGGATAACACTATTTTATGCAATATATAACTGATTTACTAGTGTCTCAATTTAAGACGTGATTGCTCATTAATATAATATTAATTATATAGTTTATACATATTTTTTGTAAACATCTGTATAAACATTCTTAAAACAACTTTACGATGTTTTTTTACACACACCTTATCTAAAAATGTATTGTTTGTTTGTTAAACCATTGAATTTGAAATATTCAATGGTTAAACGAACAAGCTCATAATGTCTGTGAAATCTTTTATTTCCAAAATAATATGGTATTTATCAAAAGTAGTATTCTGCTCAAGTACTGCATATAAAATTAATATTGTTGGCTAGTAATGGAATCATGATTATAACAAAAATTATAGGATGCAACAGCCAACTGGATAACCGTACAATTGGCCTTATAATTTACCTTTCGTTAATAATTAACGACTGTCGTTAAAAAAAATCCTTATAATTTCCTATTCATTGTGTATTTAGAGGCTGTCGTCGTTTTAAAAAAAACGGGGTACGTTCTCTAATCTATTCGTTTGTTGTTGTTTCAATTATGGCCGAGTTGAATGATGATTTCGAATAAATCTATTTAATAAATAACAATTTAAACGTGGTTCCGCCTAATAATATGTATACCTATGAGGATCGGAAAAATCCATTTGAATAATTTTCCTCAATTGAGTTTCGGAAGCGCCATAAATATTTCACGAACATACTATTTTTACTAGTATATTTGAATCGGTAGTTTAAGGAATAAACAAAAAATGTCCTATTAATGTGTGCTCGGAAACGTTTCGTTGGTAAGATACAGGGCAGTATAACATATATCATACTTAGTGACACATTTACACAATTCTGTGCTTACTAATGTAAATACATCTAGAGCTGTTTTAAAACGTAGCAAGGTATAGCAAAAACTGCGACGGACAAAAAATGTATATTTTATTCCTCTATCGAAATACAAATATCGAACTGGTGTCTCTTATTAGTATTAAATAAAATGCACCCAGAGACGCCCCTGGATTAAATAAGCGACCTGCAATCACATAAAAAGCAGCCCATATTACTAGCATACAACCTGCCAATTATCAATTAAAACTAATGAAACACTTTTGAAATATTAACAATTTTTGAAAGTAACTGAATGAAAAAATCAACGCCATGTATCTCGCCAACGAAACGTTTCCTCGTAATTAATTAACTGATTAGGTGAATTCGTCACCTTCTTCATACTTTGAGAGAAATGATGAAGATAAACACAAAAATCGAAAATTTGGTTTTTATTCCCTTCTTCAAACTAAAGATTCATTTCTAAGGCGGTCCTACTTTCTCGTGCGCGTAGCAATTTGCTAACATTTACACCAAATTACTACGCATGTACGCAAAAGTAGTGTCATTGTGCTGTTTCGATATTACGTGTTGTTTTTATTCCTGTGAATATGGCAAAACAAAAGTGTAATCGTGGTTACGGTAGCAAAACCAAAAGAGCACTTAAAATTAGAAAAACAAAAAATGAACGAAAACAGTAAGTACTGATTTATATTATTTTTCAAATTGATACAATAATGTGTCAACTTGTATAATTTTTGTTTTTCAAGTTGTATTTCAATATTGTGTTAACCTAGTGTCGCCCCGGGCGCCAAGTTTAGGGGGGCGGCAAATTCAAGCGTAACAGCACCCCGTACGGGATTGACGTGGGGGCAAAACTGGCAACTGCACCGGGCGGCAGAATTACTTTTATCCTGTTATTTTAAAAAGTGAAACAGCTACAGGGGCGGCAAGAGGCTGACTTGCCCCCCCCCCCCCCCCCCCCCCGAGAAATTTTCTAGATCCGGCACTGATATGTATGTTTCACCCGGTATATGCATGTGTGTGTGTTTAGCACACCCGTGCAGAGCCCCGACGCGCGAAACAGCATCGTGAGTAGGGTGACTCATCAGAGTACGTAAGTACGCGAGACGACCCGCGTACACTCCCACTACAGCGCACGCACACGGAAACAACCCCACCGCGTGATCCAGCTACAAGGGTGGAGACGCAGGTATAAAGACGCTAGCGCAAGCGATAATAGTCAGTCTAACAGCTCACCTACCACGAGTTCACCCATAGCCGTGGTAACTAGCTAGACTAACGAGTTCACCCATAGCCGTTAGAGACTCAGAGGAATAGCGAGTTCACCCATAGCCGCTAATCCATCAAACCAGTTACATGGAAAACCGTGGACACGAACTCACACCGAAGCGCGAGAGACGCCACGCAAGGAATCTGCGGAGGAAAGCGCAGCGACAGCCGTCGTTACCCAGGCCGATATCACCGCTGCCGCCGACGCCGACCAAGACAACGCGACCGCAGGAAAGACGACCGTGCCCGAAGTACGGATGCACCAAGACCACATTTCTGGATGAAGCCAAGCTCCAGAACGCCTGCAGTCACCCAGCCACTCCCCTGCCGAAAACCCCGGAGAAGACATTCTGCGTGACAGCACTACAGGATAGTCCGCCGCGATACCAAAGAGTGGACCCCTTCAGCATACCGTCCTACGACCCACGACGATACCACGTCAGAGCCGCTTATCGTCGTAGAATCACTCATACTCATGATATTCAATAAATAACTGCTTGTAAATACTGTAAATAAATACCACCACGTTGAATACATCTTTCTTTACTCTCGTATCAAAGTGGTCGGAGAAAACTTCTCCGCCAACACCAACACCAAAACCCACAAAGTGGTGACACCGACGTGATTCCACGAGAAAGAGAGAGATATCAGAATGACGGACAACGAGGAAATAAACAGGATACAAGTTCGCATCCCTCCATTTTGGGCAGACGATCCGGAAGTATGGTTCGCACAAGTGGAAAGCCAATTCGACATAGCGAAAATAACAACAGATGAAACGAAGTATGGTTACGTCGCAGGAAACCTAGAGGCGAGATACGCGAAATAAATAAGAGACGTCCTGACCAATCCGCCAGCCGTCGGAAAATACGAAAAATTAAAAACGGAGTTGATCAGAAGGCTCAGCGTAAGCCAGGAGCACAGAACAAGGCAATTGTTGGAACACGAAGAATTGGGAGACCGAAAACCATCGCAATTCTTACGACACCTGCAGCATCTGGCAGGAACAGCAGTCCCAGAATCACTCCTACGTTCTTTGTGGATGGGACGACTACCAAGCAACATTCAGGCCATATTGACAACACAAACCAAATCCACGCTGGAAGAAGTAGCCGAGCTCGCAGATGCCATCAGCAACACCACAACACTTACAGTTAACGAAATGGCAACCCAAGACAGCGATCTTCTGAAATCTCTGGTGCAGGAAATCGGTCAACTGAAAACCCAACTGCAAGAAAGAGAGAAAAGAATGAATCAGCACCGGTCTCGCAGCAGAAACCGTTCTAGCAACAGCAGAGGTCAAAGCCAGAACAGGTCACAGGATCGTACGTATGACACGTGCTGGTTTCATTTCAAGTTCGGAGACAAAGCGCGAAACTGTAAGCCCCCATGCAAGAAGTCGAAACAGGGAAACGACTTAGGCAGTCAGTAGCAGCGACTGACGTACTGCCAAACGAATCCCGCCGTTTATACATTACTGATCAGCAAACAAAGGTGCAGTTCCTGATTGATACCGGACCAGACGTATGTGTATATCCACGGCGACTGACAACACAACCCTACAAAAAATCTACTTACAAACTCTATGCAGCAAACGGAACTACCATCAATACATACGGGACGATCAACATGGAGTTGAACCTAAAACTCCGTCGAAACTTTCCCTGGAGATTCATTATCGCAGACGTTGAGAAAGCTATAATAGGGGCAGATTTTTTAGCGCACTACGAACTACTACCCGATGTGAAAAACCGAAAGTTACGCGACGCTAGGACAAACATCACGGCCCCGGGCTCAGTAAAAAAGGAGGAGGCAACAAGGATAACCACGGTAGACGACAACCAAAGGTATCACCGAATCTTGCGAGAATTTCCCGGGATTTGCAAGCCGGCAGGCTTACCAAGGCCCACACAACATGGCACGGAGCATCACATCCAAACCACGAATGGACCGCCAGTGGCATGCAAGCCTAGACGACTAGTCACGGAAAAACTATTAATAGCAAAAAAGGAATTCAAAACAATGTGTGAAATGGGAATCGCACGACCTTCAAAAAGCGCATGGTCATCACCATTGCACTTAGTCCCCAAAAAGAAAAACGATGAATGGAGACCATGTGGAGATTACAGAGCTCTCAACGCTAGAACAATCCCAGACAAATATCCGGTCCCCCACATCAAGGATTTCTCCCAGCAACTGTAGGGAAAAAAGGTATTGTCAACAATAGATCTGGTACGAGCCTACCACCAAATACCAGTAACCAAAGAGGACATACCAAAAACCGCAATAACCACACCGTTCGGATTATTCGAATTTCCATACATGACATTCGGACTACGCAATGCTGCACAGACGCTCCAAAGATTCATGGATAGTATACTGAGATACCTAAATTTCTGTTATGTATACATCGATGACATCTTAGTAGCATCCACATCAGAGGAAGAACATGACCAACACCTTAGGCAGATATTCCAACGACTGAATGAGAACGGCATAGTAATCAACCCAGCCAAAAGCACATTCGGAGTCAAGGAAATTTCTTTCCTGGGATACAGCGTATCCGGAGAGGGAACCAAGCCCCTGGACGACAAGGTGAAAGCAATCCAAGAATTTCCCCTGTCACAAACAGCGAAAAAACTACGGCAAGCACTTGGAATGATAAACTACTACCGAAGATTCGTACCCGAAGCAGCAAAAGTACAATCATCCTTGAATGACCTACTGAAAGGGAAGAAAAAAGGTAATCAACCAATCCTATGGACGGATGAAGCCAAAAAAGCATTTGCCGAATGCAAACAGCGAATCGCAACAGCAGCTTTGCTAGCACACCCCAAACCCGATGCAGACCTAGCCGTAACCACAGATGCGTCTGACACAGCAATAGGAGGCGTGATACAGCAACAGCAGAACGGAGAATGGAAGCCGTTAGCATTTATGTCGAGAAAATTAACATCCGCAGAGCAAAAATATGCAGCTTACGATAGAGAGTTACTAGCCATTTACGCAACAATAAAAAAGTACCAGCACATGCTGGAAGGCCAAACTTTCACAATCTACACAGATCACAAGCCGATAACATTTGCTTTCGCTCAAAAACCCGAAAAAAGTTCACCACGACAATTTCGATACCTGGACTACATCGGACAATTTTCAACAAACATACAGCACGTTAAAGACAAGAACAACATAGTCGCAGACGCATTAAGTAGGATAGAAGGGATATCCAACGGGATACACTTCGCAGAGCTAGCGACCGACCAAGCAACCGATACGGAACTAGCAGGGATACTACAACAGCCCGATAGCACGAGCCTACAGTTGAAGAAAATCTACTTCAACGAATATAAGGCAGATGTTTATTGCGACATTTCACTCGGCACAGCCCGACCGTTCATCACCAACAAATTCCGGCAACAAACATTCAACAGCCTACATCAACTTTCACATCCCGGAGGCCAAGCCACAACCAAACTCGTAGCAGAGAGATTCGTATGGCCATCCCTAAGGAAAGATTGCAAACAGTGGAGCCGGCAATGCATGGCATGCCAGCGAGCAAAAGTTTCACGACACAACGCACCCGAACCGGGACAATTCCCGCAGCCAGAAAAGAAGTTCGACCACGTACACCTCGACATCGTAGGACCACTACCGGAATCACACGGGAGGAAATACATCCTGACATGTATAGATCGATACACCCGGTGGCCAGAAGCAATACCGATGACAAACATAGAGGCAGACAACGTGGCCAAAATATTCATCACCAATTGGATAGCGAGGTTCGGAACACCACTCCGAGTAACGACAGACCAAGGACGACAATTCGAGTCTCAACTGTTTAAAAAACTAGAGGAGCTGATTGGTTTCAAAAGGATAAGGACGACAGCGTACCATCCACAAGCCAACGGACTCGTGGAGCGATTTCACAGACAACTCAAAGCAGCAATCATGTGTCACAGCGACGAAGCATGGACAGAAGCTCTACCCATTGTACTACTAGGAATACGAACCGCCTGGAAAGAGGACATGAGAGCAACCACAGCAGAATTAGTATCCGGACAAACACTTCGCCTACCTGGAGAATTACTGGCATCCAGCTGTACTACACCAAGGATAGACCCAGAAACGTATGCAACACAGCTAAAAAGAACGATGCAAAACACCCAGCCATACACAGCCGCAAAACACAACAGCACCAAACCATTCATATTCAAGGACCTACAGAATGCATCCCATGTATTCGTACGACCTGGAATAAACCGAAAATCGCTACAGCCACCGTACGACGGTCCGTATGAAGTAATCAGACGAGATGAACGTACAATGACAATCAACAAAGATGGACAGCAAACCACAGTTTCCACACAGAGAGTAAAACCAGCATTCATGGAACACATACCCGACGACACACAACCGGAAGAACCAAGCCCAGCAGCAACACACAACCGCACGCGTTCCGGGAGGTTACCGAAACCAGTCGTCCGATTCTCCTCGTGACTCCATCACTAGGAGAAACAGCGCGAAACAGCATCGTGAGTAGGGTGACTCATCAGAGTATGTAAGTACGCGAGACGACCCGCGTACACTCCCACTACAGCGCACGCACACGGAAACAACCCCACCGCGCGATCCAGCTACAAGGGTGGAGACGCAGGTATAAAGACGCTAGCGCAAGCGATAATAGTCAGTCTAACAGCTCACGTACCACGAGTTCACCCATAGCCGTGGTAACTAGCTAGACTAACGAGTTCACCCATAGCCGTTAGAGACTCAGAGGAATAGCGAGTTCACCCATAGCCGCTAATCCATCAAACCAGTTACATGGAAAACCGTGGACACGAACTCACACCGAAGCGCGAGAGACGCCACGCAAGGAATCTGCGGAGGAAAGCGCAGCGACAGCCGTCGTTACCCAGGCCGATATCACCGCTGCCGCCGACGCCGACCAAGACAACGCGACCGCAGGAAAGACGACCGTGCCCGAAGTACGGATGCACCAAGACCACATTTCTGGATGAAGCCAAGCTCCAGAACGCCTGCAGTCACCCAGTCACTCCCCTGCCGAAAACCCCGGAGAAGACATTCTGCGTGACAGCACTACAGGATAGTCCGCCGCGATACCAAAGAGTGGACCCCTTCAGCATACCGTCCTACGACCCACGACGATACCACGTCAGAGCCGCTTATCGTCGTAGAATCACTCATACTCATGATATTCAATAAATAACTGCTTGTAAATACTGTAAATAAATACCACCACGTTGAATACATCTTTCTTTACTCTCGTATCAAAGTGGTCGGAGAAAACTTCTCCGCCAACACCAACACCAAAACCCACAGCATGTTTATGCATTTGACTGGGATACATACGAGTTTTTGTTTGATGGTCTCTATTGGGATTTCTTTCAACTATAATAGATAGAGAAATGATCAAATGGGCAAAGACGTGCTGTTTTAAGAGTGTCATACAAGTTAAGGTTAACTAGACATTTTGAAAAATGTCTAGTTAACCTTAACTTGTATGACACTCTTAAAACAAATTTAGTTTTTTTCAAATATAATTCAATTTTTTTGATATTATTAAAAAGACGGCTTTTCTCTTTTATAAGATATTCGTTAGGGTCGTGCCTACAATTCAAAAGGTATACATTTATCTTAAAAAGATGTACGCTATACCTAATGTTAATGGTGACGATTTAACAAATTTGTTTGGCTGCACTATAATACCGATTTAACAGTTTCTCTTATTAGTATACTTTCCGAGATCCCCAGAGAAAACATCTAAAAACACACCCTTGTTAATTTAAAATTCGAAGCAGATTTATTGTATTAAAAAACAGGTTATAAACAATGGTTCCTAGGGCAACGTACGGGAACGATCTACAGGCAATAATTTTCTCGGCGTATATGTTTTTATGTATGTATGTTTATATTTTTAAAGTGCCGACCTCAATATCTTTAACTTATTGACTAAATTAGCATGATAATTATTTATAAATAGGCCTGCATAAAGTTATTGAATCCGTAGCGAGTTGCTTCGCATCAGCTGAGTAATCTTGTTTTTTTTGTACATACGCTCGTCCCGCGCGTCCCAACGCTATGCATCGGCATCGCATGATTTCATTTCTGCAATAATCCGAATGACACGAATAACCCATTGTATAGAACCGCTATACGTCGTGCGATCTGTCTACCAACAGCTCACTAGCGCTGGAAAACGGGCGGTGGACGAGGTTGTTACACATTTGTGTTTAGTTGTATATCTTCTACTCCAGCTAACATTCAATCACCTATCGGAAATCGGCTGAACTAACAGCGGCTGGTACACGATGAAAACAATGGCGCCTTTTTTTAAACAAACCAGATTTTTTCCATTGATACTTGGACCATATTAACGGGTATAAAAAGCTATATTTTGTAGTTTATTGAAATGGATATGTAAAGAGACAGATTTTCCACATCCATTGTGATATTTTTCGTGATGATTAAATATCATTTTCTATTTATAATTAAATTTTAAAAAACATTTAATTTTTTTATTTTCAAAACTAAAAGTATTCTACCTTATGGGTAATTAAATTAAGTAACTATTCCTATTTTTTTTTTTTTTGTAAATCTCGCTACCGTTAATATGCTTTAACTGAAACACACTCGCAGGATCGCAGCCTTAAGCGCTCTCATCGGTCATGTTAATTCTCAATATGCAGAACACGGTGCATCCAGATTTGCGCCTGCGCAGTAGCGCCTACGCCAGTGGTTCTCAACAGGTTATTAGTATGGATGGATGTGTGTATGCATATGCTTAGGTTAGGTTAGTAAAAAAGATGTTGAATAGAATCACTGACGTTTAAAGAATCCCTAATAATAATTATAATCAGAGATTGATAGAATTATTAAGATTTTAATAGAAAACACACACACACCCACACACAGAAATAACTTATTAACCACTGGAGTGGAGTTGCGCATGCATGAACCTGTCCAGATGGAGTATGTGCCGTGTTCTGCACATTTACCAAATATAGTATACTTTTCACTAATATTAAATGCACTTTCGTTTTAGCGAGAATATTTATACCACATTAGAGGAAAAAATGCGAAGGAAAACATCACTCGTTGCTTAAAGCTTATTTCTTCTAATAAGTTAGCTACAACTTGTTCATGCCTAGGTCGGGGTAACAACAACAAGATTTAGCTGTAATGAACGCATTACAATGCAAGTTATAATTTTTAATGAATTTGTTTAAATAAATTTATTGATATTTTATTTTCCAGGTAAAATTATGTGTCAACTTGATGAACTTAAAATAATGGATTTTGATATACTTCAGCATGGTTCCGTTTAATCATCAAAACAGTGGGGAGGCAAGCTTTGAGGCTAGAGGCTTCATATGCACTGGCGGGAAGCCTCTAAAACTCGCTTAGAGCAGGAAGAATAACTTCTTCGTACAATAGAAATTGTCGATATATGTTACTCATTGTTGTATGTATTAAGTTTTTATATATTGTTTTATAGTTTATTTCGTATTATTTATCTTTGCAATAAATCATTTATTTAAAGTTTTATTTATATTTCAGTTACTGTATTGTACCAAATAAGTCACCTTATGTAGTTATTTATACATTCCTGCAATATTACATTATACATTAAATATTACATACATAGTATACACCATTTTCTTTAATCACCACATAACAATAGGTATTTCTCTGGAACTCGGATGCTACATCACATCACAGTTCATATGTATAAATATAGGTTTTATCTATTATTTGTATTTTTTTTAAATATGCACATATATAGTGAATCGATTTCTATAAAACACTAAAGTTAATCTTTTTAAAAATACACAAAAATTAAGGTACCTTTTTAACGCAACTTTATTATCATCTCGGTAAATAATTGTGACAAAATTTTGATTTTCTTAATGATTATAAAGAACATGTAATCCTGTATTCGCATTTTTTCCGAGATTTATTTTTAAAATACAGCGCCCGAAAGTAACATGTCTTGCTTTTTGAAAAGGATAGTAAGTAAACGGAACTCATGGTTAACTTGAAATGGCAGTCAGTTCAATTTATACAAAATGTGGGTAAGCACTTTTTTCCACCGACCCCTTCAAATTTAAATTCAATGTTTAGTAAATAAAATGATTTATATAGAAACGAAAATATAATGTTACAAAATGTAATAAGGATGAAATGATTAAAATAGATAAAATCATCAAGAAAGTTTTTATTTTAACAACAGGTTTACATATTTTCATTTTGAAAGCTAATTATTATCCATTTGAGTAGAAAGTAGATGTTGCGAGATTCGTTAGAATATATCATAAGCTAAGCCGCGCCAAGGGTTGTAGTGCTAAACTTGATTGCTTTTAATGATGAACAGAATTATGTGAACAAAGATTAATGGGACATGAATATATGAGTCAGACCAAGATGTCTATATTTAAGTATTACATATCCTTACATAACTGGGTGTGCTCGAAATAAAAAGATTTCTTAAATAGGCAAAATGATTTTTAATAGAAAAATTACATAATTCTTTCATACCATCATAATATTAAAGTCATAATTATATAAAAACCGCAATAAATTCTTAACAGTGGTTTATTCTTCATGCCACACATAAAGTGCCCTTTTTTTATGCAAATTAATCACACACTTATAGCTTTTTCGAACATGAACGTAGGCTCAGGCTACTTTGATTTGACTTCAACTAAATATGATTTGAAAATATTAATATTACTAGAGTTTATTTTTAACACATACAGCCCCCTTCTGAGTCATGTTGATGATTTTGTAGTTGTGGTTGAGTTTGTAAATCGACAGCTGGAAATTATTGAGTTAAGAAAAACAGAGATGCTGTTGTTGACTGATACAACATAACAAAAGCATGCTGCAGAATAAAAAAACTCACTTATTGAAATCTGAAATTGAACATATTTATTGAGCGATTTATAATAGTCGAAATGTTTACCAGTTTGGAAAAAAAATGTGTGAATGATAAGCTTAACAAACCTTATAGCATTCATATTCTACAAAAAAAATTCTCCTACAAAATAAACACTAAACTCAGTCATTCAAAATGGCGACAAACATTTTTTCAAATTTTTTATTGCTTACACCCTTCTGATGTGATACTACTAAACAAATTCGAATGACTTAAAGTGAATCGACTTCAAGTCTGTAATTATCTCTATTATTATACACATGGTTATTATTAAAGTTCATTTTATTGTGTATTATAATGGAGATATATAAGGTTACACAATATTTGATCTACTCCTTTAATTTATGTATGATTAATATACATTAAATTAAAATCGAAGGCAGTTTTTTCATAAAGCTCATTTATAAAATATATCTTTCATTTAATTTTCAGTTAGATTAACAGAGTTATTATATAAAAACACTATATACATATTAGATAGAATATTGTGTAACAGTTATTTAATGATTAACATTAAACGCAATACACTTAGATCAAACAAAAATAAATAAACAAGAATATAAACAATTATATAAATAAATAGTGGGAATTCTTTTAGTTTAATTTTTGCTTTTAAATTTTTGTACATTATTAAATAAGTACTATAATGGGGAAGGTATCTTTCTAGTATTAATTTCATATTAAATTTTTTAAAGGTTACAAAAGCTGCTTTTATGAGTATAAATGGACATGAATAGTTGGCCCCTTAATTTAAGCCTTTTTATGATATTTCAACTAATATATTTATATTACACAGTAATTAACCGAAAGCAAAATTAAGCAAGATTTTTATGCACCAATGTTTACAAATAATATGATTAAGCTACTTATTTAACTGGTGATTGGTCAATCAATTTATAACAAAAAAAGAAACAAAAATAATCAGCTAGCATGCACAGCCTCCATCTGGATCTTTAGATTCATTCGGTGTATCTTTCAAGACAACTTCTTGCACTAAAAAATACATTGAGGAAAATATAAAATAAAAATGGGTTCATATCATATAGGTAATAATAATAAACATGCTAAAAATGGCATTATGTAAATATAATCATGCCTAATAGTACAACGTGCATTTAATAAAAAGGATACTGTCTTCTGGTGGTTTATTCTCCGTTGAATCCATGCCCGGTAAAGCGGCAGCTACACGTCTAAATAGCTACAATTAAATTAAAATATTAATAAAAATAATCGCTGCATTAATAATAAAAATTCATGTTTTCTGTATACTAAACAAAGAAATGATAATTTACTACATTTTTCTATTTTCTTACATACAAATATTTTTCCGTCAACTGTGTATTTATGAGTTGAATTAATGCAGTCAAAATCGTTTATTATTGAACCTTATTAATGTACCGCTTTTCATTAATGAATGATTAAACTTGTAGAAAAAACGTAAAACCTATAAAACATTTCATCTGTCACTGTCAAATAATAATGTTGGCAATGTGTTTTGAAAAGGTGAATAAATGGATGTACACCAAAAACATTTTAAGAAACGGCCACTAATTTAATTGAAATAATAGATTTTGACTGAACTAGAACACAAATACACATGTGCACACTTCATTTTGCAAATACTTTACACACAGGGTTTGGTGGTTCAGCGGTCAACTATTATAGATTAGGGTACTAAAGTCTGTGAGCTTAGCTGAAATATGTGCGTTGTATAAATAGAAAGGTTGTTTTTTTTTCCTAGAGATTCGGTGAATAGCCAAAGAAATCACTACACTTGATGTTGTCGTTTTACTGATATTTCCAAACACGCCTAATATTTGCATACACATGTTTCAGCTCCCCCTTCCAATCTCACTGCCTATAACTAAGTATCAAAATATATAAAAATAAAAATCCATTCTGGATATTTAATTAAAACACTTGGTTTGTTTCACTAATTTATATTTTCTATGACTAGTTTCGACCATTGGTCATCTTCAAGGAGGAAGATACAAAAAATATTTACGCAACAATATATATATACAAATGTAAACTATCATAAAACATCAGGTAATAAGGGCGGACATTATAGGAGAGTTCCAAATCTCTTCCATATTACGGTTTTTCTCGCTTTAGTGCCTCCCTGATTTCCAATCCCTCATGGAAGTTTAAGTAACGACCCTTATCGGTTAAGTGGGAAATTAATTAAACATATAAAAATTCATTTCAAGCAAATAATAATCTCAGTAATTAAACGTTTGCTCGCAGGCTCGCTCACACGTAAAATATCTCGATTATTAATCGCCTTTATTAATACACTAGATCAGGGGTGAGCAACCTTTATTTCAAACGCGCCGCCAAAATTTTGACATTCTAGCACATAAAATGTGTATTGAAAGTTTAAACAGAAATTCCATGTTAATAAACCTTTAACAATATATGTATAATATAAAAAACTAAGGCAATATAATAAGCATAAGAAATTGAAGCAAATTTAAATGCAAAATTAAAGAAAAACCTCCCAGACAGCACATTTGCACTCCGGCTGCTGTGTTTCTAAAAAGCTTCGACGGGTCGTACGAAACAGCGCAGAGTGCCGCATGCGGCCCACGAGTTGCTCATCTCTGCACTAGATCGTTAAATAACCATGAATTTTAAGAATAAAAGATACCCATGGATGACAAATTTAGTTTTTGGATTAATGTTTTTATAAAGTTGTATACCCAAAATATTTGTACATCCATTTCTGCAAAAATAAAATCTGAATAAATTGAATTTTCCATGAAAACACTTTTTGAGAACTTCTGGTTAACTACGTGCAATATATATCTTGATTAAGCATGTTGTAGTGATTATTTAATTTTAGACTGCGAGGTGTAAATGTGGGAATTCCATTATGTACTTATGATGACAAATTTAAGACAGATAAAATTCTTTCCAATACGACCTACTATCAAAAGTTTATTAGTCGTTGTTAAAAACATCCAAATAAATACGCGCACATCTATCAGGAGCCACGAACATAATACCTCGGGACTATCACCAAAGATTGTACTCTAGATATACACAGGTATTATCAGCAGTGGCGTAGCCAGGATTTTTACATAGGGGGGTTCTAACTGAAGCACAGAAAAAAAAAACAGTTTAGACAGAATAATATAATTTGCATTAACAAAATATTTCTATAGAAACTTCATAAAAAATAACTATTTATAATATAATTTCACGTTAAATCAGGGCGTGTGCAGATGCTTACTAGCGCACAATTTTTCAATAATTTTAAACACGCGGCGATTTGAAAAAGACAAAATAAAATTGATAGCAGCGACTAGGGGGGGTTCTCACCCCCCGTAACCCCTTCCTGGCTACGCCACTGATTATCAGACCGGCAATCAAACACGGAGCCCTAGTTTGGTGGACCCGGACGAACCAAACAGGAGCAGAAATAAAACTAGACCACATCCAAAGGCTAGTGTGTACTAGAGATGGGCGAAATGGCTCTTTTCAGTGAGCTGGTTCAAAAGATCTGACTCACTTTAAAGAGCTGGTTCAGTGAGCCAGCTTAAGAGTTACATGACTCAGTTACGAGCTAGCGATCCGCCGAGAGTTCTGACTCTTAGAGATCCATCTGATTCTCCAACTCATTGAATTGAGCAAGGCGGTGATTAATTATTTCGGTTATAAATTGATTGCAATAATTTAATCATAATTTATATGAAAACGTAAGAGTGAAAGATAAATTAAAATTATAGTAAAAGCGTATTTCGTACGATTACACTTCAAGTGTGTTAAAATATATTGAATACGTGTGCGCGCCTATAAAAACACACATACATACACATTCAGCACATCGCGATCCAACTCCGAACCTCGGAGTTAGATCCCGATGAGTGAGCTATAGCTCAGTCAGATTCGTCGGATTCAAGAGGTCCGTAAAACGAGCTAGTTCAGTTGGATTCGAGAACCGTCGTGAATCATCACGATCCAACTCCGAACTGCGGAGTTGGATTCAACAACCGCCGCAGATCTTTTAGATTCGATTCGCCAACTCAATGGGTTTATTTAACACCATTCGCACGCGTCGTAATTAGAATGGATGATGCTGCAATAACATGATAGCAATATAACGATAGCTATTTTCTTACTACAATAACGAACACACTTCTTAATAAATTTACAATTTTTGTAACAAAATGATGACTAAAGAATAATTGCACTTGTAATGTTTACTAGATAGTAAACAACGACGTTTGCTTATGATATTTTAAATTGTATCTGTGAACTAGGAAAAGGCAAATTTCAATCTGAAGAAACGAATAACGCAGGTTTAGAAATTGACGTAAAAAATATTCAGTTTTTAGAAATGAATTGAGTAGTGTACAAAAAAAGTAAAAAGTGCATGTTCAGTAAGGCTGAGAGAAGCCGGCCTGTCGATCCACGAGCCGTGTGAAAATCAAGATCTGTTAATAACATTGCAAATCTACTTTCGCTCTAGATGAGCAGGCGAATCAAAACGAGTCATGACTCACAAAGAGCTACATATTTCGAACTGATTCACTTGGCTCACTAGCTCACTTTACTGAGCTGACTCTTTGAGTCGATTCGCTCAAGAGTTACACATCTCTAGTGTGTAAGTGCTGAACAGGTGCATTCAGAACAACAACCACCGCAGCCATGGAAACCATACTCTACCTTTCGCCGCTTGATGTACAAATCAATGAAGTGGCACGAAAAAGTGCAGGAACACTAAAAGCCATGAATAGCTGGTCAAACCAAATCTCAACAGGAGGACACAGAAGCATTCTCAAATGGGGACCGTCCTATTTGACTGGCAAATTAGACCAGAAGATCCCCCAATATATTTTCAAAAAGAAATACACTGTAAACCCAAATGAGCAAACACAAATGGGAAATTGCTTAGTATTCATAGATGGAAGCACGACAAAAACAGGCTAAGGAGGGGGGTATACTGCGCTAAATATCTGCAAACATCTCCTCATAGAGAATTATGCCACTGCAACAAAGACCGAAATTTACGTGATTATGGAAAGCCCCAAACTAATCTTACAGAAACAGAGCAAACATAACTATCGACAGTTAGGCTTCATTAGCAGCACTAGATTTCAAAATAACCTCAGAACTAATATACAAATGCGTAGAGATACTGAACATAGCAGCGACATGCAACCACATAACATTAATATGTCATCCATAAACCCGGATGGAAGTGGTCCCTCGCACAAATATTAGCAATTGCTAATAGTGCGGAGTGGGTCTGAACATCAGGGCGGAGGCACTACAATGGGCCTAAAATTTGGCATAAGTGGGTCCCAACTTCCAATCCTCAACTGCTGTGGATGTATACAAGGATTATGTGAACAGGCTCTCTACCACATAAGGGGCATTGTGCAATTCATGTATTTGCACCATTAATAGAAAGCCTGTAATTACTTAAAAAACTTTTTTTTTTCGATTCCAACAAGCCCACCCTCGAATGTTTTTGTCCATGTAAAATATATATATTTACAGGGTGAGTTTTTTTCACGTTCTCTATGAGGATTCCGTCATGCAATTTTACGAGATGAATAAAAAGACATTTGTAAAATGTCAAATGTCCCGATTTCTTTAAATCGATTTTTCTCGTTAATTAAAACGATAGAAAAAAACTATGTAGGGCAAACTGTTAGATAATTTTAAACCACATATTAAAATCTTATCAGATTTTTTCTATCGATATTCGTTTTTGAAATATAACATAAACTTACATTTTTTTAAACACAAACCATAGTTGGCTATGTCATCATTAGAAAGGGATTCTGTTTCTTTTTAATCTGATACATAACATGACATACTTATTTACAAAAATAACTGAGTTATTAACTATTTTATTTACAAGAAAAAGAATAGTTAGCCATGAAATATTGACTATAATAAAACATCTGCAATCGTAACAGTTGGTTTCATTGATGTATTTATGTCAATTCATTTAGTGTTAAAAACACATTTTTTTCCACTAATTTCCATTTCTTCCAACACATAACTTCCGAATAAACTTGTTTAACAAAAAATAAACAAACTTCTATATACAAACAGCAGAGATTAACAGCTATGGTTCCTGAGACGGATGCTGGGACTAGAGAAGTCGACACCGGGATATATACTGTTGCAGGAAACGAATAGAGAGAGATTGGAATGTGAGGCGGTGGAGAGAGTGGTGAAGTATGAAATGAAATTATGCGGAGTAGAAGAGGAGAGATTGGTGAGAATAGTATGGGAGGCGTGCATGAAAGTAGAAGGGGGGAGGTGGAGGGAAGAGAGAAGGAGAATGTATGAAAGGGGAGGACTGGCAGAGAGGAAGGTACAGGAATGGTTGGGTAGAGGGGTGAAGGTGGCGGCGTGGATGAGAGAAAAGATGAAGGAGGTGGAAGCGCAGGAGAGACAGGGACGGATAGACAAAAGTTAATATAATGATATGTTTGGGAGATGGCAAGTATATGGGAGGATGCCGAGATACATGAGTGAGGATGGGTGGAACAGGGATGAAAGGGTGATAATGGCGAGGGCAAGGTGTGGGTCTGGGGAGAGGGGAAGGAAGAGATGGATGGGGGAAGAATATATGAGATGTAGGTTATGTGAATGGGGGAAGGATACGTGGAGGCACTTGGCGGAGGAGTGTGAGGGTGTGAGTGAGGAATGGGTGGGAGTGAAAGGGAATAGAAGGGTGACAGAATGGATGAGGGAGGACGGAGCTAGGGTAAAGACGCTGGAGAAAGTGGGACGGGAGAAAGAGGGCAAGATGTGATATAGTGTCGACATTGTAAATAACTGTAGGATATGCCAATAAAGGTCTTTTTTTTTTTTTATACAAACAGCCGCAATTGTTTTATAATTGTCATTTTTATCACGGCCAACTATTTTTTTGTTGTAAATAAAATAGAAAATTGTTAATAACTCAGTTATTTTTATAAATAAGTATGTCAAGTGGTACATCAGATTGAAGAGCAACAAAAATCCCTTTCTAATTATGACATATCAACTATGGTTTCCGTTTAAAAAAAATGCAAGTTTGTATTATATCTCGAAAACTATTTTAGTTTATTTAGAATTATAATTGTTAATAAATAAAATACGCTCAAACGTTAAAAGAATCAGTTATTTTTAACCACGACCCCCTTATTCTGGTTAAAACATGAACACGGACTAAAGCACCGTAAGTGTCTAACGGCGTGACTTTTTCGACGTGTGTAACGGCAGGTTAACACTAATGATTATGATTTTTTAAACAAATATGAAGTGCATAATTAATTTCCAATTAAATAACTGTAAGTGCATTATTGATTATTTTAGACTACTTGATGCATCACAGTTCGCGCTTGCAGTATTGCATGAGGTAACCAGTGTAACATATGCTCTACCAACATCTGTGCCTCGTAAGAGCAAAAACAATATTTTTACCATTAATCCCCCCCCCCTCCCCCGATTTTTTTATAGCCCCCTCCAAAAATGTTTTGTAGCTACGGTCTTCTCTACCAACATTAATTGCACCCCACGAAGAAGTGCACACTTAGGCCAGAAGAGGGCTCCTTGTGATGCCACAGTTTAATCTTTCTCTCTCTTGAGAACCATTTGGAGCTGATGACGAACTGGCATCATCTCCAAATGGTCACATTTTTCATATATTGGTTCATTAAAAATAGTAAAATTTAACCAAGATGTTTTATACTAAATCTAATAAAATTCTATATTTATGAAACAAAATACTATTTTCCAGACTTTCCAAATAGTTTTAATAAGTCTAGAAACAGACAGTAAGAAAACAAATGAAATTTACCTGTTTAACGTTATAACCTGCTTTTGCACTAGTTTCAATAAACATAACATTGAGCTCTTTTGCTTTCCTCTCCCCTTCTTCTGTGCTCACTTGCCTTTTATCGGATAAATCAGTTTTATTACCGACTAACATGATAATCACATCAGTTCCACGTTCCGTTCTAACATCGTCAATCCATTTAGAAGTTTGGTGGAATGAATTTGCATCTATAAAATGTAACCAACCATTATCACATAAATATAATATGATTTCCAATCGAATCACCAGAAATCCATGATCTATTTTATAGAACACATACTTTATGCAACTAATGCAACAATGAGTTGTATGTTCATATAAAATATTATTTCTTTAGCTTATTATTAAAAATTAGAATTGCTTAATCAATATTATTTTATAAAATATCAGGTATGGAATAATGTCAACAATGTCTGTAAAATATAAATATGTTTTACTCTAAATTAAGATTTACTAAAAACAGGAATATTACATATAAAGATTAAAACGCGTTTATTTGATATAACAATTTCATAAAAAAATATCGTTTTATCTACCATGATACAGTGTACTCTCTGTTTATGAAAACCCCTTAGAAGCAAACGTGTTGTTGGGCATGGAAAATTAATATAGGAAATTCTTAATAAATAACCCCCTTTTAAGAGAACTCTCTTTTAACTGGAAGTGGACATTCGATTTACAAATAAAGCCAAATTATATTCCCTCACGAAAACGAAGATTCGAAGAAAAAAAACACATTTTTTGAAAATGTGCAGAACGAAATAGATGAAAGACTAGAAGCAACAATAATAATGGAGGACCTTAACGAGCAAGTAGGAAACTAAAATACAGGTATATATGGGAAAAGAAAGCAAAGATATGAGAAATAAAAATGGGGAAAGAATAACACAATTGAGTATTGAGAACAACTTAATAAGATTTGAAATAAAACAATATAGTTAGGAGTTTTACTACAAAGTGGCTTCATCATGCAGATAAATAATGATACTTGAAGCCAGTGTGTGGTGAAGCATATTGCAGTGTTCAACAAGAAAAGTGAAACCATCCCAACTGTGTTGTTTTATTTCAAATAGTGTTATGGAGTTTCAACATGTCAAATAAATATAAAAAAAAAAAAACATAATAAGAGCTAACACAAAATTTAAACATAAGATGATACACAAATATACGATAGCACAACCAACCGGAAATAAAAAATCGATAATAAAAAAAAGATATGGCAAAACGTACAAAATGTTAATCAAGACAGGCAGAGATTAACAGCGAATACTACCGAGTAAAGATGATCTCGAAGAAAATGAAGATATAAAAAACAAACAAAAGAATAAAAAGCTATAACGAAATATCAAGAGATACATATTAAAAGGGGAGTTCAAGGAAGAAAGAGAAGTGGGCGACATTTACAAAAAAAGATGTACAAGGGGGGGGCGACTGTACAAGTCAATACACTGATACTACTTTAATCCATGCTTTTAAGCATTCTGATCGGTATATTGACAATTTCAAATAGGTCAGGTCTTCCAGGGTCGGTGGACAATTGTTATTAACTCAGGATTTGAGATTACTCCATAGGAAATAATTACAGGGGGTTAAATCAGGCGAGCGTGCTTCTCTCGGGGAGTAGTCCCTGCACAGGGAGACTACTTTCAAAAAATGCATTGAAGTCCTAGCTGTCTGGGTTGCGGTTCTATCTTGCTGAAACCACACTCATATTGTCCAGTTCTTCGAGAGCAGGCAAAACAAAATTCCTGGATCTTTATCCAATAACAATCTAAATACATGCTTACCGTGAAAAAATAGACCAGAAAAATAGGCTTCTGCAGTAGAAGCGCACTGCTCTCTCGATCAAAGCATGTTTGCGACTAAAATGGATAGGGAGACAAAATTCCTATCGAGGCCCTCTGCTGCTCTCACTAACTTCACGGTGTCTTTTTTAAAGAAGGAAGTTCCTACGCCCTACCCTGTTTAAACGAAAGAACACTGTAGAGAAAAGTGGGGATAGTAATAGATGAGAAAATAAAGCTGGGGGAGAAGCTTGAGCTAGAGTATGGGGTAAGGGCGAAAGAAGTCGAGTTGCAGATATGACAGGAAAGAATATGCAAGAGGATCAACTTTAACGTTCATTATAAAGAGCAGCAAGTGTTTATACTATTTTGCAAGATTACCCAAAGAAGAAGCACGGCTACTGGCATGGTTCAGATGTGGGAATAAGGAAGGAAGAAGAAGTATATGAGAATGTGTGATTTGAGGGGCAGGGAAGGATGTATGGGATCGCAGGGAACTTATGAGATAAAGGTAAGTGTCAAAAGAAGAGTATGTGTGGGAGTGGAAGCAGAATTGATGTGCTTAGGGCACTTGTGAAACAGAAGCCAGAGTAGCTAACACTGGGCAAAAAAGAAAAGAAAAAACGAGAAAAAAAGAAAGGAAAATTAATATTATAGTTTAGTTGCAGTTATATAGGAGAACGTATTTTTAAGTTGGTATCTTATAGTTGTAAATTAGATGCAAAATAAAGGTTATTATATGTATACTAGAAGCTGACAGAAAGCTGTTGAACAACAAAAATCGCCAATAAGGAGATAAACAACACACTTAGTGGTGGACAAAAAATTAAAGACAAAACATATAAATGGAAAAGATATTGATGTTAAAAAAGGAAGAAGACTGCTAAGAATATAAAGCAACAAGAAATTAAGTGAGAAAACCGAACAAGAATCATGTACAAAATTTGGAAAAAAGATGACAATAAATTACAGAGACAACCAAAAGTTATTCTATGGAACTCTAATACGACTCAATCAAGGGTAACTTGCTAGTAAAATATAGTTTGATTTCCTTTCTGCACTATTTATTTTTACTGTTAGATGTACATTTCAAGTACCATGTAGTCTTTTTCAATACATGGTACTTTTACAGTACATGGTACTCAAAATGTACATTTAACAGTGAAAATAAATTAGTAAAGAGGGGAAATCAAACCTTTTTATTAGTGGTTGATTACTTCACACAAAATAGTGATTTAAAGTTTTTGAGATAATTATATTACATCTACAGATAAAAAATTAGTAAATAATAAATTAATCGAAGACATTTTTTTTTTAAGTCTATTAATAAAAAAAAATTATATGGTTCCGTTTAAAAAAATAAAGTTACCCTTGATTGAAAATTTATAATTTTAACTATTTATTTCTTAGCCAAATAACTTAAGCGCAACAACTTCATAGTGCAGCCGATAGCACCTTCTATTCTCATGAGAATGGCAAAACTACAACTCTTTATCTTATTTAGTTTCAGATATATTTTAGGTTTACGAAACCACTGTAAACTCCAATTTTGTACATAAATGTCAAATAACTCCGAAGCGTTACGACTTGGACCAAATGTTTTAAATAAAATGACACTCAATTTTTATGAAGAATTCAAAAACTAAATAATACACTTTCGTCAAGAAACTTTGTTTTTATCTTTAACATGAGCCAAGATATCTGCTGAGAACGCACTAATGGGACATCCTGTATATAATAAGCTCGACAATAATATACACTTGTAAAACATGGACCATAGCAAAAAATACAAACCAGGAATAAGAGCAGTGGTTATGAGTTTCTTGAGGAAAATTGAAAACAAGACAAGAAGGGATAGAATAAGGAACAGGCAAAACTTACAGATATATACCCATAAATGAAACTATAATAGAACTGCTTCGAGATCCTTCAGACATGTATGCCGCATGTAAAAGGGTAGAACAACAAGAAAAATATATGAAGAAAGAGCACAAGGAAAAAATTAGCAAGGAAGATCGAGAAGAACATGCAATAACAGAATCAGAGAAGAAGTGAAGTGACATTGAAGAAATGGATAAGATACATTATTTGTTATTAACCCTTCGACCGGGAAGTGGGTGGCTCTAAGATTTGAACACATTTCCCAAGTCACATTCTACCAACGGCAAGTAAAACAAAGCCATTCAGAATATGCATGTTCTAAAGGAGGCAAAAGAAGCAAAACAACATGGAAATGCAAGTCCTGCCTGATTATCATGTACCAGACTGCTTTGAAATACAGGGTGTTTTTTTTCATGTTCTCTATAGGGATCTCGGAAACTATAAGAGACAGAGAAACAGTTAAATAGGCAAAGTAGTGCAGTTTTACTAGTTGAATAAAAAGACACTTGTAAAATGTTCAAAAAAGTCAAGGATAACTAGATATTTTAAAAAATGTACATTTTTTTAAATAGATTTATCTCAGTTATTAAAAGAGCAAAAACCATAACGGGCAAAGTTTTAGATAATTTTACACTAAATGATAAAATGTTATTAGATATTTTCTATCGACATTTGTTTTCAAAATATAACACAAACTTGCATTTTTTAAATTGTGTATTTACAAAGATCAACTTTAACGTTTTATAGAAATTGATTGGATATACGTAAAAATTGGAAAAAAATACAGGTAATAGATAAAACCTATATTTATATAGCAATGTAAATAAAAATCAACCCATTAAGCCTCTATTTTAAAAATAGATGTGCCCTACGCTCTCGGTTGTTTAACAATCTATTTATATGAAAAAATTAAAAGTCATACATTACACAATTATATTGCAAAATAAATGATTAAATTATAAATATATAAAATACTCGATTTTTAGTAGATTGAAAATGCTACCAAGAGATGGAAAATATTTACAGTCAAAGTGAGACACGGGGTATAGAGAGGGCCTCGCTCGAGCACAGTTCTTGCGTACGATTATCCCCTCTGCTAAAAATGTCTCGATTTTAATAATAAACCTAAAGTTGTTTTAAGTTTAGTGTTTAATTATTCATGACGTAAAAAGTACACATACATAAGTCCCATTTTAATATGACTTTTAATGAACAAGATTGTAATTCTACATGTTTCATCCTATAATTCTGGTAATAAAAATATTAAATATTTTTTGTTTATGCATCACACTTAAAATACATCTAGATTCCAATAACCATCTTATTTTTTTTATTAATCTTAAAAATTTTAAAACGAAGATACACGCAGTTAAACTTGACTGTTTGGAAAAGTGCATGAAAAACACTACATTTTTTTGTAAATATATGTCGAACATGTGGATTATTTTTGCAAATAACATTCTAAAAAATCATCATATTTAAAAATGATGTATCTTTATGTGGTTTAAATTTGAAAAATATCGACTCCAAGTAATTCAAAATATTTAACTTTAAAGTGCTTAGCTTTTTGAAAAGGATAGTATTTACTCTTGACTTTTCAGAAACATTTTCAAGTGTATTTTTATTCAGCTCATAAAACTGCACTACTTTGCCTATTTAACTGTTTCCCTTCGTCTTATAGTTTTCGAGATCCACATAGAGAACATAAAAAAAAAACTTACCCTGTACACATTTTATTTTGTTTAGTTCATTTTGTACGAATTCTCATAATTTGTTTGGTACCCTTTTTTGGACACTGCCCAGCTAAATTAATTTTCAGGTCAAAGGGTTAATAAAATATTAAGGTTACGTCGAATATTTACGCCTGCTTCTATTTGGTAATAAAAATGGACATTTGGAGACATTTGTTTATGTCGTCAAAATCATTCGATTTAATCCCTTTAAAACATTATTTCTAATAAATATTACGCACGCTAGAAACAAATGGAGTGGCCACTAGCGAAGCCACTTTGTAAAATATATTGAACGACCTAAGTAGTTAATACGTATTCGTATATTCGTCATTATAGTACTTTTTTGGAAATTATTCATTTCACAAAACTTTTAGGTCCACCCTGTATATATTATTATTTAGGAATGGACCTTCTTATATTTTCGTTCAAATCTTTTATTATATTACTAATACATTTATTGTATACAATTAATTGTCAAATTAACTTTATTAACTAACTTATGCATGGACCCCTAATATGCGGACACCAATAATAAATGGACACTTTCTTGGGAACCGATGGTGGCAGCTTAGGAAAGAGTACACTGTATATGATGTGAATAATTATTTTAATATGACCATGAGAGTTTGGTTACTGTTTTCTGCAAATTAAAATAGCAAGAACAGTTAATATTGTACGGTGATATCGAAATTATGTTGGTTAAGGGTGGTCATAGAATGGAAAACGGCTGTCTTAGCTTACAGCATATTTTTAAATTAATTATGTCAATGTCAAATTACATGTCATACTGACATCAATAATTTGCAATTGTGTTATTAATTTTAGATATAAAATTGTAATTAACTGAAAGTTATGAAAAACTAATAACGTTTTTTTTTTTTAATTTGTCTATTCGACCAGAGGTCTAATTAATCAATTATAGATTTCTATTGATTTATACAGTGTGGAAATTAAGTAGCGGATAGATTCAGTAACTCCGTTATTATGTATGATAGATAAAAAATCTAAAAGGGGTATAGTGATTTAAATTACTGAGCATATGAAAAACATTATTTCAGATTTTTCAATAACTGTTTTAAAAGTTGTGACGTCATCAACATTTTTTTTAAATGACAACCTATATTTTTAATTTTTTATTTTGCTAGAGTTTTTAATCTGTTTTCAACCACACAACATTTTGAATAGGTTACATAAGAAAAAATTCAAGAAAACGGTTTTAACATTCAATTCTTTGTTTCTCTGTCAGCGATGGCATTTTGGTCAAACAAAATTGTTACTACGTATAAATACTTGTACTATCTGTTTTGTTTGTTTTTAATCACGATAACTAGGATTAGGGCCAGTTGCACCAAACACGTTTAACTGGTTCAAATCTGAACTCAAGTTTAAAGTGATGTTAGAACAAGAGAAACTGTCATCTTGAACTGGAGTTCAGCTTGAACTCAAGTTCAACGTTTTTGGTGCAACTGGGCCTTAGTCTGTTTATTTCATTCATCTTTAGTTTTTTAACTTTACCGTTTTTCTTAAATTTTTTCTTATGCAACCAAATTAAAATTTTGTATGAATGAAAACAGATTAAAGAACTCTAGTGAAATCAAAAATAAAAAATTTAGGTTGTCATTTAAAAAAAAATATTGTTGACATCACAACTTTTAAAACAATTTTTTAAAAAATCTAAAAAATGTTTTTCATATGCGCAGTAATTTAAATTGCTATACCTCTTTTAGATTTTGTCTCTATCATACATATTAACGAAGTTACCGGAATTATCTGCTACTCAATTTCCACACTCACACTACATCCATGGACACAGATCGAATCTCTTATTACTTATAAGAGGCCCCACCGGACGGATTCGAGCCCACGACCTTCGGGTTCGTTGGTCTCTTAGGTGCGTACTCAGAAGGGTTGCTCGCAGGCTAGAGCCCCCCCAAGACTAACTAAATTGTGGTATTTCGACGTATATACATAGGTTTAAACACGTGGGCTCTCCCATAAGATCGAAGTGAGCCCCCGCCGCCAAGACCCCCTGGGCCTGGGGTCTCTACCAGCTACACCACCGAGACTAAATAAAGCAATTGTTGGAAACATCCCCCATTTAACATAAATGATCGATCAAAGCTATCACAATTATTATGACCACTCTTAACCAAGATAATTTTTGATATTACAGTATAATATGACCTACCAAAAAAATTTAATTTTTACTCTTGTAGCAAAGGAATTTTGAAAAACAATCTTTGACTCAGAGGGGACAATAACCATTGGACGTGGCTGATTTCAGTTTCTAAAGTTATTTTGGGATAAGAATTGTACTTATTTGAAAAGTTTCTATACAAAGTTTTTTGTATTTTTAAAATGTGTCCATTAGTTTCTGAGATATGACAACAATGTGAAGTCGTTTGATTTTAATAAAGGGTAACTTTTCACAGGTATTTTCAATTGTTCAATCTTATAAAGACACCAATGGATACAGTTCATGTCAAAAAATTGTCTGAGAAGTATATACTGAAGATGATGCATCTATGTCTTGGAATTAATAAAAAAACAGGACACGTTCGGAAATTGTCATTATTAATAATAATTTTTGTATGACAGCAGTTTCTTGTATGCTAATGGACGAATTTAAATAACAAATATATGTATGTAAATAAACTTTTCAAGTAAGAATATTAATATTCATTCCCATTTACAATTAAATCAGCATCCAGTTTGCGGTTTCCTATGGGTGAATTCCAATAGCCTTGTCAAAAATAAAAAATTGAATATCAATTCTATTCTTGTTTTGTTTTTGGCAGATTATCTTACATACATATTCAGGCATATTCTGTTAAATTTAACACATTTATTATTCTTCAAATTCAAAATCCACTTGTAATTGTTGTTATTCATCAAATATAATATTACAAGTGGGTTTTGAATTGCTCATGGTATTTCTAACGCTTAGTTTTCGGAATAGGCCCGATTAAGTACTTTTTTTGCTTACTTACTAGTAATATCATAAACGACAACAGCAACAGTAGAGTCACGGATATAGGAGGGTATAAGAGATCGAAATCTTTCTTGACCGGCAGTGTCCCATAGTTGAAGTCTAACAGTTCTATCTTCAAGATACATAGTCTTCGATAAGAAGTCAATTCCTATTGTAGCCTAAAAAAAATACAATGTAATGACTTCGTGCGATAAATAAATGTCCGACTAACCTGGTAAGTATTATCGAAGCTGTCATACATAAATCTGGTAATCAACGAGGTTTTTCCCACTATAAAATAAATTTACAATAAACAAATCATATTATAAAAGTCATATTTTTGTTATTTGATTATATTCTGATAGATAAAATCTGACTGGATATGCTCTAAGAAAATTGAGTCCAGTTCACGATGGTTTTTTATAAAATATATATAAATATGTATAATAATGCACAAAAGAGCAAATTTGTTGCAAATCAAAAAGGTAAAAATCCGACTGTGGACAAATATTTTAAAGGTCGAATGTATTAATAACACATTTGACCTTCAAAATCTTTGTTATTATTATTTGTATATTATAAAAGTTATAGAGAATCAAGAAAAACACTATTGTAGCTACTCTATTGATTTAAAGATATTTTAAAAAAATGTGAATTTGTGATTTTTTTTAAATTACTTTACTGGTCTATCTTTCAACTTTCCTTTATTTCATGTTATTACAAAAGTGTACACTCGTCATGGGTAAGATAGATAAAAGTATAATGAATAAATAAAATTTGCGTAAAAAATAAATAAATAAATAAACAATAACAATAATTGATATATATGGATTAAAAGGAAAACATTGCATTGTACAATATAAATATAAAACAGTGAAATGTATGGAAGTAATACAATATCATTACAAACACATTATCACTGTAAACATTAATAATAAGACTGCTTACAGAGATAGAGGAATAAAGTAATTTTTAAAAAAATCACAAATTCACATTTGTTAAAAATATTTTTATCTCTACAACTTTTATTTGAAAAAAACAAGATATGGAGAAAACACTAAGAAACCAAAAGGGAATGTTTACCACTTCTGGTTTGCGCATTTCACCCAACAGTATATCGTTTCAACATATTATAGAGTAGAACCCAAACACGAAATGTGATCAAAATCCGATTTGAGCAAAAACGGTTTATAGTTTTTGCTCAAATCGGTTCAGGTATGAACAGATCGACAGACCGACTGATGTCATTTAGATGACACTTGATACAGGTTCCGAAACTTATATTTCCATGGAAAAAATGGGTGGTCAATTTTTGACTGATCACAACACCTACTCATTAGCAGTCGGTAAAAAAAAAACACAGAAAACTTTCGTTCTTGTCTTGGTTGGTCATGTTTATCAGGCCGTTGCTTAGTCACATACGGTCACTACGAATAATTATTCAAATATTCATGAGTGCATGCGAGACAAGACAGGACATTTGTCTCTTTCTTGATCTTTCGAAATAACTGTATAAAACTGTGTAAACATTTATTAGTTTGCCTAAAATTATCCATTAACTACAAAACTGTTTTACATTTTCTTGCACCAACTAAGCGGAGACCAATGTTTCTATCTCTCTCTTTCGTTTCGACCGCATCTTGAATTACGCACCATTTTCAGGCACGTGTTACTTGATTTATGGTATTCTTATGACAAGAAAAACTTTTATGGATTTTGGAGATAAGTGTGTTACAAATATTATAAAAATTGTAATATCAGTATAAAACAACAGCAAGTGGAAAAAAACAATGTAAAACATATTATGTTCAAAATGCAAAATTCCTCGTTTATAGCTGATAGAATTACTAATTATGGAGTAGCAAAAGCCAAATGTTTTGATTATTTTGTTAGAAACTTGTAAATATAATTTCATACATTTAAATAGATGACCTCGTTAAAATTCGGGTTTCTTTTTCATTGACGTGTAGATGGCATTGTGTCTGATTTAAAGTGCGGGGTTGTAACGTATTTATTTATTAAATAGGTATTTTCACTTTTTAAACCAGAGTGAACAATATTTTTTTAGACATTCTTAATAAAATTTAAAACAAGCCTAATTTTTGATAATATCAATTTCATCATTGCAGTGGCGGCTTGTGAGAATTTTTATTGAAGGGGTTGCAGACATAAAAATATGTACTAATAAATAGTTTAAATACCCAAACACCCGTTTTAAATGTTTAGTAGATTTGTCCTGTTTTTTACATTTTTCACTTTTAAATATATTTACTATTTTTTTCAGAAAGCAAGGCATGTCACTTTTGGATGCTGTATTTTAAAAACAAAAAATCACAGAAAGAAAATAAATACAGGAATACATTCCTTGGAATTTTTTTTATATTTTCAGAAAAAATCCAATTTTTATTACAATTATTTATGTTAATATAAATAATAATATGCAAAAAGGTACCTACACTTTTGTGGTTTTTGCAACGATCAACTTCAACTTTTCGTAAAAATAGATTGACTATGTATAAAAATAGGAAAAAAATAAAGCAAATATATCAAATCTTTATTAATACAGCGGTGTAAAGAAAATGTAAATATTTTAACCTTGTAGCCCTGTTTATCAGAGACAACACTTGGGAGTTTACTGCCAACTGTAGGGGAATTCTCTGATGACAGGACTGTTAATTGTAAATGTGTTTGGAATTTTTGTAATCGTACAAAACAGAATGATTGATGTTGGCGGGTTGAAGTTTTCAAAATGGCCAGAGTATTGTTCATTAGACACCAACATACATCACAAAAAAATCCAAACATGTTGTATGTTGAACATTTTGATGAACGAGCCCATTCTACTGGAAAAAACTAAAAACTAAAAACCGTTGCATCAAAAATGTTCTGTGTGTACCGGTTAGCATTAACAGTATTTTTTCCTCTATTGTCTTGGAAGAAAAATGGCCCAATAATGCAAGATGATGAAAATACTGATGATGTAATGGCTTTTTATGCAACTCACCTGGGTTTTTATCATTCCAATATTAGACAAGAAATTGCAAATTTAACCCGACCTACTTCACCGAATGATGGAAAATATTCGGTCAAGATTACAAAAATGTTTAAGGAAAATGCCACTCACTTGGGCAGCATTATTTTTAAAAAGTAAAATGACATACTTTACTGAACTCAAATCTTAAAAAAAAAACTCCCATAATAAATGATTCATGAAAACATTGGGTACTTTAGATTTTCCCGCTTTACTGCTGGACCCTGTATAATGCACAATATATGATTAAATTATGTATAGATAAAACATTAGATTTTTTGTAGTTCTCTCAGTCCCAAAAACTGATTTTGAAATGCTAATTAATCATTACATAAAAAGTATACATACGTTAATCCAAGTTCCTTTTTAATCCGTTTTTTAATAACCGAGATTGTTCTTTTTCATATTTTACGCTATATTTCTTAGAACATAAAAAATAAACATTTGTTTGTTTAATGCATCATACTTGAACTAGATTGTAGTAACTAGATTATTGTTTCATTATTCTAAATATTTAGTAAAGATGATTTTTGCAAATATGATTTTAAAAAAATAGATCTTATGTAGAAATGATGTGTATTATGTAGTTTAAAGTTGAAAACAAACGATACCACTAAATTTAAAATATTTAACTTCAAAGTGACATACCCAGCTTTTTGAAAAGGATGGTACATATGTTGTATAGAAAGCCCCAAAGCTTTAATAGCAAAATAAAATACTAAAAGGAAATACATTAGAATGCATCTAAAATATTTATCTACGCTCCAAATGGACTGCAGCGTGTGCAGCCCACAGCCCTAATTGACAAGCCGCCACTGCTGCATTGGCATATTACCCTTGATAATATCATATTAACATCTAAAATCAGTTTATGCAGCAATTAGCCATTGTTATTATTTACGAGGGATGATCAAAAAGTAAGGTTACAAGGCCGATATTGCTGGAGTTTCGTCTGTTATACAGAAAATAGTAGTGTGCGGTACTTCTAATACATGCGGTCGCTAACTGTGGATAGTTTCAGCTACCCGCGACCTACAGCGCTAGTTGAGCGTTAAAAGAAATGACGGCGTGACGCGCTTCGAAAACTGGTCTCGCAAAGAAATCCGCTCAGTTAATCGATTTCTGTGGGCGAAACATCTAAGCATGGCTGAAATTCACCGGCTGCTGGTAGTAGTTTACGGAGAGACTGTAATGTCTCATCAGCATGTTGCAGAATGGTCTTTGATGACCTTTTCTTCACCGGCCACAAACTTTCGACACCATTCTGCGACTTGCTGACGAGACATTACAGTCTCTCTGTAAACTTCTACTAGCTGCCAGTGCATTTCAGCCGCGCTTACACGTTTCGCCCACAGAAATCGAATAACTAAGCGAATTTCTTCGTGACACGAGTTTTCCAAACGCGTCACCATTTCTGTTTAACTACAACTTGCGCTGTATGTCGCGGGTAGCTGAAACTATCCACAGTTGGCGACCGAATGTATTAGAAGTACTAAACACTACTACTTTCTGTATAACAGACAAAACTTCACCAATATCGGCCTTGTAACCTTACTTTTTTATCACCCCTCGTACATATATTTTGATGATTTTAGACCGTTTAAACATTTTTATTTGGTTATCAATGTATTAAGATTTTCAAAAATGACAAGATTTTCTATGTCAATTTTTTTAAATTTTGCAATTTTGTCATTTTTCTAGTAAACTTACATTATTATAAAGACCTGATGAAATGTAATTTGAAAACCATATTTTAAGTTTCTTGGTTTACCAAATCACCGGTAATTGAAAATATTTGTTTACCGACCGCACACTAAAGGAGGCAGGCAATTGGAGGTGTTAAAGAAACGTTTTCTGAATTTTACTAGAAAATATACTAGAAACAGGTAGTCGCTGTGCGAGAGGCACACTTAAAGAGGCCAGGCTCTAAGTCATCGACTCGAAAATCCAATAATACACATAAAGAAATCACATATTGGTGAGATACATGAATGGTTTGGACGCTTTTAAAAGGCATAGCATTATGTATCATCTATGATGGGATACAAAAAGATACATTTTACTTAAATTATTTTTACACTTCGGTGCATGATAAAGACTAATAATACTTAAAATTCTTATTCGAATAAAAAAGTTTTAAGGCCTACTTTTACAAACATTAGGTATCCCCCGTTAATGGCCATGGGTTAAACGATAATATAAATCCAAATAAGTCGACTGTAATATTATTTGGGCCACGTAATTTTTTACAATATGTAAAAGATCAATTGAAAGGCACAATGGGCCTAATGAGGCCAAAGTGCAGTGCAGAACTGCACACTCCCCTTTGAACCAGATCAATTGAAAATAACCATAAATGGTCACGCTGATTCTTCGCGAAATTTGAGATTAATTATAGATGATTTCTAGAGCCTTTTTAAATTTAAAATTAATCTATTCTAGCGGACATCATTTAAATATCAAATTAAGAAAACTACTTCGTGAAACACTTGTATTAAGCCATTTCAATTCTGCTGATGTAATTTACAATGCCTAGATAATGTAACGAAGCGCCGTATTCAGAAAGTCCAAAACTCTTGCATTCGCCTAATTTTTGGTATTTGAAAATTTGGTCACATATCTGATAAATTAATCAAACTAAAATGGCTTACCATGAACAACCTCCGAATGTTGCATTGTTTAACATTTTATTATAAAATTGTTGTTAAAAGATACGGACTATACAACAGAATAGTATTCCGGTCTGAAGTTCATACTATTCATTTGAGATGCGGAGGTATTATCTCAACCCCGCTCCACAAGACTGCTTTATTTTAGAGATGGTTTTCTTATAATATTTATAAATTATATAACAAAATACCATCTCACACAAAAAATTTCATATTGATGACGTTTAAATGTGAGATATGTCATAATTTCCTCAGAAATACATTACTTTAATAAACAATGTCATTTGTTTTATTAATTGTTGAATGATCTCTTTGTCTATATCAATTTATCAAGTATGTTAAATTATAGATAGGTTAAGTGGAAATGCAGTTCATGTGACTAAGTATCGGGTTGACTGAACTTCGCCCATGTAATTTTGTTGTACATTCTACACCTTGTATCTTTTTAGTATAAATAAAGACGTTTATTATTATTATGTGGATTTACAATCTAAGAGTAGAATGTCGTTAGGTGAATCGCGGAGTTACTTTGAGTCTGCGTTAAGTGGTGGCTCTCTCCCTCTCCCCACTGCTCTATCCGATATGTTTGATTGCGGGTGAAGACTGCATAGATAATTATGACAGGGTTTGTAAAATCCAACACCGTTTAGAGAAAGTTTAAACTTAGTTGGAAAATAACGACGGCCTATTATAACACCGGGATACCTAATGATTGTAAAAATAGACTTAAGTCAAGGTAAAAAAAAATGTATTACGTTAATGTACAACTACTCAATGTGGGTAAAAAGAGGTTTAACGATAAATAATAATAACAATGTACAACTACTTCGGTTGGATTTATATTGACCTAAACATTTGATTAATTTTTAAAAATAATATCTTCTAAATGCCCTCCATCAACTATCAATCATCTATTCCTGTGATTTTTTCTCGAATGAGGATTTTTAGCTCCTTAATTATTGCAGTACAACTTGCAAAGGCCTTTCCCGTTAAATATCCCTACAGAAAAAAATTGGGTGAGGGGGTATAAGAGGCCAAGGCAAATTTCCAAATTATACAGCCGTTAAATATTCTCACAAAATCTTCATGGAGTAGCTATAACAGGGCACGATTTAGTAATCTCCGTCTAATCATTTCTGGGATGAGAAACATTTGTAACATGTTTATGTAGCGCACAGAATTGACTGTTACAGAATGGTAATTTTCATCCTCAGAGAAATTACAAGCAATGATTTCAATAAATGTAAACACTATTAAATGAATTCAATAGCTAACGCCATCTACTGCCCCATAGTGGCATCGTCAATGACACGGTGCACAAAGTGCATATACAGGTCACTGTTTCGTCCACGGAGCTATACTCTGTGAAACCAGAAAACAAATATCAAAACTGAATTTGAGATAGTCAGAAATGTTCAGTATTCCTCAGCACTGGATCGGGACCACATTGATGAGGACCTTAAAGTCCGAAACGCGTCTGTGGGTATATAGTGCGGAATACTGAACTCAAATTCAATTTCAATAAATATAAATGAAATCCCAAACCCTACTTAACTTATTAAAGAAAAAAATAATCACATACTTCATTTAGATTTAAATCGCATATTAAAATAGGTAGTCTAATATAGGGAACCCTGTATATTACGATTTATTATTATCAAATATTTCACCCTTGAATAAATTATACATGGTGAGTTTTGTTTCATGTCCTCTATAGGGATCTCGGAAACTATAAGAGATAAAGAAGCGGTGAAATAAGTAAAGTAGTGCAATTTTACAAGCTGAATAAAAAGACACTTGCAACATTTTCGAAAAAGTCAACTGTAACTACTATCCTTTTCAAAACGTGAGGCATGTCACTTTCTAGTAACTACCTTGTTTTTCTTATTAAACTCAAACATTTTATAACGAAGATACACGCAGTTAAACTCAACCATTTTGAAAAATGCATGAAAAACACTACTTTTTTCTGTAAATATACGTCGAACATGTATTATTTTTGCGAATAACAAAAAAAAAATCAGCATATCTTTGAATTTGAAAACTATTGACCCCACCGAATTTTTTGAAAAGAATAGTAGATATTTTGAAGATATTTATTGTCAAAAGTGTACATTTTTTTAAATCGATTTTTAAAGGCAAAGTTTTAAATAAATTTACACTAGATTATAAAATTTAATCAGCACCACACGTGAGCGCCAATACTATTGGGGCGCCAAATTGTGGTCGACAGGAAAAATCATATGGCAAGTATCTTAAACATTTATGATAATCTCAAAACTTCAAAGATAGCCAACGTTCGTAGGCTTTTGTGAATTGATGAAAATCAAAAGAATTAAAAAATTCAAAACGAGACAAAACATTTCTATTTATTAGAGGTTTTCCAATGTTTTATTTTTGGTGTTCTTACAAAATTCGCTCTATGTAATTTAAACGCATGTAACTATCATGTAACTTGCATCTTTCTAAGTTTAAAATCTTCAGTTTCTGTTTCATTGAAAAAGTAAGTGAAAAGTTTAGAAATGTATTCACAAGAAAAATAATTAATTCACGTTTCCTTTAAACGATTTTTTCAGAATAAAAATAATATTGAAAGTTCGCCGTTTTTGTGGATTTTTATTAAAATTAAAATATAATTTAAAAAAATCTCATAAAATTCATACAACAATATCATTGTAATTACTAAAAACAATAGCAATTAGCTATTCGTTTTCTCTTTGGATACCTTTTTCATTCCATCAAAATCAATTTTGAGCGTTTGTTTTAAGAGTGCGTTCTACCCAATGTAAACTAAGAATACTGATTTTTTGTTATAATTTTGAATTTTTTAATTCTTTCTTTACACGTTTGTCTAAAATTGAATTGCAGAGGGCATCATGCTTTGATTTTATTTTAGTATTAATAAAAAAATAATTTAAAAAATCCCTCCACAATGATTTTGTGATTATATAATTCTAGCATAATTTTATCAGAAAATGTAATTAACTTTTTCATATGAAAAATAATCATTTATAATATCAATACAGACCATTTAATTGGATAGTTAAATTTTTTTTTCAGCAAGAGTTCAAAATGATGTACTAAAGTATATACTTTTAAACCACAACTTCATTGCCTTAATATTATAAAACGATTGTAAAATGAAAAGACAGTACGGGTTGAGCGCTGCTTTAAGTACTATATTTAAGCTTCAAAATCATATTACAACTCAAATATAAATTCAAAAATTAGTTTTTGTTTTGTCTTTAATATCGATAGGAAATTCAGTGATTTTTTAAGAACTCAAAAAAATCATATAAATTGTTAGGGAAAATCATGATTTTTAGATGAACTTTTTTTATTTTAAATAATATCTTAGACAATTCAGACACTTTTACAAGGTTAAATGTCAACATGAGCTACTTTTTACAGTGAGAACAAATTCTCACAAGTGTTTTCCACTCTTTGATTAAAACTTTGCCCGGGAATATTCAAACTTTTAATTTTTTCTAAACTCTAAATTTTACTTACTTAGGAGCATATAATGCTGAAATATTTTAAAGTTAAAATAAATGTTCACCTTCTTAATAATAATGCATCACAATTTATAATTTATTGTACTATATTTCTTATAAATAAAGACCTTTCAAAAATAGCACATTCTGTATTTAATTTTGTAACAGAATCTCCAGATTAATAATACAATAATACATTTACATTTTATACTTTTATTATATAATTACATTATTATTTGAGATTAAAAAAACTATTTATTAATTAAGTTTATTTGAAACATTATTAAATGTTTATTTCTACTTAATGATTATTAAATAAAAATTGTATAATAAGAACAATTATTTGCTCTACTATAATTTGACAACTACATTGACAAATAATAATATTTTAAGTAAATAATACAAAGTCCATATTTCAATATAAAACAATATTTTAATTGCATCCAAAATTTGACTCATTTTTTTAATAGCTATAAAAGTGATGACGTTTTTATAAATGTTTTAGACTAAGCTAAAGTTGTTGCTGTCAAATAAATTAAGTTACAGATTTCAAGACTATACCAATTTAAACTATATTTGGATTTTAACAGTTACAGTGATTCAGTTTTGTTAACTCTTAAATGGGTCTAAATCTAAAGTTAAAGATACTCAGAATTAAAAAACATTTTCTTTATTATGCACCTCTAGAACTATTGCAGAGTTCAGTTTAGAAGAATACATTTTAATTTACCAGTACCTGTAGTATCTGGAGAGAAATTCTTTTTAAAAGTGATAATTATTAAAAAGTATTTATGATCTACAATGGGTCAAAAGAACGACAGTCTACTATAGCTATTATAAAAGGAATTTTTTTAAGCATACAGGGAATTTTTGTATTAGGTATAGATATATCGATGCAGGCATTTCTAAACTCAAAATTTTACTTCGTACGCCATGCGTATAAAACTCTGAAATATCCTGAAGTTCAAAATATACTGCTTTAGCATACTATTTAGCAGTATATTTTGAACTTCACAATATTAAAGTATTTTATTCGTGTGGAGCATGAAGTAAAATTTCGAGTTTAAAAAAGCTTGAAAATTTACAGGTTTTTTTAAACTTAAAATTTTACTTCATGCTTAATCTGGGAGTGAAAAACACTCTTGTTTATAGCTTCAAATTTAACTTTCTTAAAAAACAATAAATATTTAAAGATTTACAGCATATACACTGTAATTAGGATATGTATACTTAAAAAGAAAGTTCACTATATCGCTAGAGCACGACTTATTCGAAAAACTGATTCAAATTGAAACAATATGCGCTAGAATAAAAGCAGAAAAATAATGTTGTATGGTTTTTTAATGTAATATCATTTGTTTAGTTTATAATTTAAACAAAATTAAATACTTATTTTTCAATAAATATTTTGAATGGTTTTTTAGTAAGTGTATTAATTAAGAAGGTGATAGAATATCTTTCATGTTATATTTATTAATTTATAATTCTTCTAAAAAGTTTAGTTTACGACTTTTGTTACATCGTGGAAAATTTTAAATTTAGGGTTAAAGTTATGTTGGTGTTTGATTAAATAATTGGCATATGTTGAGAAAGTTTTTTAAATTTAAAGCATTTTATGTTCAGAAATACCGTCTAGGACATCCAGTTTGTCTAACGTATTCCTTGGGACAATCTCCACATTCTAACAAATATACTCTAGAACTCGTGGTTTTATCAGATTTGTTTTTTGAGTTATTAATGAATTTATTGAGTGAATTGTTCGTTCTGAAGGAAGGAATTAATTTAAATGATTTGAGTTTTTTGCTGATAGCAATCGATTTTTAGACATCCATACCAAGAAGGTAATGAGGTTGAAACTTCATTACCTTCCTCATCACTTAATTATAGACCCCCCCATCATAGCCATAATTGCATTAGTATACAAGTCTTTACTGGTGATTTGTAAAATTATTATTCATCTGCCTGATGAAGCCACTATGTGATGAGACATGTTGCAGTGTTCAACAATAAAAGTAAAACCCTCCCAACTGTGTTGTTTTATTTCAAATAAAAAATATAACACAAACTTAGATTTTCTTTAAATGGAAACCATATGATTATTATTCAGATGTTAATAACAACTTTGTATTTCATTTACTACACAAAAATAGTTGGCCAATGATAATCATAAAACAATTGCTGTTGTTTGTAATATATGAATTTGTTTAATTTTTGTCAAATAAGTTTATTTTAAAGTTATGTGTCGGACGAAATAGAAATTGAAAGGAAAAAATGTATATAAAAAAACAGTTATACCAGCTCCTCAAACTGCATACTTTGCCCATTCAACCCTTTTTCTACCTTTTATAGTTTCCGAAATCCCCATAGAGAACATGTAAAAAAACTCACCCTGTATGTGCAAGAAAAAAAGTGTTTTTAATTTTATACTTTCCCCCATATACAAGTATAATAAAATGTTAGTGATGATATTAATTTTGAGGTCACCGTAGTTAATTAAAAATGTTGACCCTTTGCACTCTAGTGGCTCCGCTCAGGGGACATTCAATATATATTGAATGTCTCCTGAGCGGAGCCATTGTAGTGCAAAGAGTTAAGTTTTGTGAAAGTGCATATAATAAAATAATGCTTAAAAAAATTTATTGTATATTTACAAGTTTCAAGGCCCTGAGCAAGATAACTTTGTACTAGGCTCTGCATTTGTTTGGGCCAGCTCTGGATTGCAACACAGTAACATTGATTATACGAATCTCGGTGATTGAGTTTCACATTATCGAAGACTGTCTTATTGAAACATCTTCTGTTTTATTTGAACTATTGATAAAAAATATCAGATTTATCCGAATTCTATAATTTAGCCACTATTTTGTAAACATTTTGTGCATTCAAATAAGTAAGAATGTAAAACTATAAAAAATCTTATCAAGATATTTAATTATTAATAATAATTGTCTTATTACAATAGACAACAACAAATTTTTTTATGACACCTGCTTGTAATAAAATGACATTGATTGTTGCCATCTGTCATCATTTTGTTCAATACGTATTTTTTTAATAAATGAGTGAAAATGTCGACATGGGGCGTTTGTAAACAATCTACTGAAAATTATTATTACGTATATAGGTTGTATATTGTAAAATTTATGTTTTTATACCTTTGGGATAGTAGAGCAAACAAAAAAAAAATTCTTACACACCTTTAATTTCAAAAATTAAAATTCGTTTTTTGCCGCTTCACATTAAACTTAGACTTATTAAACAGATTGTTAAGGTTTTAGAAATAACTTGAGAAGTCTTCCAGTTTATTAGAAGAATATTCGCTAGAGTGCCAACTGCAAAAATAAAAGCTAATATTTTCATTGCTCATTAAATTAAAACAAAATTAAAATGTGAACAATTGGAGAAAAAAATTGAAACAACTGAAAGAAGTACCTGGTAAGCTTTAGGAAATGTTAATTGTTTTCTTTGTACTTACTGAGGGACAATTTATAACTTTTTAAAATACTAACAAAAATTATAAATGGACGGGTTGCAAAATGTGATTTAAGGTGCATTATTTTACTCTCATTTGGGAATTTTAAGATTCAATTTAGAATATATGATTGAGGAAGATGGGCAGAGGTTCCATCTACATATTTACCATATGAAAATATACTATTAAGGCAGGTGGGATGAAAGGATGATGAGAGACTAATATATATATTTGGTATTTAAATACTGTCCATTATATGAAGAAAAATCACTTATTTACTTTTAAATTATAACATAATTATAGTTTTAAGATTGTTATAGCTTAGGATTGTATTAATTCAAAGTTCTTTTTTATATTTGTAATATTTAAACTAAAATATTGCATTATATTGAAATAAATATATTTCTATAAAAATCCATAATTTCAAAAATCGAATAGGTGCAGTCCTTGTACTTCATAGTTATGCTATTTTTAATAGGGTTGATTCAATATTGGTCAAAAAAACTAAATAAACAAAACTTGTTTTAAATTTGTTGCCCAGTGGTATCTGAGGTACTTTTGTCCCACATTAGCTCTCATAATTAGGCTGAGCGCAAGATGAGATGCAGGTGAGTCACACCACACAGGAAAAAGCAATGCAGTTTTCTATGTAGCATGTATTTAAATGCGAAAACTGTTCTGTGCATTGCTTTTTCTTGGGTAACATAAGAGTTATACTGCATGAAAGAAGGTTTTGAGATGATACAAATTATACATACAGTGACATAGTTAAAATGTGATGTGTCAAGTAAATAACTTGACACATCAATCATTGTAAAATAATCATCACAATATCTTGTACTATACATTTTGCTTTATTTTGACAGACTTACCAGCACAGTTTATTCTGTGAAACAGATTGTGAGTTTGCCAAAGTAAAGTGTAATATTATTATAAGAATTCATATATATTTTAACTATTGTATTAATAGATCATGTTTTTAAACAAATAATTATGTAAATAAACGGATTGCAATTTCCAAGGCCCTAAAAGTAAGTAAATGCAAAGTAATTAATATTGTTCTTATACCAATCAATCCAGAACACAATTAGATTAAAACATAACCTTTAAATATAATAAAAACTTTTAAAAATTAAATTTAATAAAAATAATACATTATTTAAATTATAATCATAAGTTTCATTTTTAATAGTAATAATTAATAAGAAATAAATAAACACTTTTGTGTAAAATTATTTAACAAATATATAACACCATGGGTAATCTTGTGGTGATAACACGAGGTAAAATTTAAATCTACCATGTAACGATTAAAAATTATAATTATGAACGGGAGTTTGTTCAAAAGCTATTAATTGTGTCATTCATACGTGAATGTATAGTGGAATGTACGATAAGTAATTTGGGCTTGGCCATATCAGGAAATGTAGTTCGTATTACTTGTGACTTTAATTAATTGTTGTATGTTGTTGTCAAGGGTTTGTCCCTTTCCAACATAACCTAAAAATATCGATTCTTTATGCCACCTACACAATTAAAATTAATGTTTTTTTTAAAGGGTAAGAAGTAGAATATTGTAAATGTGTAAGTATGTAGAATGATTTTGTAAGTAAATCATGTAGTACTAATGGGTCGTTTTTGTGAACGAGTATAGTTTATTGATCTGACTACGCCTGGTATAAAATAATGTAGGGTTAACACCTTGCAATGACAGGAATGAAATGTTGATGTTACCTACCACTTTGTTCTCCTAAGAAAACTAATTTGAATTTCCTTAGCGGGTTCCCAAAGTCTCCCGACGTGGACATGGTGGTTTAAAACTTAACAAAACAATTATCGACCCTGCAAATATATCTATTTCACAGTAAAATATCACAGGAAAAAACACGTACAAACAGAAAGTGACAGCAGACGATACGCCACGGCAGCTAACAATATGCGCATGCGCCGGCTAACCGATCACTGAGAGGGGATTGCCAAAATATAAACTTCCACCAACCGTTATACAAAAACAATTATACAACGAAATACACAGTTTGCAAAAAAAAAACAATGGGATTGCCTTGAAGTTATAACACTGTAAAAATATGAACCGACAAGTGCATACCTACATTTAAAATAATCCGCCGAAACAGGTAAATTTTCAATTTGCTTTGACCTACATAATTTAAAAGAAACATCGATTCGGCCACGACCAATCAATTGATTATTTATAGCGTTTTCGGGTTACCGCGCCAATGCTGCACTTTTGCACTAAGTGTATTCGGATTATATTTTCGATACTTTGTTCGTGTTTATCTTCGGATCAAAGATGATATTGCTCTCAGTGCACTTTTCGCTCGAGGCGGCTGCGTGAGACGGCGGCCTAAAGTCAAATAGCAATAAAATGATTGCTAATCATAGAGTTAGTAACTCTAGAGAAAGCATTCGGCACATTTGTTTTAGTCCAACACCTTAGGGCAGGGGCTATTACATTAGAAGTGTGACCTTGGAATCGTTCCATTTAACAACAGGGCACTTTTCCGTGAAGTGGAAGTAAAATTAGAATGAAGTTAGCCGCTTTTGCTCGAACAAGGTTGCCATATTGGGCGGAATTTCGCCGTTTGGGCTGGAAAAGTTCATCTCGCGGGATAAAATTTGATTTTGCGGAATTTTTCTAAATTAATAACGAGCACGTCCAAACAAGAAAAACCAATCCAGTAACGTGTGAAAGTGATACTTTAAATGTGTGTATTTTAATTAAACTAAACATTCTTTTAATTTAATTTATATATGCACACAATATAACAACAGTGTTGAAAATAATCCATTTTTTTAAACAAAAGTTTAAATGTATCGCTTTTATGTGTTAACTTTTCTTCATTGGGCGGATTTGTAGCTCTCCGACGGCGGGATAAAACATTAGACATCTGGCTACCGTGCGCAGGGTTGCCAAATGCTTAGTCTAGGAGTGGAAAACACTCGTTTAAAGCTTCAAATTGAACTCTTTTAAAAAACAACGGATGCCGGAAAATTTTCAGGCTTTTCTAAACTCGAAATTTTACTTCATGTTTAATTTGGGAGTGGAAACACTCGTTAAAAGCTTTAATTGAACGCTTTTATAATCTAACTTAAGTAACTCTTCACTAACTTAACCTGACAAATTGAGAACCAATAAAACCTAAAAACGGATACAGACGACATAACGTAACTTATCAATCAAGCTAGTATTAGGTTATATTAAATTAATAATCATTAACTGACGTCCAACTTAACCCAAGAAATTGTTAATCTAACCTAACCTGAAAATAGTTACGCATAACCTAAACTAATTTCACGATGTATCATCTAACCTATCCCTGGCTCAAACGCCAATTACTTTATTCATTTAATTAGAACTGCTACAAAAGCTCGACCGTAAGTTAACCTAACTTGTATAAATAACCTAACCTAACCTAAACTAATTTCACAATCTATCTTCTAAACTAACCCTAGCTGAAATGCCAACTACACATATTTATTTAATTAGAATTGCTACCAAAGCTCAGCCGTAAGTTAACCTAACTTTTAATTTAACTTTGGTAGTTACATGTTATCAGATCTACCCTGAGTAAATGCTACTTAAAAAAACCTAAACAACTTTGTCTAAAGTTCGATAAACTGCTAAGAAAGCAGAGCTGGGATGAATCCTCAAAAACAGGATTCGAATCACGAATTCGAATCACCTAATATGATTCGAATCACAAATACTCGAATAAAGGATTCGTAAGTGAAAAATATGATTCGAATCAAAGATTCGAATCCTCATTTTTGAATCACGGATACAAATCCTTTAAAAATAAATTTGAATCTATTATTTGCAACTAGTAATATTTTATTCCATCAGGTTCTATTAACAAAAATGTTCATTTACCGACTAAATATCTGATTTTTTAATGATTTTAATTAATGATGATATATGCGATATTGAACTTCATTTTAAATCTGTGTTTTATACGCGTGGCGCATGAAGTAAAATTTCGAGTTTAGAAAAGCCCCGTGAAAATTAGTCTCGGGTCGCTGCGCGACCCTCGACAAATTTTCTACGCGGGGCTTTTCTAAACTCGAAATTTTACTTCATGCTTAGTCTGGGAGTGGACAACACTCGTTCTTAGAAGTTTCAAATTAAAGGATCACTCTAGATTACTAAGTTTATTACCATTTTACAAAGGCTACAGCTCGAAGGACCAATCGAAGTTTATTTACAAGAAAACAACGAATATCTGAAGGTTTACAGCATGGATAGGAAAGAAAACATCCAATTTTGAAAAAATATCGAAGTTGGGTTGGTTTTCAGTGCGTTTTTAACTTCACTTCAAATCAGTGTTTTATACGCGTGGCGCATGAAGTAAAATTTCTAGTTTAGAAAAGCCCCGTGAAAATTTGTCTCGGGTCGCTGCGCGACCCTCGACAAATTTTCTACGCGGGGCTTTTCTAAACTCGAAATTTTACTTCATGCTTAGTCTGGGAGTGGACCGTCAAGATTTTCTACATGTCGAGATTTTCGATATTTCGGGATTTATGTCGATTTATTCACAGTTTGTTATTGTATTAAATGCAACTTTAATATTAAATAAAAATGTTTTTTTTTAGGAATAGAATATTCACCCATTAAGAGCTAAACAAATTATAAAGTTAACTCTAAAAGTTAATTTTATGTAAAATTTTGCATTTTTTTCTATGATTTCAATGAATGATTTATTATATTACATACGTCGATTTTTTAAAAGAGTTAAATTTAAAATTCAAACGAGTGTTGTCCACTCCCAGACTAAGCATGAAGTAAAATTTCGAGTTTAGAAAAGTCCCGCGTAGAAAATTTGTCAAGGGTCGCGCAGCGACCCTCGACAAATTTTCACGGGGCTTTTCTAAACTCGAAATTTTACTTCATGCGCCACGCGTATAAAACACTGATTTAAAGTGAAGTTAGAAATATACTATTAACGTTGGATATTTTTCATGGTTAAGTAACCAAATATGCATTCACAAATATCTGAATTATTCGAAAATTTTAAATATTTATATTCAAATATGAATAATTTAGTGATTTAAATATTCATATTAGAATAACTATTTGAATTAATCGAATTCGAATCATAGCCTTAATAGCGATGATTCGAATTATTTAGGAGGATTTGAATCCATGTATGAGGATTCGAATCCTTTTATAAGGATTCGATTCCTTTTATAAGGATTCGAATAGTTTTATAAGGATTCGATTCCTTTTATAAGGATTCGAATCGTTTTATAAGAATTCGAATCCTTTTATAAGGATTCGAATCATCTACGTCTGGATTCGAATACGAATCCTTTTAAAAAAATGTAACGAATCCGGATCACGAATCCGTTTTCACTAAAGTATTCGAATACCTCTTTAGAATCCTCTAAAAGGATTCGAATCCGGGAATCGAATCCTGAATGATTCGAATCCTGCCCAGCTCTGTAAGAAAGTTATAATAGCTTAGATAGCTATTAGTTAACCTAACTTATGTAACTGTTATTCAATCTAACCTAACTTTTGCAACTGCTATTCAATTTAACCTAACTTTTCACCATGTTAAATAGCAAGTTAGATTAGGTTAGATATGATCTAACCTAATCTATATCTAATATAATTTGTTATATAACTTAACTGTTATCATTGTCAGATTAGATATTATTAGATAAAGGGTTGGGTTACATTATTTGTTATTTAACCTAACTGTAATCATTATGTTGAATTAGATATTATTAAGTATCACGTTGAATTAGATATATGCTACAGAATCTAAATTTTTATCTATCTCAATCTGGTGTAAGGTTATCAGTAAAAATATGGTTTTTGCTTGTTTTACATTTTTTTAAGGGAAATTGTATCTGAATCCTACAATCTTGTTGTTATTTGACTCAAATTTAGTACATGTTGTCAAACCTAACCTAAATTGTCATTTAATCTAAGCAAATGCTTTCGAACCTACTTGCAATACAGATTTGTTAAAGATAACTAATATGTTCATAGCTGTTGAGTCTTAGACATTTAGACATTGAGTTCTACACTGGGTGTCCCATTAGTGCGTTATTGAAGGATATATCGGTTCACGCTAAAGATAGAAAAAAAGTGTTTTCACTAAAGTTGCTTGGTTTTAAGAACTGCAAACCTAAAAATATTTTGATGTATACAGGGTGCGCCATAAAGACAGTAAAGGATACAATTTGCTTATTTCAAATGGTTCAGGCTGTATATTATTTGGTTTTTGAATCCCTCATGAAAATTGAGTGTCCTTTTATTAAAAACATTCGATCTATGTCATACTGCTTCGGAGTTATTAAAAAAGCTCTTAAAACTAAGCAATTTTGGTGTTTTGCTTCTTTAACGTGAGTTAAGATATTGGGACACCCTGTATATAATACTATTATAATTATACTATAATAACAATAGTAAAATTATAGTATAATGCATCTTTAGTTATTATACCTTTTTTATTCATTAACGTTAAATAGTGTTGTTCTGGTAATTTGTATTTGGTTTATTCATGTTATAACAAAACATAAAATCTGGTGATTTGTGGTGATTGCTTAGACCCTGGGTCTCCAAACTTTCCAGCCTTAGGGCCATACTGATTACTCCAGTAAGTTCCGAGGGCCAATACCATATTATCATTGTTGCCGGTGGTAAAAAGTGAAATAGTCCACTGATAAAAAAAATGTCCGAAAAAGTACGCAACGTTTAAAAAAGGCTGCAAATCAGACTAAAGTCCGCAAAACGGCAACACTGCATATTATTAATTTTCCTATCATTATCTGTAATTTCTAGGTTGGTCGTAGAGTACGAGCCATGAGGAGTAACGTGACACGACATCTGGTGAACACAAGCGGAAATAGGTAGTACCTTCTATCGCTAACAGATGGCGCCAATAGCACGTACAGAATAATCTCGTTGGTTCGAGAAAGTTCTGGTGTCTTCCACTCACTTCTAGATGGCAGTAATTGGAATATATAAGAAGGCTAGTGGCGCATCCACAAGTCAGTTCCTATGACACTGTTGTGAAATAAAATGTGCGTACCTCCTTAAAACGTGTTTGTGCGTGTTTAAGTTTAAGACATCTTTGTAACAGTATTTTGATTTGAATTGTTGCTTTTGTGTGTGATTTAGTAGTATGGAAAAGAAGCGAAAAATTGATAGTGAATGCAGAAAATTCAAAGATCAGTGGAACATTCAGCATTTCGTAATTGAGTCCAGTAACAAGGCGCTATGTTTGATTTGCAATGAAAGCATAGCCGTTCTCAAGGAATATAACATTAAACGTCATTATGAAACAAAACATTTTCAAAATTACTCAAAATATACGGGAAGTTTGCGGACAGAAAAATTCGAAGCTATAAAGCGCGGATTGAAATCGCAGCGATCTTCATTTACAAAACTCAAAACTGAACAAGAGGCTGCAACTCGTGCCAGCTTTCGTGTGGCTCTTGAAATTGCAAAACGTGGAATACCATTCACCGATAGAGAAATGATCAAAGAATGCATAATTGCAGTAGCCGAAGAAATATGCCCTGAAAAGGTAAATTTATTAAAAACTGTCAGTATGTCAGCAAACACTGTGGCTCGAAGGGTAGAAAACATCGCTGAAAATATATCCTCTCAACTGTTCGACACAAATGGACATGTTGAGTGGTTTTCTTTGGCCTTGGATGAGTCAACGGATGTGTCAGATACTGCTCAGGTGTTGATTTATATTCGAGGAGTAGATAAAAGCTATGAAGTGCATGAAGAACTTCTTGATATGTATAGTATTCATGGCACAACCACTGGTACAGATATTTTTAAAGGAGTTGAAATGGCCATTAATCAAAAGAACCTTCGATGGAAAAACTTGAAATGTATTACAACTGATGGAGGCAAAAACATGAGTGGGAAAGATAAAGGAGTGGTTGCTCTTGTGTCAAAGGCTGTAGAAAATGACGGTGGTTTAAAACCATTAGTCTTACATTGTATCATTCATCAACAGTCTTTGTGCGGAAAATGTTTGGATATGTCTGAAGTTTTGAAACCAGTCATATCAACTGTTAATTTTATCAGATCTTTTGGGCTGAATCACCGACAATTTATTGAAGAGATTGGAGAAAATGACTTACCTTATCATACTGCCGTACGTTGGCTTAGTTGTGGGAAAGTCCTTCAGCGCTTTTTTGAACTTCGAGCAGTGATCGAAATTTTTTTGAATGAAAAGCATCGCCCTCTTACTGAATTACAAAACAACGCATGGCTGTGGAAGTTAGCATTCTATGTTGATTTGACAAAACATGTGAACGAACTGAATTTGAGATTGGAAGGAGAAAACCAGCATCTTCCTGATTTATACACTAATATCAAATCATTCCGGAAGAAATTGATACTGTTTCAATCACAACTACGAAGTAAATGTTTTTCACATTTTAAAACATGTGAAATATTCAGCCACACCACTGAGACTGAGTTTCCTATCGATTTTGCAATCGAAACTTTGAGTGCTGTGAAAAAAAAATTTGATACTCGTTTCTCGGACTTTGATGCCATTGCGAATCAAATTAAAATTTTTCAGAATCCTTTTGATACTGACATGGAAACCCTAGCCCCGAAACTTCAAATGGAAATGATTGATCTACAGTGCAGTGATATAATTAAGAACAAATATCAAAACTCATCTTTGTTGGAATTTTATAAGGGTCTTCCACTGACACAATTTGATAATTTGCATAAATTTGCTCGTGGGCTGTTTTCTGTTTTTGGTACTACTTATTTGTGTGAGACGACCTTCTTCAAAATGAAGTACACAAAAAAAGTTTACAGATCTAAATTAACTGATGAGCATCTTAAATATCTTTTAATAATTGGTACAAGTAAAATTAGTCCACAACTACAAACTATTGTCAGTGGAAAATCTCAATTACATTAATCTCATTAGTATTTTATATGTCATTATGCTTGTTATAAGTTATGTTTTTATTTAAAATGTATAAAATGTTAGTTGGATTCATTTCAATAATTTGTTAGTTATTATACAGGGTGAGTTTTTTTCGATGTTCTCTATGGGGATCTCGGAAACTATAAGAGATAGAAAAACGGTTAAATGGGGAAAGAAGTGTAGTTTTATAGGACGAATAAAATGGCACTTTCAAAATATTTGAAAAAGTCAAGGGTAACTAGATATTTTGAATAAAGTAAAATGTGTCAATTTTTTGAAATCAATATATCTCTATTATTATCATAGATAGAAAAAAATTGTAAGGGACAAAGTTGTAGAAAATTTTACACAGATTAATAACAAAAAATCAAAAAAAAAAAATTCGCCCATGTTTTGGGAGATATGACACAAACTTACCTTTTTTTAAATGGAAACAATTGTTGGCTATGACTTTATTAAATGGGCTATTTTTTTCCCTTCAATTCGATATAACATATGCCATAGTTATTTTTAAAATAAAGTAAGTTACAGTCGTTTTTAATTTTACCATACACCAAAAAATAGCCATGAAAAAGACAAAAGTAAAACAATTGCAGTTGTTTATTCTAAACACATATTAATTCATTTCCATATTTGGTTTGTTTTGATAAGTTTGTTTTGTATTTATTTGGTGTTGAAAGTTTTTTAAAGTGATAATGAATTTTTCCAACGAAGAAAAGCGTGATATGCTTGTTTGTTACATTCAGTGTAATAAAAACGCTGCGGATGCTGCAGAACAATATTATGATCAATATATCGATCGTCGGCAGCCATCTTTACCAACATTCAGAAGAATTTACCACAATTTGGGTGAGTACGGATCCTTTACAAAGCCGAAACTTGAAAAGAACGAAATTAATGAAGTTACGGAAATAAACGTATTAGCATTGGCGATGATAGATCCATCCACATCGACCAGACAAATTGCAACAGAAGCAAGCATATCTCAACGGACTGTAGTACGAGTTTTGAAAAAACACAAAAATCACCCATATAAGGTATCAATTTCACAAAATTTACATGACGGTGATACCAATAAGAGAATGGTCTTCTGTATGTGGTACAAAAACATGTGCCAAGAGGATAATACGTTCCCTACAAAAATAATTTGGACAGATGAAACGCGATTTACTAATTGTGGGATTTTTAACTGGCACAATGAACATGTTTGGAGTCAGGAGAATCCACGAGAAGTTGCACAACGTAGACCACCAATTAAATTTGGATTTAATGTATGGTGCGGTGTGTTCGGATCGAGAATTCTCGGCCCATATATTTTTGATAACACATTGAATGGAAATGATTACCTTCGTTTTCTTCAAGAAACATTTGAAGATATGCTCGATGATTTAAATTTATCAGTACGGGCAAGATTGAAGTGGTTTCAACACGACGGAGCTCCACCTCATAGCAAGTTGGCTGTGCGAAACTATTTAAATGATGCTTTTCCTAATTCATGGGTGGGAAGAAATGGACCAATCCTATGGCCACCTAGATCACCCGACCTATCCGTTTTAGACTTTTTTCTGTGGGGTTATGTGAAGAACAAAGTGTATCAACAATCATATCAATCCGTGGAGGATCTTAGACTAGCTGTACTTGAAACATTTAATTCTATTGACAGAAGAAATGTCAAAAATGCCACAAATTCGATTTTAAAAAGATGTACTTTATGCCATAATAATAATGGTGGACTTTTTGAGCATCTTATGTAATATTTAAAATTTTCTTCTATTATTATTTTGATAATTTTGGAATTATTTTACTTTATGTTGCTTTTGACAAATCTAAAGAAAGATAATAAATTAAATATTGATTTCGTTGCTATAAACAACCGCAATTGTTTTACTTTTGTCTTTTTCATGGCTACCTATTTTTTTGGTGTATGGAAAAATTAAAACGACTATAACTTATTTTATTTTAAAAATAACTATGGCATATGTTATATCGGATTAAAGGGAAAATAATAATAATAACCTTTCCAATGAGGCCATAGCCAACTATTGTTTCCATTTAAAAAAAGATAAGTTTGTGTCATATCTCCCAACATATGGGCGACATTTTTTTTTTGATTTTTTTTTTATTAATCTGTGTAAAATTTTCTACAACTTTGTCCTTTACAGTTTTTTTCTATCTATGATAATAATAGAGATATATTGATTTAAAAAAATTGACACATTTTACTTTATTCAAAATATCTAGTTACCCTTGACTTTTTCAAATATTTTGAAAGTGCCATTTTATTCGTCCTATAAAACTACACTTCTTTCCCCATTTAACCGTTTTTCTATCTCTTATAGTTTCCGAGATCCCCATAGAGAACATCGAAAAAACCTCACCCTGTATACTGAAGTTAAATTTTCTGCATATTATACATGTCTTTACTCATTACAATTCTGTGTTTCTTTATCCAACTTATCACAAAAACAATAACAATAAGCCTACAACAATGTTATGAGTAGTTAGCCCATGACCATATCAATGTAGATGTCATATTAATAATTATTAAACATAAAATTAGAATGCTTCAGTAAACTAAATTTAATTTGCTATAAAAAATATGTTCTCTAAAAGGAGTTTTCAAGTATGCTAGCTCTCCGCGGGCCGGACAAAATCTGTCCGCGGGCCGGATGTGGCCCTCGGGCCGTAGTTTGGAGACCCCTGGTCTATTATAGCCGAGTAGTTAGTTTATATGAATTTAAATTATATAGCATTTTTAGTACATATTAGGTCTAATTATATACAGTAGTATTTTATTTGGCAACTGGTAAGAACATAACCTAAAACTTATAGTAGAAAATTGAAATTTTATTATTTATTATCAACAATTTATTATACTACAATGAAAGTAAATAAAATGATAGATACATTTCCATTTTTGGACCTACAGCTAATGCAATATTTTTTTACATATATTCATATATATATATATATATATATATATATATATATATATATATATATATATATATATATATATATATATATATATATATTATGTTAATTTATTTCCAAATCACCTTAAACATAGCTGCATAGTCTACAACATGAGGTGGTTCCAGTGGAACCCATAGATTAAATTAGATTGATAACTCTTAGGGCGCTCCACGTATCGTAAGAATAGTTGACCGGACCAGACCCCGCCGTCTCCATATGATTCACGTATATAGTTGACCGACTCACTCGATGGGAGGGCGCAAATGTCGAAATTTCAAGTTTCCCGCAATTTCGAACATCTGATGGCACAAAAATCAAATTTCCCGCAGTTTCGAACTTTTTGAGAAAGATATTTCAATCAGCACCTCCTCAAAAGTGCTGATAAAACGAAATATTTTGGAGACGGGCGTGGACGAGCATTAATATAAATAAACAAAACCGTAAGTATTGGAATATTTTCGATTTTTAAGCTATTTTGTATTCGTTTCGTCAATTTCGTTCGATCAAGTCGTCTTTTACTTAAGTGAAACTTAATGTCTTAATGTCTCATTATTGTGCATTTAAAACGTGCAATAATTCCGACAAAAATATTCGTATGCACAGATTTACAAGAAGAAATGGGGTAAGCTTTTAACATTTGTTACAATCGTTCATTTAAATATCAAAATAAACATGAGAAAATTTGTTTGAATCTTTGAAAATAAATATTAAATTTATTTCATGGGGGATATAACTTCTAATTTACGGATATTCGGTTCGCCGTTGCAATGGAAGTGTTTAGCGATTAAGATATATGATATATGTTATGTATACCTAGATGGTAAAATTAAAGAACAACGTGTACTTTAAATTTAACATTTTGTTGTACAGAAATAGTACATAAATTTAACAAAATAGAATCTATTATGTTTCTATAAAATATACATATTTTTATTCTGACAGTTGTTTTTGGTCATTAGCTTTCAGCCTTTTATTTTTATTAAATTATAAATTTAAAAATGTTGATACCATCAAATGAAAAACGAATAAATAATTTGTCGGAATATTTAAAATAGTATTCATAATTACTACTCTATTTTTTAATCCTATTAATGCATTAAAAGTTGATTGTATACTTGCAAATATACATTTTAAATGTATACTGCACGAAGAACTCAATCTAACACTTATATTCTTTCTTAGGTGTATGAGAAGTGGCTGGAGGCTGTTGGTAGAGAAGACCTTTTTAAAAAATCGAAGATGCACCTTTATCAAGTCTACTTACATTTGCGACAGGCACTTTGATGAGGGGACAAAATGCTTTACCAGCAAAACGAATTTAAAACTAGGGATTGTTCCCACATTATACCTCGATACACCGGCTGGTAAGCTAAATATTTATTACTTTTACTGATATTACTGATATATGTGCATATCTTCAAATACCTAATATAAACCACACATTACTTTTTATTAAAAAATACATTTTATTGAGCGAGCGTGCAAGGAGAACAGTATATCTAAATATATATATATTTTATTCGTAGCGCTCGTGAATGATCTAGAACTTCTGGAAACATCCAAGGACGTGGAGTCTCCCGTGGGGTTACCTGTGGAGTTTCTCACTGACAAGAAGAATTCTCCCTTAATTGCTAGTGTGAGCAGTAGTAAACCCCTTTGGGATAATTCTGCTACTGGGAACAGTTTGAAACCCCATTATAATAGTCCATCTAGTTACAAAGTAGTACAACTACTGAACACGAAGGAATGTCTGGAGGTAAAATTGTTAAAAACATTAAATGTAACACGAAAAAGAAAGCTTTCCTGCCAAGCAAAGATGTTGCATTTCTATGCCCGAGATATTCAAAAGGTTGCAAGAAAATTGCATGCTCAAAATGCTTCTAATAAGCATCTTAATCATGCACTTGATGTTCTTAAAACTGGAGAAATGTTTCGGGGACACATGAATGAATTATCTTTTAACTTTTTCATGTCACAGATAAAGTTGCAACATTATAAAGCTCGTGGAAGACATTTCTCGATGGAAGATAAAACTTTTGCATTAGCTTTATATAAACAAAGCCCTAAATTGTACAGATTTTTGGCAAAAGTATTTGCTCTTCCATCTAGACAATGTCTTCACAGTTTAGTGAATCGCATTCCTTTTGGTCCGGGAATTAATAAACCAATCATGAGTTTATTAAAAAGTACTTGTGACAAGATGGACGAAGACCAGAAGTATTGGGCCCTTTTATTTGATGAAATGTCACTGAGTACGTGAATATATTTTAATAAAATTGATTCCTCCATTGATGGTTTTGTCTGTTGTGGTGAGCAAACCAAATTGCGTTTTGCTGACAATGTAATGGTTTTTATGATTCGTGGGATACACGTCAAACGGAAACAACCCATAGCATATTTCTTTGTGGAACATGGTATGGGTGTTCCAGATCTAACCAGGAACATAAAAATTATTACAAAACAACTACAAGACATTGGTTTTCATGTTGTTTGTACAATATGTAATCAACATGCAACTAATGTTAGGGTCATAAAACAATTAAGGGAGGAATCTAATCGTAGGTTCATTTTGGAAGGTAAGGAAAATCGCTCAAGTGGTTTCTTGATAGGAAATCAGGAAATAATACCTTTGTTTGATCCACCTCACCTTCTAAAATGTGTCAGAAACAATTTATTAAATTAAAATGCCGCATTCAAATAGAAGGGAACAAACTTCACGGCTTGCTGGTCGGATATTGTGAAGCTACATGAAATGGATAATGGAGACCCTGATAGCATGTTACTGCCTAAAATAACTGATTGCCATGTTTACGAAAATAAAATGAATAAGATAAAAGTGAAATTAGCATCTCAGGTATTTTCCCAACGTACCTCATCTTCATTGAGATTTCTTTTACGCTATGGCAATCGGTTATCAAAAACAGAAACAATGCTTGGCACTTCAGAATTTTTGTTATTTTTTGATAAATTATTTGATAGTGCAAATGGTTCATCAGTTACAGGGGACAAACCTTTAAGATGCGAGATTCACGAAGAGAGTGAACATGTTGGATTTTATTCTGAAGCGATTGATGTTTTGAGAACAATGCAATTTAAAAGACCTAAGGGTAATTTTACTCCACCGGGCATTGCTAACTGGATAACTACGTTAAAAGGTTTTCAATGCATATGGAAAAAATTATCTTGTATTAGTTTTAAATATGTTTATCCTTGAAACATAAACCAAGATCCCTTGGAAAATTTCTTTGGAAGTAAATCCTACATGTTCATCATTTAAGGGATCATACAAAGTGTTAATTGTTAATAATTTCACTACTTTAAATTCTCCTTATTTAAATTGCGAAAAAGATGGTGGTGAAGGGGCACTAAACTTTTTACAAATATTTTTAACCAACGACTTTTTAGCTCCAAAAATTACTTCTCCCTCAAATATCTCTGATGTGTTTGAATTTAAAAATTCATATAATTTTTTATGTGACAATACAAATGCTTACATAGCAGGATATTTGGGAAGACATGTATTAAAGAAAGTGCGAGACTGCAATACATGTAGAAAAGAGTTGGTGTCCGACACAAAAGTCTATCCATTGCTAAATTGATTGTAGGGACTACAATAGAAAAGCTCTTTTGAAGCCGAGCACTAATTTTTTCAGATATGTTTCCAAATCTTTTCAGATTATTAATTTTTTTTTGTCAAAGATATGCTTTTTTGGTGATATTGTTAAATATTTAAAATAAAAGTTAATTTATTAAATTCCAATATTTCATTTTCCTGCACAGACCATAATTTGATTGATATCATTGATAATTACATGATCTCCTTTTACATTCATTTGTGGGTACATAACCTAAATAGGATTCTAAAAGGAACCAAACATGTAAAAATCAATGATACTGTCAAACACTTGGCCTTAATTAAATATAGAAAAATAAGAGCCCAAAATTTGGCTATTTCAAAAAAGAAACAATTGATTAAAATTTAATTTTAAATATTTGTAAAAGGTTACTTTAAGCTGTTAAAATATGGAACAATTTATATTGAAATCATTAGCAATAATCCTTAACATTGGAACCAGTTTTGATTAATTAATTATATTATTAGTAATTTGCTTCAGACTATCACCAATAGAATGTAGTTTAGGATTTATGCGATTTTTGTTGTACAATAATAAAAATGTATTATTGATTTGATAATTATACAAGTTTTATTTAACCATTACTTCTATAAAAATTAAATCAATGATAATGTGGATTTATTATTTAGCAATGATTAGTCATATTTTTCTGAGTATGGTTAAATATTGTATATAGTTAAAAAATCGACAGTATACTTGCAAAATTAAGAAAACTGTAATTAATATTAAAATTATTACCTTCACATTTCTTGAACATTAACTTATTTGTATCTATATTAGTTCTGCGTTTCATTTGTAATAATTTGTATTTCATTTATAATACTTCTTGTTTTAACATGAATTATCAATTATTAAGCATTAGAAGTATTAATTAGACCAAATAAGGTGGACATCAATCCACGCAGTTATCTTGGCAGAGATAATTTAAATATTGTTCATTATATTCGAAAATTATGTATAAAGATATTCTAATGGTTATTAAAATTATTCGTTCACTAATTCACCGGAATCGCATTGCTTAGTAACTATTATGTTATGGTTAATAAATTTTATTGTTCTTTAAATATGTATTGGAGCGAATTTTCCTACAGTCAATTAATGTGATCAATGTTTTATTAAATCTAATTGTAAATACTTAAATTTATTTATTTGTAAAAATTAAAATTTTTAAATTATTTCTAATATACATTTTATTCGATAATTATGTCGTTATTATTTCTCATCGTGCGGTTATTCAAACACCGCGCGGTGTTCCCCGCACCGCACCCCCCGGCATATGTATGTCCCCACGCACCGCGCGTGCCGCACTGAAGCTGTGAAGCTCACCCCCCGCACCTGATGACGTCATTTTTGATTGCAGCGCCCCCGCATTGAGTGAGTCGGCGAACTAAACTCACGATACCTAGTGCCCCCTAGGAGTCGTCGATCTAATTTAATCTATGGGTGGTTCTACTCTTTTCTCCGAATGGTCAGATATGGTTCTCGCTTGCAGCTTGCAGTCATGTTTTGCATAAACTTTCAAAGATTAACCTTGTATTTTTTGTGGCAATAAAGTTTTATAGATACATACGACTTTTATTGGTTAATTTAACCAGTTTCACAATTAAACTAAATATTATTATGAATTATTTTTGGTAAGTATGCAAGTTTTCCTTAATTATTTGTCAATAATGATCGGTTAAAATAAACTTTTAAGTGTCAAAATTAAATTTGTGTAATGCAGATTTTATTTTAATATTTAAAAGTTATTATAATTTGAATTACAAAAATACTTCCTATTAGGGAGGTCGCTATAGTCACCCGTCTCTTTTTCTTTCTACAGAATTGATCTCTCTCTTATATTATTTCTCTATGCCCTAGGGTGAGGCGTGTGTTTGCTTTAATGTTTACAAACAGACTGAATGCCTTAAGTCTTCTCAGCTGATCACTTTTAACCTCTTTATTCAAGACAAATTGCCTGTATTATTGAATGATTTATTTATTGCAGCCCCATTGATGAGTAAATTAGTGAGCATAAGAACATTCTGATAAGATCAATCATGTATCTAATTAAAATAGGATGTGATTTTGTATATGTATGTATATTATACACAAGAGATCGGGTGAAGACCTATATAATAAAATCAATCATATTATATACAATAATTGTATTTCTTTTCGTACCTTACTTCCTAAATTATAAAATAATTAAGCAATTAATAAATCCAACACATAGTGCATTTTTAAATGATATATTGATTGGAAAACACCTTTGCACTATGTACAAGGTGAGCGAAACTCGATGTCTCAGCTCTATTATTAGAAAAGGAAAAACGACAGAAGAAATCTGATCTGGGATTGAGTAAGGTCCATTTTAAGCCAAAATTGCATATTTTTCTAAATTTGGAATCTAAAATAATGACGTCATCAAATATTTTTCCAGAAACATACCTATATTTTTAGATATTTTAAAAGAGCTAATTTTTCTGAATAAACTTTGTAGAGAAGAAAATTTGCAATCTTCTTCTGTTAAAAAATTACAAACAAACTTTATAAAAAGTATTATCAACAATTCATAGTTGTCACGACTTAAACAAGTAGCCTTTGAAATCAAATAACAAAGTCGCATCTGTCAATAATTAAACTAATGGTTGACAAATATTGTTTTGTTGTCATTTGATTTTGAAAAATGTTTACGCACAATGAAAATGTCGACATGTTATTAGTTTATGTAGAATCTCAAAAGAGCTCTAGAAGAGCAGTTCAGTTATACGCCCAGAGATACCCTGAACGTGTTATTCCAACCTTAAAAATATTTGCAAGATTGAAACGCAATTTACGTGCAAACAACGAGGCATTTTCTGATCGAAAGGGAAGACAAATTGCTAATAGGATCAATTCTGACAATATTGTTGTCACTGTTTTGCAGTATTTTCAAGACTATCTAAGGAACTCGATTCGGCAAGCCTGTCGTGAGTTATATTTAAAATATTGTTCAGTACGACAAATTTTGAAAGGAAATGGTTACCACGATTATAAACTTCACAACTTGGAACATTTGTCAGATCAACATCAACGAAGAATAAATTATTGTGTCCTATTGATGGTGAACTTAAAGATCAATAACAATCGATTTTTCCAGCATGTGTTGTGGACGGATAAAGGCCGTTTTGTTAGTAATGGTAAGCCCAATAAAAAATGAACATTTTTGGGCTACTGAAAATCCACATTTTGTCAATCTGATTGAAAACCAAGGACACTTCGGCATTAACGTTTGGTGTGGTATTATTTATGGGTATTTGATTGGTCTATATTTTTACGAAAGAGTTTTACAGTGATCAATATTTGCAATTTCTTCAAGAACATCGTCCTGTGCTTCTTGAAAATGTACCATTACAGCTGCGAGCAAACATGTGTTTTCAGTATGACGGAGCTCCACCGCATAAAGCACGAGTTGTCTAACAATATTTAAATGAAACTTATGGAGAAAATTGGATGGGTATAAATGGACCGATACTGTGGGCGCCTAAATCACCGGACTTGACCCCACTAGACTTCTCGTTGTGGGAAACTTTGAAAAACAAAGTTTACAATACAAAACACCATCTGTTAACTTGGAACATTTAAAAGCAAAAATCAGACATGCTTGCGATGAACTATCTAGAGAAATGTTACGTAAGGCTTCAGTAATAGAAGTAAGGCGGAGATTAGATTTATTTAGTTTGAAACACTTTGTTTTAAAACAGTGTTTTAAACATGTTTAAAAACAGCTGTCGTGTTTTAACGGTTTTGTTTTAAACACGTTTTAAATCCTAAATTTGTTTAAAACATGTTTTAAACGTTAATTTTGTTTAAAACGTTTTGTTATTATCTTAAATTTGCTAAATTATATTTTTTTAACGATTTTTTGTTTACATTTTTACATATTAACTAAAATGCTGAAGATATTTCAAACTACATTAATTAACTTGACATTTTATTATAATAAAATATCACAACTGTGTGTGCAGTAATGTGTTTTCTAAATACAGAGAATTTTTCTTTCAGGTATACGTTCGCATACACTGTAAATTTTACGACATTTGTTGCTTTTTTAAAAGATTTCAATTTGAATCTTTAAAGAACCCTCCTTTAAAGATTCAAATTGAAATCTTTTAAAAAAGCCACTCCCAGACCAAGCATGAAGTAAAATTTCGAGTTTAGATAAGCCTGAAAATTTGGATTAGCCGCGTAGCGAAGCGGAGCGGCCAATCCAAACTAGGCTTTTCTAAACTCGAAATTTTAAACGTAAGTCAAAATCTGCGCTGAACAAATTGTTTAAAGCAGTGATTATAGGCAACCCAGTAACTCTAACGTATATTCGGTTGCCTGTAATTGTTGTATGTATGTGTGTGTTTTTGAACTTCACTGTAAATCAGTGTTTTTAAGCGTGGCGCATAAAGTAAAATTTCGAGTTTAGAATATCCTAATTTGGATTTTCTAAACTCGAAATTTTACTTCATGCTTAGTCTGGGAGTGGAAAACACTCGTTAAAAGCCATAAATTAACCGCTTTGAAACAACGAATTGCCGCAAATGAAAAAAAACGCTGTAATTTTCGGGATATGTATACTCAAAAGAAAAATGCCTTGTTGTTTTGTTTTAAACACATTTTAAACATGTTTTAATTGTTAATGTTTTAAACGCGGTTTCGATGAAAAAAAAACACGTTTTGTTAAAAAAAACTGTTTGTTTTAATTATAATGAAAAAAAAACGTTCTTTTTAAGAGCCCTGTTTAGAAGAAGAGGTGGTTACATTGAAATGTTGTTGTAGTGATTGCCTACATACTTTGTTTCTTTCTGTATTCATTTGTTTACTGTTTTTTGTTTAGTGTTAAGCGCGATATTTATTTATTGTAACTTATGCGTATAATTATTTTGTTTTTATATATTTTTTGTAATGTTGTAAAAATTAGATATCCGTAGATTATTAAATAAATAATAGTAATATAGTAACATATTATGTGTTTTAATGTTCAATTATTGATAATTAAAAATACTAATTTATAATACTAATTAATAATGTTTCATTATTGACAGATGCGACTTTGATATTTGCTTCCAAAGGCTAATTGTTTAAATCGTGACAATTGTGAATTTTTAATAATACTTTCTTTAAATTTGCTTATTATTTTTTAACGGAAGAAGATAGCAATTTTTTTCTCTACTTAGTTTATTCAGAAAAATCAGTTCTTTTTAAATATCCAAAAATATAGGTATGTTTCTGGGAAAAAAATATTCAATGGCGTCATTACTTCAGTTTTCAAATTTAGAAAAATATGCAATTTTGGCTTAAAATGGACCTTACTCAATCCCATTTATAAACCGCTTTTCAGATTTTTCCTATCGTTTTTCCTTTTCTTATAATAGAGCTGAGACATCGAGTTTCGCTCACCCTGTACATACCTAATAATATCATAAATCAAAACTTAAATTTCCCTTTAAAATGAATGAGTAAATTATTTTGTAAACCATTTTATCGCTTTTCTTCTTCTACTTAATTTTTAAATATAAAACAGTAAACATTTTTATTATAAGTAATAGTCGTAACTTGGTTTTTAAATTAAGCGAGTATCTCGTTTAATCAAAGTTGGTTAAAGTTTATCCAACGATTAATAAAATTGGTAGAAAATTAAATACGAGCTGTAGAAATAGATTTTTTTTTTCCTGTGGGGGCCGTCTTCCTTTCGGATCCGGATGCACTGCAGCCTAGGTGGCTTATTGTACTGCCCCAATATTATTACACTCACGCAACTATTCCTAACTCGATGCCCTGCACTAGCTTGTGCAGGTCCTTCAGAGGTTGCGCGTGGAAATCATTTGGTTCCATTTGTCTGTTCCCAAATATGAGCCGTCTTTTGCTCTCCAGCGCATTGCACCTGCATAGAACGTGCATAGTTGTTTCCGGTGCCGTATTACAGAGGCGTACAGTTGGTGTCGCCGTTGTATAGCCCGATTTTCCTTAGATGCTCTTTAACAGTCATGTGGCCTGTGAGCAGTCCTATGGTTGTTTTCAGCTGTGCCCTACTCAATGTTAGTAGTCCTGCAGCTTGGCTTGAGTTAGGCCCTTTTATAAGGGCCTTACTATGGTTAAGGCCTGGTCTGTTTTCCCAGTATTCCTTGTGTTTGTTGCGAGTCCACTTCCTGACTTCAAGGCGACTCGACTTTTTTGTTATGCCCAAGACAGGTTCGGGTCCCATAAATGAAATGGTGGCTCCCTGCCTTGCTAGCTCGTCAGCTTTTTCATTACCCGCAATACCAGAGTGACCCGGCGTCCAGACAAGCGTAACCTTGTTCTGTCTCGCTAGGTCATTCAGGGTATTGAAGCATTTCAATACCAGTTTGGATGAAGTCTTTTGACTCTGGAGAGCCTTCAGTGCCGCCTGGCTATCGGACATGATATAGATTTGCCTGTTTCGACAGTCCTTCTCCATGTTGGTTCTCACACATTCTATGATTGCGAATATTTCTGCTTGAAAGACTGATGCCAGGCTACCCAATGGTTGAGCATAGCCTGTCCTCATGTTTTCATTATAGATTCCTGATCCAGTACCTGTGGTTGATTTAGAACCGTCCGTGTACCAGATCAGACTTTGTTTGTGTATATCTTCCCTAAAGCCGTTCCATTCGTTGCGGTCTGGAATAGTGACTTTAAAGAGTGAATTTTTAAGATATCGGACTACCATATGATCCGACCTCATTTGCAGGAGAGGTCCCCCTATGTCTGTCAAGAGTCTTCTGTGTGGGGTATCAACTCTTACGTTGCCCGATGATAATTGCAGCCTATAGAGTGCCAGTCTTGCCTCCCCCACTATCAGAATATGAAGTGGTGTGAGGTCTAGAACCGTCTCCATGGCAGCAGTAGGCGTGGTTCTCATAGCCCCCGTTATGCTAATACAAGCAAGTCTTTGAACCTTGCTGAGTATTTGTATGGTTGTATGCTGTGTGGCTTTAGGTCACCATACCAAAGCAGCATACATGATTGTGGGTCTGACCACTCTGGTGTACAGCCGGTATACCATTCCTGGTCTGAGCCCCCATTGTCGGTCGTACATTCGTCTAATTACCGCAAGGGTAATTTCCGATTTGCGTCTGATTTTTGAGATTTGAGGGGTCCAGGTCAGTTTGGAGTCAAAGATTACTCCTAGGTACTTCACCTCACCCGACATTTTCAGGTTGCCACCATTTAGAAAGAGCGGTCCAAGGCCCGCCAGTTTCCTCCTGCGTGTAAATGGTACCAGGGTGGTCTTCGAGGGTGAGACTTTAAGTCCTTCTCTAGCACACCATTTGCTCACCACGTTCAGTGCACGTTGCATACGCTCTCTGATCGTGTTGTTAAATTTTCCCTCAACGAGTATGACTAGGTCATCCGCGTATCCTAGGGAAGAGTATCCCTCGTTGCTGAGATCCACTAGCAGGCCATCCATGACCAGGTTCCACAGCAGGGGTGAGAGAACTCCTCCCTGCGGACAACCACCGGCCACCCTGGATGCTAGTGTCTGGTCAGCGAACGTTGTGTAGACCATCCTTTGTCTTAGCATGCAGTCTATCCACCTGCAGTTAATTTCCTCCAACCCCCGCTTTCTAAGGTCAGCAGTTATAGAGTTAAAGGCTGTATTGTCAAATGCTCCTTCTATATCCAAGAAGGCAGCAAGTAAAATTTCTTTGTGTTCCAGTGCAGCTTCGACACTCCTTGTTAGTCGGCTGAGAGCTGTCTCTGTTGATCTACCTGGAAGGTAGGCATATTGATCTTGGGATAGTGGGTAGGTCACCAGTACCCCCTCTCTAATATGCCTGTCCATAATATATTCCATTGTCTTCAGTACAAATGACATGAGACTGATGGGCCTGTACGATTTTGCCCGAGAATAGTCTGTTCTACCGGTCTTTGGTAAGAAAACCACCCTGATAAGCCTCCATATTCTTGGCAAATATCGTAGGGCCATGCTGGCCCTTAGGATCTCGCAAAGCCTTCGCCACAGTAGTTCCGATCCCTTCTGTAGCATGATGGGTAGGATTCCATCAGGCCCTGGCGATTTAAAAGGTTCAAATGAGTTTATTGCCCATTTGACTCTGTCATAGGTGACCACTCTCCTGGCAGCCTGCCAGTCTTCCTTAGATGTTCTGTTGCCAGTTGCATCAGGTCCCTGGCTGACCCAGTCATTAAGTGGTCCATCTTAGATTTCCCCTCCGGGAAAGTGTACCCGTAGAAGTTCACCCAGGGTTTCCTTCTCGTTTTTTGTATAAACTCCGTCATCGAGTTCGAGAATTTGAAGCGCACATTGGGGGTTCTTCGAGAGAATTTGTAGAGTCTGACACCGTCTGGGACAGTTTCAATGTCCTCACAGTGTCTCCTCCAGGTTGATCTTCGAGCTTTCCTTAGTGCTTTGTTGTATTCGGTTAGGGAGTTCTTGTAAGCCTCCCATGAGCCCGTTCGCTTTGCTTCGTTGAAGAGTTTTCTTACCTGCTTCCTCTTTTTGTCCAGCGCACTGTTCCACCACGGAACTCTCCTGGTGATGCGTCTCTCAATCAGAGGGCAGTTGTCGTTGTATGCCGAGATCATAGCTTCCGCAGTTTGCTCTGCCATAATCTCGAGCTCTAAGTTATTGCTTACCGCTCCTAATATGCCCGTCAGATTGTGGTCTAGCTTTGATTTAAAGGCTTCCCAGTCTGTTTTGCGGGGATTGCGGTATACTTCAGTGACCCGGTGTAACCCCGTAATATCGAATGTTATGTATCTGTGATCCGAGCAACTCACCTCATCTGACACTCGCCAATTCTTAACAAAATTACTGACATATGACGTACCTATTGTTATATCTATCACCGCTTTGCTAACACTTGTAACAAAGGTCGGTTTATTTCCAATATTCAAAGTGTCTAACTTGGTTGCCATAAGATATTATATAAGTGACTCACCTCTGCGGTTGATGTCTGAACTTCCCCAGACAGAATGGTGGGCATTGGAGTCACAACCGACGATAAGCTGGGTCCCTTGTTCCCCGCAGCCTGCAACCAGTCCCTCCAACGCCTCGCTGGGGCATGGGTCTCCAATAGGGAGGTAGACTGATCCGAGAACAAGCTCCTTCAGTCCACCAACACTATTGGTGAGCTTAACTGCCACTACGTCCTGTGAACAGAAAGAGGTTAGAGGCAGTACCTTTATGTGTCTTTTCACATAAATACAAGACCTGGGTCTCTCGGTGGTTCTACTATATATTAGTTCCCCCCCAATTCCACCCAGTCCCATAATTTTCCCCCTGCATACCCAGGGTTCTTGAATGAGGGCAATGTCACAGTCCTCCATTGCCTTGCAGAGTGCAGCCGAGCCTGCCCTACTGTGTTGCAAGTTCGCCTGGATTACCTTCACTATTCTTACCTGAAGCGATCTTCCTGAAGGTTACAGTCCGAAGTCCGTAATGAGCCCTCATCTGCCTTTCTACCAGTTATTGGTGATCACCCTCACTGACAGAGAAGGCCAGGATTACTCCTTCCTTCTCTTTCTTTACGCTGAGGACGTGCCAATTTCCCACTCGAAGTCCAGGATTCTGGGCTCCGATCCGGGTCTTGACTACCTCCGCCTCTGGGTGGTCTGGTATCCAGACCGTCAGTTTGGGCGTTCTGGGGAGGTCCTTTGACTCAACAGTTGTCAAGTCCGCCCCTTCCCAGATGTCCCCAAAGCTCGCCACCACCGCAGCTAACCACTTCTTGATGTGCTCGTTCTCGCAGTTTATCCTGAGGATTCCTGCGGAGAACCAGGCACCATTGAACTGCGGCGGGTTCGCACTTCCCGAAGGCGTGTCGTACACTGCTGCCGTTAGTTTTTCTTGAATCAGGTCTGATTGGGCCTGATCCATTAGGATGTCGGGATGGCGTTTATGGATGATAGCCATATGGATCCCTTTAACCGCACCGCTGTAAGACCCAGTCTGACCGAATGGTCTCCTGGCCCTTTTAGGTGCGATCTTTTGAGAGGCAGGAGTAGAGGAGTCTGAGCGGAGCCTTTTGGTTCCACCCCCCTTTTCTACTTTTGCCTCTGTATTTTGTTTTCTAGCCGGATTTTCTTTCGTCCACGTTCCGGCTTTAATTTTTTCCTCTCTTCTCAGTTTCTTCTTCTGAGCGCCAGAGAGTCTGGTGGTACCGGGCAGGTCCTTTGAATCCCCCGCCTCAGTTGAGCATGCGTCTGACGTCCCTGGGGTCGCCTCCGCGTGCTCTTTAGTGGAGTCTGTGCCTTCCGACACTCCCTCCATTTTAGTTTTGTTTCTAGTCGTGTCCATAGTTGTTCCCACGAGTATTGGGGAAATGCTGGTCACCATGCCAGGAGCCCCACTGACATGGAGGGCTATTTGAAACGAGGTGTCGCCCGGTTCCTCGAGTTCGGAACCAGTTGAGACTGATCTTCTAATCAGCCACGCATCCCCTCGGCCTGGTCCACCCACCTTAGGATTTAGCATTTTTGATGAGGTTATTTCCTCTCGATCCGGGCGGTGATGCCAAGATCCCCGCTCTCCCGCCCGCGAGACATGACCACGTCAGCTTGGGAGTCAGCGGTGTTTCGGTGATCCACCTTGTTTGGGAGTGTCACACCGGCATCGTTGTTCTCGGTGCAAACCCTTAGCCACGATACTACAGCCGGGCCGAGAAGTTTGGTCCACGGTAAGTGCCTTAGCACGCTACCAGTTGAGGTCTTATGTCAACGAGCACGCTTATAACACCCACTAACCTAATGGTCACATACGTTCATTCCATTTAGGCCATTCCTCTATCCGCCACCTGAGGACGCGCCCGATAGGGGTTGCTGTCCCCCACAGGTAGAAATAGATTAAATTATACTAAATTTAAAAGAAAAAGTCAACAGTATATAACGTTTGAAAATGTTCTTCTTTACATAACAAACTATAACGAAAAACCATTGAATATTATAATAATCATGAGTTACCTATTGATTATGGCAAAATATTTGTAAGAATTCATTATGATATTAGTAAATAGTCGTATTAGTTCGTATAATTTGATTATTAATAATTTCCATTTATTCGAATTCCCGCTCAAATCAAACAGCTGAGAAGACTCTCGTGAAATACGTATGCATGTACAAGCGTGTTTACATATGGTGTTGGATAACAAACATTGCCTATCCTCACCATTACATTACTTGTCTATATTTTACTTGGTCTGAATTGCTCCATGCTACTTAAAAACCTACTGTGCTGCCTGAGCGGCAAGAAACCAGGTGCCGACTGTCGGAACTATCCAAGGCGTGTAGAGTATGATAATAAGGTGGCCTATCCTATCTCGCAATGTTAACTCGAAATTCAGGAGTGGGGGTCCATCTTCTACGTCACGGGGAGTGATCGCCTGACGTGCCATAGCGCGCGGTTTTCCCATTTTCTATGGTTTCTACATTTTGTGTTTATTTGGATTTGTGATAGGACACTTTAATATATTTTATATAAATTACGTTTTTCTTTGTCAACGTAACTACTTTTAATAAAGCTATTTTATAAGAGATTATGTATTTTTAAAAAGGCATTGGATTAAATAGACATTGATTTCCTTTTCGTTAAAAACTAAAGACAGTCGTTAAAAAATCCTTATGATATTCATTAAGGCCTTAGAGACTGTTGTCAGTGAATTTATTTAATCAATTTTGTAAACAACAGGGATCGTTCTTTAATTCATTCGTTAACTTGACGTTTGTCAAAAGTGGTTCTGTTTTACAATAATTTAAAAGAAAATTAATATAAAAGATTAATGGTCCACCTATAAACACACCCACACATCAAAAATGCAAAGAATGCAACCTCAAATTAAATTATAAAAAAAAGTCAAAGAAGAATTGGTATGTAATTTAATAGAAATTCAAGCACACATAAAATTTCCCAATTGTAATAACTAAAATCTGTTGCATTTTATTACAAATAAAATATAATAAGATATAAACGTACCTCTGTTTTATTCTTTTTTGTTCTCTATATTTTATTCATATTAATCTTATTCTATTATACATTATTTATAAGTGAGTAAAGTTCGTTTAAAAGTTTATAAAACAATCAGGTTTTTTCTAATGTTAATAGGAATCTAAATGATTTAGTTGATTATGGAAATTATGAATTTTCCTATTGTTGCAAGATCGTTTGATTACATTTTTCATTAATATTTTGAAGTTTCTGTAGTTACTATAAGTCAAAATTTGTGCTAAATATCAATGTAGCAAACACAACATTGTAAAGTGCGATATTGCTAAACTTCATTCATTAAATAGATCAATTAACTAAAGAATAGCTAAAATTGAAAAAAACATATATTGTTTAATGTTATCGTTTACTTTAATCAATTATTTAGTTAACAACACTTTAATGAACATTTTAATGAAAACGAAATCATATGGCCCATTGACATACATTTATTACAGAAATAAGACAGGACTTTAAAAACAATATATAACATCTTAAAAAACTCTTAAACAATAAAAAACTAGATTATTTATAAACTTCCCACTAAACTCACATATTTATTCAATGTTTTATCAACATTAAAACAACGTTAAATGTTGTTACAATGTTGATAAAACGTTATTTGTTTGTTTTATGCTTAGTGGGTTTTATGTGTTGTAACTAGTGATGGGCTTAATCGAATTATATCTATAGTTGATTATGGTGATTCGAATTAAATAATAATCGAATAAGTGCTCAAATGTTTTCCCTAAAATACTGTTAGAGACATTGCACGAATTGTTACTATATCGAATGGTTGCTTGTGTGGTCACTTAAATAATAATTCTATTAATAATTTATTGCAATAAAATAATATTGAATACACTCTTTAGTAATTTAAATTTACTATGTTTTTTTTTGGTAACATTTAAAAAATAAATGTATATCTATCAATAGAGTATTAACATATGTACCTAATGTACAGTCAAAGGGAACACTACAAAGAACATGTAGTGTGTGGAGCAGTGTTACATATTGACAGGCCCGGATACAACAGGTAGAACACCAAGACAAGGCCGAGCCTTTGTTACTAATGGTATTTTTCCTGGGCAGTTCTCACCTTGTATCCGGGCCTACATGTTGAGAGGCTAAATTATTTTCAAAAGTCCATCTTAAGCACATTGCAAAACATTTTACAGGTTCTTTATCGTTAAACCGAATTTATTAAAATTATAGTTTTGTTCGGACCATTGATTTGTGGCTTTGTTAGTTTGAATTTCTGGCTGTTCAGATTGTAGAGGCTTTAAACTCCATGCAAATTAAAAATTATGTAACTTATTTAAAAATAATTTACATTGTTAATAAATATTATTATTACGAATAGACTTTCGTTTAACACAATCTTCAATCGTAACCTAAAATTTTCTATGACGATTTAACACTTTTCAAATTAATATGAACACGACCCTACCTGTTACACTAAGTGCATAATTAATTTCCAATTAAATTAGTGAGAGTAATTGTACATTATTTATTATTGCCAAGGATTATAATTATTATTATATCCAGGCGGCCACACTTTTCACTCCCATTTACGTCACAGCCAGTGAGAGCATGCGAACTTACATGAGGTCACCTGTATAAGATATACTCTACCGACGGTGTCAAGCACAGAAACAGGGTCCAAATCTTCGCAAAGGTTAATTTTAGAAATTTGTAACATGCTTATCTAATCTATTATTAATAGATAGCCTTGTTATATGAAAAATCATGCCCATTTATCTTTTTATTAGAAATAGGTACTTCTTAAAAAAATATTTAGTCCTATTTATTTTCATACCTTTCTTCACATTTTCCACGGTTTTTCTGGTCCTAGCATGCTAAAGCACTTTGTTTAGTAACTGAGGAAGAAAACTTGCTTTCCCTCAATTCCGGGTGCAATTCCATGAATTCGGTGAGGGCGCGTTTTTGATGTTCTGTGATCTTCATTTCGGTTTTAAAAGAATTCATTTTCTTCTTACTTAAAGAATTTTCGATTTTGGGTGGGAATGCATCAATAACGTAGATTTTTAGGGGTAAGAAATGTGTTGTTTTTCCCGTAATTCGATATTACACCATATACGGTCGGAAATGGTTCTTTCCGATGTTTTCCAAATTATGCAAATGACTTAAATTTCCAACGAAAAATTTCTGATAATAATCCTCTTAATTCAAGTATAAAGACGTTATTACAGCCGCATTATCCGTTATTAAAAATATAAATTAATTCCTAACTTAAGTATAAATGAAATTGCCATTTCTTGGTTGCAGAATACTTCAAACAATAAAAGTGCGATTCTTTTCGCAAGTTAGTCTTACAAAGACTCCTAGTCTAAGGTGTCAAATTGTTTAGAGGGAATGGTAAAGCTATACTGATGAGAGTTAAATCTCAAAACGCGTCTATAGATGGCCTGAATAATTTGACCCAAATTGTTACATTTGCAGTAGGTTACTGTAAGTAACAGCAAACACTTGTTGTATAATTCAATGTCCGTCGGGGTATTAGCTCGGGAAGTAGTTGTTTCAATGAGTGTTTGATATAGTCTTTGTAAGACTAACTTGTTGTAGATTGCGGAAAGAACGCACTTTTAACGTTTAATTTCTAACTATTTGAAATTGATTTGGCTTCTGATATAAGCCAAACTCTGATTTAGCTAACTTTAGTTTTAGTTATACATTTTACTTGGATCTGCTAATAATTGTTTACGAAATTTTGTATTAAACTAACTACAATTTAATAATTTTAAAAATAACAATTTAAATATATAACCTGAAAAAGTGATATTTAATTTTGTCAATAATACTCAAGAAATCGTTAAAATATGTTATATTTACATTTATTTTTGGCAGATTAATTGTTATGATTTTTAAACGTATTTAATGTTACATTATATTTAATTTCATAGAAATACAAGATTATGGTTATTTGAATTTCTCGCGCCAATAGACAAAACTACAACGTTGCCGTATCATTTCAGTGGCAAAATGCATCATCAGTGAGATTTTGGATCTCACCGCGCGTTGTGAATACCAAGAATACATCTTGCAGCGATGACAGTTCTCATCGATTCTGTGAATAGGGCCCCAGTCCTTGTTTCCGTTTTGATTGTGAATCAGCCTATACTCATATATGTTTTAGTCTATACTAAAAAGTATATGCCTATACTCATAGAGAAATAATATATACTCTATTAACGTTGGTAAACATCCAGGACGATCGAGTATATAAGGATCGCTGATTTACAATGCAATGGAATAGGGGGGTGGGGTCTCCGGTCCTATGACGCGACTAATACACAGGGAGTCACATTGTCTACGTCACAGGACCGAGAACTCTGAAGAAGACTGGTGAAGCATGCCTTATACACATGTGTCACTCGACGTACCTTGGGTAAACGGCATAATTTCTTTAGAATGAAGTTAGTCACGGAATAGTGATAGTCCTCCATGTTGTGTTTTTGCTTCGAGCTCAAAAATAAATGAGAAGAATAGTGTTTAATGTTATTATACTATTGTTTCAGTGTGATACATGCAGTGAATATTTTAGGTAAAGGCTATGGGGAGCCAGTAGCTAGCACGCGGAGGCGTATCATTGACTGGAATAGTCTGTTTGGGAACTATCTATAAGTAAAATGACATTTAATATCCACAGAGAATTATTTGTATACATATGACACAGGAGAAGATTTGTAAATTAATTGACATGGACATTGGAAGTGTTGATGATGATGCAGATCAGCAAACTTTAGTAGACAGTGGGACAGGGAGCTTCAACGAGAGCCCGGTTACAGATGAAGACAATTCACAGTCAGGTATGTCGATGTGGTTTGTTGTTATACGATATAATCTTTAATAGTATAGTCTCTCGTAATGTTGTCATAATGTTAAACGTATACATTTATTTAGTTTTATTGTATGTCAAACTTATAGAACAATTTTAAGTTAAAATTATATTGTAGATAGATTTCGTGATTATAAAGTTTCCTTATGATACTACTGTCATATTTTTATTAACATATCAGCTATACCGATTGTTAAGAAATGGTCATGGGGGTAAAAATGTCTTAATGGCATATGAACATTTTATTATATATATTTTTAGAACTTTTGTCTCTCTTTACAAGAGTTCATAAATAAAATTATGAAAGCAATAGGGTCTGTAAATAGTGAAGTAAAAATTATCCAAGAAATTCAAATGTGTTATATCCACTCCGTAGATTTTGGCGGGGATTGCTCATGAACCGTAGCCGTTCAGTGAAGTTAAGCATATAAGGCTCATGACTGAGCATCAAATACACAAGATTGCATAACTAGGCACAAGCGTGCGGTTGGGGAAGATATTGGGAATAAACAAAGTAATACTACATAAAATACAGGGTGTCCTGGGAGGAATCTGCCAAACTTCAGGGGTACTTAAGTCATTTTAACAAAAAAATTAATATCAACATAGGCCCGACTACATGTTTGTATACAGCAATTATAGCTTATTGAAGAAAACTGTTCAAAATTGTAAGGAGTCTGTTTGATTTGTTTTGCTGTCACTTGTAAGTTAACCTAACTGGCAGATGTTCATTTTTTTTACATATTACAATGTGGGAAATGCCGATCATATTCCAGCATGGCAGCTCAAGCATTACCATTATAAAAGCCGTAAACCAAATTAATATCTGCATGTTCTTCATTGGTAAACGTTAAAGGCATGTTTAAAATAATCACATTTACTAGTTAGGTTAATTTACAAGTGACAGCAAAACAAATAATTGTAAAGGAATGCTTTCTAAAGCCTACTCCTTGTTATTTTAAACAGTTTTCTTCAACAAGCCATAATTTACTAACCTTTCTGAATTGCACCTATGTTGATATAACTTTTTTTGCTTAAAATGACCTAAGTAATACACCCCTGAAGTTTGGCAGATTCCTTTCGAAACACCCTGTATAAAATTACGACAGTATCCGTATAAAATGCAAACAATAAGTATTAATTAATAAGACAACTTAAGACAATAAATACCCATTGAAACAACTACTTCCCATGCAAATACACCTCCGGATATTGAATTATGCAATGAAATATTAAAAATCTTATTTGATTTGTTACAATGCTCTATCACGAGTCCTTCCGAACGCCCATAATAGAATTTTAAACTTAAATTATGGTGTGCTAGTTGTAATTAAAATTTATTTTTTTAACACTGATGTGTAGTTTAAAGCCTAATTAAGCGATTTAAGCAATCAACTAGAAGGTACAATTTTTTAAGAACTTTTTTATAATTTTTTTTCTTGTGGTCAGCCGAACGGCTGGAATAAAATGACAAGATTTCAAACTTAAATTTAGGTGTGTTAGTTGTAATTAAAAACACTGATGTATAGTTTCGAGCCTAATTACGCGATTTGAGCAATAAACTAGAGGCAAAAATGTTTTATAACTTTTTACGAATTTTTTTTCTCGCGTCCATCCAAATACCTGGAATAAAATGATAAGATTTTAAACTTGAATTAAGGTGTGTTGGTTGTAATTAAAATGTACTTCGAACTCGGATGATCACCTGAAACAAATCTGGATATTCATTTAAAACTGGAATATTAACTTGACCCTTTTTGCAACAGCCGAAGGCTGTTTCTTGTACAAATTTAAGCGCCCCACAGAATGTACATATGTTGCTCATGGGTCTTAAATTGCATTCTTCATTCGTTGCAATCGACCTTTCTCTGTTGACAGTTTGTTTGGAGGCGAGTATAGGATGGGGGGGTTGTTGGTTTTGATTTATGCTCGGCTGTCTTAATCTGGTTGTGAATTTGAAATTATCACGATGATTCCTTTAGGTCCGTTTGCAACCTGGACAGCATTTATACTATATTCTGTTCTGTCTAAAGATTCCTTGAATATTTTTAACAATACCAATTAAACAATACTCATATCAAGTATATGAATTTGTGTTCAGTACTCATTCATTTACCGGATAACTATATACGCGTTTCAGGCTTCAACGCCATTATCAGTATAGTTCCGAACCACTACTTTTTTTTTGTTTTTTTTGTTTGGCTTTTGCCTAGCCTTAGTCTCTTGACTATTAGCCAACATCAATTTTTAATTTGTATCAATATTTATTAAACTTATTCCAAGTTATATAAACATGCATATTTGGACATCACACTACATTCACACAACACCCAAGGTCACGACAAGATATTATTTTTGAATAACATCTCCCTGTGCACGGGAACCGAACCCGGTCTGTGGCTCGCTGAGCGATATACCGTCCGGCGCCGTTACCGCTCGGCCACCACCTGCCCGTACCACTACTTGAAGAATACTGAACATCTTTGACCATTTATTACGGCCTGTGCAATTTACATATGTTTCGAAAGCGTAAACGCCATCTAATGACCCTTAGCTTAAGTAGCATCATCAATAGCTGGCAAACTACACGTTTGTATACAGCAATTGTTCGTCCACAAGAGGGCTTTATTTTGTACTCATTCATTCACCGGATAACTATATACGCGTTTCAGGCTTCAACGCCATCATCAGTATAGTCCCGAACCAGTGCTTGAAGAATACTGAACATCTTTGACGATTTATTACGGCCTGTGCAATTTGCATATGTTTCGAAAGCGTAAACGCCATCTAATGCCCTTTAGCTTAAGTAGCATCGTCAATAGCTGGGACGAACAATTGCTGTATACAAACGTGTAGTTTGCCAGCTATTGACAATGCTACTTAAGCTAAGGGGCATTAGATGGCGTTTACGCTTTCGAAACATGTAAACAATACTCGTTCATTTCCTTTTTGATCGCCATCGTTTCGCTAGCACAGACGATGACACCTGCATTATTATTCGAAAAAAATGCGTTCAGTCTTTCGCGCAGGCATAACATCTCTCCTATTGAATATCTGAGGTAGCCATATTTTGCTAGCATTACTTCTTCCGTGGCACGAAATCCACTATTATAACCGTGTTATTCGCTCGGTGTGTTGTTTCGTCCACATAGGTGAGGCGAACTCGAATGCACTGTTGGTAAAATTTATCACCGATTACGATTACGATTACGGCGCATGCTCGATGCGACGGAAATGTTGGAACTACTCTGATGCATCGTCCCGTATAGCATTTGCACATCTGAAATATAAACATTTTTTATTTTCCCCCATATGCAAAACAAAGGGGAAGTATTGTTTTCGCAAAAATTTGCAAATCAAAAATGTTAGTGGATATACCCATTTTGAGGTCCCCCAAGTTGAAGACCGTTTTTGAAAAATGTCTGTCTGTAATTCTGTCGCCACGATAAAATCTAAGCCGATTGAGCTGCTAAGATGATAAACTTAAGCTTTTTATTACAATAGTAGTATCCCATCAACTTATTGTGAAAATGCGAAAACCGGAAGTGGTAGTTTACTCTTAGCATTTTTTTGGATTTTTCTTTAATATTGATCATATTAAAAAATCTTGTTAAGAAAAGTTGTTGATAATCGAAAAATTAGCATTTAATGCAGATTCACTTTATGTCGTAGCTCTCTCAGTTATTTTATTAATATTGTTTTAAAAATGTGAATTTTACGAATTAATTACTTTTAATAAGTGAGCTTTTGCTATAAATCGGGTTAGTTTGACCCTGTCATGATTAATATTTTGTGGAAAACTGAAAACATAAGTGAGGCTTATGAAAAAAGTTTAACAGGAATAAGAAACATTTGTTGAAAAATAAGGTAGGTGAAAGCTATTGATTTCAAGTATCTAACATGGGGGAAAGTACTATGAGAGACATATCCAAATTTTTGTATTCGATGTTTCAATGACGGCGGTATCAAGGTCACAATCATTAAATATTCATTTAATATGTTCTTCTTACATTAAAATATGAATAATTTTTTCTTTCCCCCATATGCAAAACAAAGGATAAGTATTGTTTTCGCGAACATTTTCGAATCAACATTTTTAGTGGATATATCCATTTTGAGCTCCCCCGAGTTGATTAAGACCATCTTTAAAAATGGTCTGGTCGTTTGTCCATCAGTCCGTTAAAATTCTACAGGGTGAGCGAAACTCGGTGTCCCAGCTCTATTATGAGAAAAGGAAAAACGATAGAAGAAATCTGAAAAGAGGTTTATAAATGGGATTGAGTAAGGTCCATTTTAAGCCAAATTTGCATATTTTTCTAAATTTGGAATCTAAGGTAATGACGTCATCGAATATTTTTTCTCAGAAACATACCTATATTTTTGGATATTTAAAAAGAGCTATTTTTTCTGAATAAACTTTGTAGAGAAGATAATTTGCTATCTTCTTCCGTTAGAAAATTACAAACTTTAAAAAAAGTATTATCAAAAATTTACAATTGTCACGACTTAATCAAGTAGCCTTTGAAAGCAAATAACAAAGTCGCATCTGTCAATAATTAAACTAATGGTTGACAAATATTGTTTTGTTGTCATTTGATTTTGAAAAATGTTTACGCACAATGAAAATGTCGACATGTTATTAGTTTATGTAGAATCTCAAAAGAGCTCTAGAAGAGCAGTTCAGTTATACGCGCAGAGATACCCTACGTGTTATTCCAACCTTAAATATATTTGCAAGATTGGAACGCAATTTACGTGAAAACAATGAGGCAATATCTGCTCGAAAGAGAAGACAAATTGCTAAAAGGATCAATTCTGACAATATTAGTGCCACTGTTTTGCAGTATTTTCAAGACCATCCAAGGAACTTGATTCGGCAAGCCTGTCGTGAGTTGAATTTAAAATATTGTTCGGTACGACTAATTTTGAAAGGAAATGGTTACCACGAATATAAACTTCACAACTTAGAACATTTGTCAGATCAACATCAACGCAGAATAAATTATTGTGTCCAAGTGATGGTAAACTTATAGATCAATGACAATTGATTTTTCCAGCATGTGTTGTGGACGGATGAAAGCCGTTTTGTTAGTAACGGTAAGCCTAATAAAAAAATGAACATTTTTCGGCTACTGAAAATCCACATTTTGTCAATCCGATTGAAAACCAAGGACACTTCGGTATTAACATTTGGTGTGGTATTATTTATGGGCATTTGATTGGTCCATATTTTTACGAAGGAGTTTTACGCAGTGAGCAATATTTGCAATTTCTTCAAGAACAACTTCCTGTGCTTTTCGAACATGTGCCATTACAGCTGCGAGCAAACATGTGTTTTCAGCATGACGGAGCTCTACCGCATAAAGCACGAGTTGTCTAACAATATTTAAATGAAACTTATGGGGAAAATTGGATGGGTATAAATGGACCGATACAGTGGGCGCCTAAATCACCGGACTTGACCCCACTAAACTTCTCCTTGTGGGAAACTTTGAAAAACAAAGTTTACAAAACACCATCTCTTAACTTGGAACATTTAAAAAAAAAATCAGACATGCTTGCGATGAACTATCTAGAGGATTGTTACGTAAGGCTTCAGTAAAAGAAGTAAGGCAGAGATTCTATAAGTGTTTAGAAGCAGGATTGTTATGTTTAAAACACTTTGTTTTAAAACAGTGTTTTAAATATGTTTAAAAACTGCCGTCGTGTTTTAAACGGTTTTGTTATAAACATGTTTTAAATCTTAAATTTGTTTAAAACATGTTTTAAGCGTTAACTTTGTTTAAAACGTTTTTTTTATTATCTGTAATTTGTAAATTTTTTTTTTTTTTTTGGTTTGTTTGGCATAGGTATTACCATTCAGCCACTAACGTTGATTTATAATATCTATATTAACATATATTTCGACTATTTGGACGTCACAACACATTCACACACATCCATGGAACCGGAGACGAGTATTTTTCGTTAAATTTGTTAAATTATATTTTTTTTAGATTTTTTGTGTACATTTTTCGTTTAAGATATTTCAAACTAAATTAATAAATTTAACATTTTATTACAATAAAATATCACAACTGTGTGTGCAGTAATGTGATTTTTAAATACGGGGAATTTTCCTTTCAAGTATACGTATGCATACACTGTAAATTTTACGACAGTCGTTGCTTTTTTAACAGTTTTTGATTTGAATTTTTAAACGAGGGTTTTCCACTTCCAGACTAAGCATGAAGTAAAATGGTGCATGAAGTAAAATGGCGCATGAAGTAAAATTTCGAGTTTAGAAAAGCCTAATTGGGATCTAATATGTAGATGTGAAAAAATGTAAGTCAAATTCTGCGCTGAACAAATTGTTCAAAACAGGGATTATAGGCAACCCAATAACTCTAACATATATTAGGTTACCTATAATTGTTGTTGTATGTGTGTGTTTCTGAATATCAATGTAATTCGGTGTTTTGAAGCATGGCGCATGAAGTAAAATTTCGAGTTTAGAAAAGCCTAATTTGGATTGGCCGCTCCGCTTCGCTACGCGGCCAATCCAAATTCTTAGGCTTTTCTAAACTCGAAATTTTACTTCATGCTTAGTCTGGGAGTGGAAAACACTCGTTAAAAGCCCCTAATTAACCGCTTTGAAACAACGAATTCCCGGAAATTTAAAAAACGCTGTAATTATCGGGATATGTATACTCAAAAGAAAAATGCCCTTTTGTTCTGTTTTAAACACGTTTTAAACGTGTTTTTTCTCGTTAATGTTTTAAACGCTGTTTCGATGAAAAAAACATGTTTTGTTTTGTTTGTTTTAATCAAAATGAATAAAAACGTATTTTTTAACAACCCTGTTTAGAACTAGGAGGTGGTTACATTAAAATTTTGTTGTAGTGATTGCCTACATACTTTGTTTCTTTCTGTATTAATTTGTTTAGTGTTTTTTGTTTAGTGTTAAGCGCGATATTTATTTATTGTAACTAATGCGAATTATTATTTTGTTTTTATATATTTTTTGTAATGTTGTAAAAAGGACAAATCCGTAGATTATTAAATAAATAATAGTAATACAGTAACATATTATGTGTTTTTTAATGTTTAATTAATGATTATTAATAATACTAATTAATATTGTTTCATTACTGACAGATGCGACTTTGATATTTGCTTCCAAAGGCTACTTGTTTAAATCGTGACAATTGTGAATTTTTGATAATACTTTCTTCTAAGTTTGCTTATAATTTTTTAACGGAAGAAGATAGCAATTCTTTTTCTGTACAAAGTTTATTCAGAAAAATCAGTTCTTTTTAAATATCCAAAAATATAGGTATGTTTCTGGGAAAAATATATTCGATGATGTCATTACTTCAGTTTCCAAATTTAGAAAAATGTGCAATTTTGGCTTAAAATGGACCTTACTCAATCCCATTTATGAACTGCTTTTCAGATTTTTTCTATCGTTTTTCCTTTTCTTATAATAGAGCTGAGACATCTAGTTTCGCTCACCCTGTACAGCCTAAACCGATCGAGATGTTAAGATGCCACTATAAACTTAGGCTTTTTATTACAATCCTGGGTTTTGACAAATTTTTGGTGAAAATTATAAAAGAGGAAGTGGTTGTTTACTTTTAGCATTGTTTTTTATTTTTCTATTGATTATATAAAAAAATCTTTTTGAGAAAAATTGTAAATAATAAAAAAAAAATATGCATTTATTGTGTATATACTTTGTAGTAGCTGTTTTGAATTAATTGCTATAAATCAGTTAGCATTGATAATAGTGATGATAATTTGGCATTGATATGATTAATATTTTGTGGAAAAGGAAACACATAAGTGAGGTGTACGGATAATGTTTTACAGAAATAAGAAGAATACCTTCAAATAAAATAAGTTAGGTGAACTTCTGAAAGGTATTGGTTTCAAGTATCTAACCAAATTTCATCAAACCCTGCTGATTGTGATTGGATATTTAATGTGTGCAATCTGCCAATATGGAATCCATGATTAAACTTTAACTGTGTTGGCTATTCCAAGAAACAAACACATTTAGGTGGATATCAATAAAAATCAAACAGATTGAGTAAAGTCGTAAAATAATAAAATTAAGAATATAAATGATTTTTTTTTAATATGAAAAATAAAAAAAAACCTGCTTCTTCCATTAACCCATTAAAGGTAAAATTCTGCACTAATTTTAATTATTTCTGTGATTACATTATATTACATCCCAGATGTTTTCTTTCAAACAAACATAATGTATATGCTGTCAATTTTCAGGCATTCACCGATTTTATAAAAGTGTTCAATTTGAAATTTCGAACGAATGCTTCCACTGCCAGATTAAGCATGAAGTAAAATTTTGAGTTTAACAGAGATTAAACAAATTCAGGCTTTTCTAAACTCGAAATTTTACTTCATGTGCCACACGTATAAAACACTGAAATATTGTGAAGTTGGAAATACACTTAAAAGATCTATTTTTAAAAGAGTAATAATCGGAATATTTAAATAACAGAATATTTACATTTTATTTACACATTCTTAAGTAAGGTCAAATAATACAATATATCAAATTAACTTATTTAATAATTTAATAACAACAAATTTAATAACAATAATGTTGCGTTAATGCACCAATGGCGCTTAATAGGTTAAAAATTGAAATCCTAAATTTTTCTAAAAAATCGTTAAAAATCTTACAAAGCATCGCGAATTTGAAAATCAAGGGAAATCTTGGAAATTCGTAAATCATCAGGATTTTTAAAACTAACAAAAATTTTGGAAGTTCATGAAAACTGTCAAGAGTTTGAATGTTAACGAAAGCATTGATATTTTAGAAATTTACAAGTTTTGTTCAGGAAAAAACCGTCATGATTTTTAAATTAAATTTAATGACAAACTTGAAAGCTCACAAATGGACTCAACATTATAAAAATAAACAGGAATCTTTTAAATTCATGGAAAGCGTCGAATTTTTATAATTGATGCAAATCTTGAAAAAAAATCACGATTTTTTTAAAATTAACTTATATATATACTAAATCTTTATTATTTGAGAACTATGTACAATAAATTTAGTATTAACAAAACAAAATTATTTTTATATTGCATTCCCAAATAAGGGCTATCGACCATAAGTCTTTCTGCCCTTGTTTTTATCTTTGTTTTTTTTTTCCTTTTTTTTTAAATTATGTAGGGGAAGGAGGATGGAGTGAGGATATATATTCGAATAGGGTGATGTGCGGGTTTTTGAATTTGGGGGGAATGTCAGGTTTTCTGGGGATACACATTTGTTTGAGTAGATCGTAATTACTATCGTTGCATGCAAATCGCTCTACTAGGAATCGAAGTCTGTCGCTGATTGGTAATATTTTTGTTGTTTGGTAGAGGAGGGTATTTGAGGGATTATAGAGAGGATTTTGGGGGTGCCGAAGTTTTGTAAGAGTACGGAGGGACGATCTCTCCGCAACCTCGAGGTTGTTGAGGGTGGATTTGGAGGGATTTAAGTAGAGGATGGAGGAGTACTCCAACATAGGGCGACATATCATTTTATATATAGTTGCACACGTATTCGTATTAATTCCCTGGTTTTTGTACGTGAGACATCTGAAATATTTTGCTCTCTTAATTGTCTTTGTTTTAGTTAATGATGTGTGTTTTTTAAATGATAATTTGTTATCGAAATGGATACCAAGGTATTTACATGTAGGAGATGGATGAATTATGGAGTTGTTTATGGATATCGATGGAGAATTAGGTGTTAACCGGTGGTAGGGTAGGAACAGTTGGGATTTATTAGGATTTATTTTGAGTCTCCATTTGGAAAACCACGCAGAGCTTTTTTTAACTAAGTTTTGAAGGGAATCTATGGTTGAGGTTAGGGTTGTTGAGTGGGAAATTAGGGCGGTATCATCGGCAAATTGTAGAGGATATTTAGCAAGGTCTATAAAATTGGGATTAGGATTGTAAAGGTCGTAACAGAATACATTATATAACAGTGGGGATAGAGGGGAACCTTGGGGAACACCTTGTTCTGGGTGAAAAATAAATGATAGGGATTTTTGGATACGGATTTGTAGTGAGCGGTTTAAAAGGAATTTTTGGATGAGTTTTATGAGGTGAAGGGGAATGTTAAGGATTCTGCACTTATAGAGAAGACCCCGATGCCATATACTATCGAATGCCTTAGCTATGTCCAGAAATAGCACTGCGGTCTTTTTTCCTTCTAGATGGCTAGTTTGGCAATTGGAAGTAAGGATGGTTAGTGGAAGTGTAGTGGAGCGTTTTGGAAGAAAGCCGAATTGGTATATAGGAATACGATTCTTTATTTGAGAGAGGATTTTTTGTTTTAATAAGGATTCAAACAGCTTTCCAAGGACGGGTAGAAGAGTAATGGGACGGTAGTTATTTACGAGAAGGGGATCGGTGTTAGGTTTGTGGATGCAGGTAATAATACCGTGCTTCCAATCCGGTGGAAATATTTGTTCACTATAGTTGTAGTTAAAGATTTGAAGGATATATGTATGTATGGGGTGAGGAAGAGCTTTTAGGATTTGTCTGGGTACTTTGTCATGTCCAGGGGCGGTGTTTTTACCTTTATGTAACTGTTCGTAGTATGTCTCTTCGTCTAATTTGTCATCTGTGGGAGGGGGCGTATGAGGTGTATTACAAAATTGGTTTTCGTACCAGCTGTTTACTTCAGCGTAAAAAGTGTCGTCATAGGAAGTGTCTTGTGTCGTTTTGTATGTGTTTTCGTAGTGTCTAGCGAATGTATCTGATACGCCTTTGTCTGTTGTACGTGTCTGGTTTGTCATTGGGTCAGTTATTTCAGTGATGTTGCTATAACATTTGTATTTGCTAAGTTTTTTGATTTCAGTCCAGTATTTTTTTCCTCCGTGCAAGTCGTTGATATTGTTACAGGCCTCTAGCCATTTACTGGTTTTATATTCTAGTATTAATTTTTGTATGTCTTTGTTTAGTCTGTTAAATGTTATTTTAATTCGTTCGTCCTCTAACTGTCTGTAGTCTCTGTATAGCTGTCGTTTGTATTTTATCAATCTCAGGATAAATTTAGGAAGCGGATACTTGTAATTTTGTTTAGGAATTTTAGGGGTGTGTCGGTCGATTGATTTGGAAAGAAGGCTATTGAAAGTGGAAGTGGTTAAGGAATTTATATCAGGATGGGTGGAGATAAATTGTAGGATGTCGTTTGATATTTTGGAAATATTTGCGTGCTTGTAATCAGAAATAAATTCAGGTAATGTTTGAGTAGGGTTTTGGTTGATTTTTAGTTTAAATGAAATAGAGAGATGGTCTGAGCATAAATCGGGAATTAAATGGACTGAGTGGATTAAGGGTTTTAGATTGTTGGTGCATAACAGGATATCAGGGGTGCTAGCTTGGTTTTGGTTCATGAGGAATGTGGGGTTGGTTTTAATTCGCTTAAAATTGGAGTGGGAAAGGAAGTTATTTAAATGCTTATGCTTGGCTTTGTTCATATTAAAATCGCCTATTATAATGGCATTATCATATAGGGAAGCTTTGGTGAAGATTGTATCTTCTATGGAGGATGTAGGATGGATATAAACTAGGAATAGATGAATCTGACAGGAGGGGAAGGTGAGAGTAGCATGTATGCATTCATTCATAATGTTGTTAATCTTAGGGGGGTTTGCCTTTCCTAAGGAAACTAAGGGGTGGGATAGGATTGCAGATCCGCCACGGTGATTATGATTATATATATTTGCCGGGATTTGTATAGAGGACCAGTTTCTGAAGGTTATAGGGTTTTTGGCTTTAGTTTCTACCAACATATTTATGTGGACTGGATTATTAGAGAGATAATGGTTTACTAGATGGGATTTTTGGGAGAGGGAATTAATGTTTGTATATAAAAAACACACCTCATTATTCATTTCGACTTACTATTTCTGTTGAGCCTGATTGTACTCCTGTGGTGGGAATGACTGTGGGAATAGTTTCAGGAAAATCTAGATCAAACATCACAATAAACATTCGATTCCCGGAAAACGACGCATGCGTGTCGATACGATAATATGTAATGAATCTATCTTTTAATTTTTTTAGGAGTTCTTGTCTATCTGACTTACAGTTATTTACTTCGGTAGAATATGTGTCAATAATAAAATCGTGCAAGGTTATTGGTTGATGGACTCGGGAATTTTTAGTAAGCTTAGGGTCAATTTCGGAAGTCTTTTTATTTGTAGGACGAATTGGAACATTTGGAATCCCCGTTATCGGTTCTAGTGGTCTGTTCGGGCATTTGGTCGACCATGCTCCATGGGTGGTGTCTCCGCAAGATCGGCATTTTGGAGGAAGCGCTGATGGGCAGATTGTTGTTGGGTGTGTTCCTGAACATTTAGCGCAGAGAACAACTTCCTTGCATTGCTCCGTGACGTGGTCGAATTTATTGCATTTCCCACACGGTAGTGGGATGGGGGGTGGTGCGGCACTTTCCTCTACATGGTATGATTTGCACAAGAATCGGAATTTATCATGGAGTAATTTTGAATATGCGTCGTGTGATCCCGTGATTACCCTAATGATCCTCGTCTTTTGTCCCGTGGCTTTGGCTGTGATTCTCTTACAATATCTATGTTCTATTCCTAACTCGTTAAGTCTGTTGCTTATGGCATTGTCTTCAATTTCCAATTCGATTCCTCGAATTACGCAGCAGTAGGAAGCGCTAGGGGGTTTACCTGGATTCATTGTAGATTTTGTTTTGTATTCGCCGTAGTTTTGAATAACTTTATCAATTATTAGTCGTTGTAAGCCTTGAACGACGCCTTGATTTTCCTGAGGATTGTATTTTAGCAAAAATCCAAATTTTGTTTTAATAATTTCAACATTATTTACATTGAATTTGTATGAGTCCCATATTTGTGCCATTTTTATACGAGTTGTCTCCATTGTTGTTTTAAAAACATAAGTGTTATCTGCGTTGCTTAATGTAGTGTTAGTTTTGTTTTGTGTGTTTGTTGATTGATTTAAAACGGGTGGTTGTGTTGCTGTGTTTTTAAAAAATTGTACTTCTTGAGTTGTAGGTGGTTGTTTTGCCATGTTTATTATTGAACGTAAATCTTGAGTTGTAGGTGGTTGCGGTAGGTTTTTTGGCATAGTGTTAGAACTAGAGGGTTGTGGTGATTGTTGTGTTGAAATGTTTAATAGTAATTGCTGTAGTGTATTATTTGTAGTCTTAGGCAGATTTAAATTACCTTGCTTTTTTTTCTTTTTATTCTCCTTTTTATCGGTGTCTTTCCTCGGGCGACCACGGCCTCGTTTTTTTGCTTTGAATGTGATAAATTTGCCAGCAGTTTCGTCGTTTGTATCTTGCGTCTCCAAATCCATGTATGATGACTCAGAGTCTTCGGAGTCTTGCATTTTCTGAGGGCTGTCGCCCCTATCAGGCTGATTTCCCTTTGTTATCCGTAGGATTCGTTAGGTCACTTTTTTAAAGTACGCGGCAGCGCGCTGCGCTGGATGATTTATAATTTCGCTCGCTCTGTTCGTCCGCACTGTACGGCGTCTCGCTCACGAATGAAATTAACTTAAATCTTTGAATTTCACGAAAATTGTCAATATTTTTTAAAATTATCGGAAATTCAGAAAAACTGTTACAATTGGAAATTCATGAACAAACATTTATGAAATTCATAATCTTCACGACTAGTATTAACATTTTTTAAAATTAAGAAAAATACAAGAAATTCGCGAACATTACCGAAAACAGACAACATTTTGAAAATGAGAAAAATCTAAGAAATTCATGAAAACTCGGTAAGATTTGATATTATTTGTTATTTTCATAAATATGTGTAATTATCAATTCAATTGATTTAAATTGCTTTATTTATGTCATTTAAAAGCAAAATATTCTGCTTAGATTAATATAATTTGGGTTTTATTATCTCTGCGATGAACTTAGTAAAAGTACTATTTCAGCCGATTGAATCAAAATTTGAATTTTGAATTTGATATCCTGACTATGTATCAATATACGATTGTGTAAATCAGGTATGGGCAACCTTTGACATGTTGAGGGCCAAACTTTAGAGTGCAAATACGTTCGCGGGCCGCGTTTAAAAGTACTTAGTGCATTTTAAAGTAGTGATAATATTTTTTGCGATAGATATTAGACATAAAATAATACTACAATGTTATTATAGTACAATTTATTAAAATAACAAAATAAAATTTAAAAAAATGGTACATTATAATTAAATCGTTAAATTTGCAATTGTTACAAACTACGAAAGTTAAATACACCGAAATCAATGAGACACTTGAGCTTGAATTTGGAAAACTAATCCATCGATATTTGGATTAATTCCACTGACACAGAGACGTAAAGAATTTTCCAAATTATCGTCAGTCAGTCTTGTACGATGTGTTGATTTATTAACTTTCATCAATGAAAAAAACTGTTCGCATTTATAAGTACTGCCAAACGCACAAATCAATCTTCTTGCGAATTTTCTAAACTGCGGAAAATTGTCTTCTTCTAGGTATTTTTTTTTTTTTTTTTGTAGAAATCGCACAACTCTACGTCTTCAAATTTGGATTTTAGGAGTGAGTTTTCTTGAATCTCAATCAACTCCATTTGTAAGTGTATTGGAGCATTTTGTACAATATATGTTGTAGGAGTAGCAAATAAACTGAAACAGTCTTCCATGTTTTTGAATTCACAAAATCTGTTCGAAAATTGTTCCGACAGTAACTTGAGTTCTTCATCATATTGAGCATAAGCAATATTTTCATACGCAGAGAGCGTGTTGAAATGGTAACTGTTACCAGACAGCATCTGTGACTCCCACAAGCGTAGTTTGATCTGAAACGCTTTTAAATGGCTGTACAAATCATTTACTAACTGTCCTTGTTTTTGAAGTTTCAAATTTAAATCATTCAAATAGCCTGTAAGATCGACCAGAAATGCTAAGTCACATATCCATTTTGGGTCACTTAATTCAGATAGTGGTTTATGTTTTATTTTCATTAAGTCTGCTATCTCATTTCTAAGCTCGTAAAACCGTTTCAACATTTTTCCTTTGCTCAACCATCTGACTTCACAATAATATGTTACGTCGTTATATTCAGCTGATATTTCATCCAAAAACGCCTTGAACTGACGGTGGTTAAGCCCTCGGGATCGAATAAAGTTGATGGTTTTTACTACCACATTCATAACATTCTGGAGTCGAATTGACTTAGAACACAAGTTCTGTTGGTGGATAATCCAATGAAGGACTATCAAATCATCTTTTTGCACATTTAATTTTGTTGCTTTTTCATTCAAAATTCCGATGAAACCTTTACGTAAGCCGACCATAGAAGGTGCACCATCAGTGCATACTCCAATTAATTTAGACCATGGCAAGCCAAAACTTGTGAATACCTTTTGAACTTCAATAAAAATATCCTCTCCTGTAGTGGTTCCTTTTATTGGCTGTAAAGCAAGCAATTCCTCAGTAACAGTGAACTCCTTATCAACACCTCGAATAAATATAGCCAGTTGAGCTGTGTCAGACAAATCAGTGCTCTCGTCTAATGCTATGGAAAATGATTCAAAACCAGCCATACGGTCAGTCAATGTTGTTTTTATATCATTAGCCATCATTTCTATACGTCGAACAACAGTTCATCTTGACAAACTAATTTTTTCAAATTCTTTTTTCTTTTCAGGACACATAATACCGCAAACTTCTAACATGCACTCCTTGATAAATTCTCCTTTGGCAAATGGTTTAAATGCCTTTGCCAATTTTGAGCTAACTATAAAACTAGCTTTCACAACATTATCAAGTTGTGTTCTTTGTTTATAAAACATTTGTTGCTGTTTTTCCAAATTTGCGGTAAGCTTCTGGATTTTGTCTGTTCTTAATTGTCCTGTCAGTGAGTGCAGCGTAGCATACTTAGTTGAGTAATGCCTCTTTATATTGAATTCTTTCATTACTGAAATGGATTCATTACACATCAAACAAATAGGCTTACCGTTGTGCAAGATAAAAAAGAATTCTTCAGTCCCTTTTTCTTGAAAATGGCGACCCTCTGTATCTACTTTTCGTTTCTTTCACCAGACATCATTTTTGTTTACTTTTCGTTCAATAAACTTAATAACAAACTATAGTTAGTAACCACTCAAGATGCACACAAAGTCACAAAGCGAGTTGACGGCTCGAGCAGTTCGCTAGGATATCGCTTGTCCAAGTTATCACCTCGGTAGCTCAAATAGAACTGAACTAACGTTCGGACCATCCACCCGCTTATATAGGCAAAATGAACGAATAATCTGGAATAAACTAGTTTAGAATAATTGAGAAGCAATAAATCTTTTGATGTGTCCCCCGTGAGGCGGCAAACCTCAAAGAATTTGATCGAGCAATTCGAGTGGCGGCGATTATCAAAGAGTGAGGCGGCAAACATCAAAGAATTTGATGTTTGCCGCCTCACTGTCACTCCCGTGAGTATAAGTACCTAATGTAATATTTCTTTAATTGGGTTTTTTTAAAATGTCTCGCGGGCCGGCTCATATCTTACAGCTGGCCAGATCCGGCCCGCGGGCCGGAGGTTGCCCATATGTGGTGTAAATGGTTCGTAATTAAAATTGTTGTTCTTTTAAAAAATCCTAATTGATTTCGGTGTAAACTTGCATTACTGTTGTTTGAAAATCAAGAAATGTACAAGTGTAATATGTAAATCGAGAACATTGTAGTTTAACAATACATGCATATTACCGTATGTTTCATTCAAGACATAAAAACTAATATTAATGAGAGTGAATAATCAGAGAAACTTAAATAGATCACCATTTGATGCATCATAGCATTTATTCTGGTTATGTTTTTCTTAATTTTTAATAAAATTGCAATCAACTTGGAGTTTTTTTTTTTGTAATTTCGTTCATTTATTATAGTGGCATATTGAAATTTAATGATCACTATAAGATTCTGAATATTATCGTGAATAAAATAATAAATTTACATAAACAAATTTTGTTTTATGTCCGTTGCTGCTATGTTCATCTTGTTTGCCAGAACATTTGAATATTTATTTATAAAAGTATTTATAAAATTTGATATAAAACACCATAAGGTAAACGAAGTGTTAACGCAACAACAAACTCTAAGTAAATTAATAATAAATGGTTCGACAAATTTATAATTTTATTTTGTTTTTAAATTCGATTTAATTTAATTACATTTGCATTGCTAACTTCATGTTGATGATTAAAATCAGAGAAGTCGCATTTGATAGAGAAACATAGCAAATGGGCGGTCAGAAGATTTAAAGTATGTAATTTTAAAATATAAACGACTGTTTTGATGTAATGTAAATACACAGAGAGGTTTTTTTATTTGTATTTACGTACATTCTTATTGAATGTAAAATGTTTAGTTAGGTTAAGAACCTTTTAAAAAATGGATGAAATAACCGAACATAGTTATGAATATAATTAACATAAATTATAATAAATTATTGATATAACATCGCCTGGTTAACGAAACGACGGATTAACAACAATTTAATAAACTTGTTTCATTCTAAAATTTGAGTTTTTATAACTATATTCGTGTTTGTTAATTTCGTGTGACTAAAATGACCGAACATGGTTATAAAGATAATTAATGTTATTATTTTCTGTGTAATACTGTGAAGTGAATAAAACATGATCGCGATGGTTAATGTTCGGTAAGTTAATAATGTTATCTTCTTATATAAGTTCAATTTAAAGTTTTTTTCAAATGTTCAAAACGAAACCAACCTTAGAGTTAGAAAGTATTTGCAATCGAATCCGATTATTTAAACCAACTGTGTCCAACCGGCAGTCCGTGGGCGTTTGAACAAATAGCTATAGTATTGGTTATTTACTTATATAATACCTTTTGAATTGACATTAATAAATTTTGTATTTACCTATTCATATTTGCCGCCGAAATGTTAGTTAAACAAGTTGTACGGTGTTGATTTAAACAATTGCAAATTGATGCTATCAAAGAAAACTCGAGACAATTGCTTCATTCAGCCGTTGCAAGTCCACTTGGTAAGTTGTTTTTATATTTATTACTATTTAATAAGATCACAACAATAATAATTATAAATTAAGTAGGCCGCCGGATAATATTGTCTTGGTGTTCTGCCTTTGTAAACGTTTATTATTCATATTGCTGTTTAATTTTTGTTTATTAGAGATAATCATTTTATTCGTAAATTATTTATTCAATTGGAAGTTGTGAGTTACACTTCACCAAATTAAGCACGAAATATTAATTGTGACAAAAAATTAAATTTAGATAAATGAACACGTTTTATACTAATTTAATTGCTTGTCTATCAAGTCATTTGTTTGCAATTTTCATATATATATTTATATTTATATTATATTATATTTATTTGTTATATTATATTTATTTATTGAATATTTCTGTTTGCAAATGTTTACAAAAAAAAGATGAAATAATTAATTTATATTGATAAATATATTTTTAATTTTGGTATTAATATGTAAAAACCGTTAAATATTAATTTTAAAAATAATTTGGATGATCATTTGTTGTTAATAATAGTAATTGCAAATTATAAACATTTTCTTTTCTTAAAATTTCATCACAAATATATACAGCTCTAAGCATTAACTTTGTAAGAGTTATTAAAAGTTAATTACTTTTTTAATTTATCATTAACACACTTCATGGTAATTAGTTAAGTTATTCCTTTATTCCTTTTACTTCACTTTTTATTTTAATTCTATATGTACATTTCGGGTACAATGTACCCTTTATCAATTAGTTTTTTCTATTGATAAAGGGTACATTGTACCCGAAATGTACATATAGAATTAAAATAAAAAGTGAAGTAAAAGGAATAAAGGAATAACTTAACTAATTACCATTAAACTAACCTTCACGTAACTCAAACAAGAATATCTTAGATAACACACTTCATTATTGATTTTTAAATATTGAACAATTAATTACTTTATATCTTATAAACATTCTTCAAACTGATAAAGGAGATAAAAAATACTCATTTTTAATATTTAATTTTTGTACAAACATACATAAATATAAAAATGCACAAGTTGAATGTAATTAATGTTTTAGAGAACAACATCAACAACATCAATAACAACAACATCAACAACAACAACAATACCAACAACAACACCAACAACATCAACAACAACACCAACAACACCAACAACAACAACACCAACAGCAACAACAACAATCACTACCGGTTAGGAACCTTCGCGATAAGGATCAAAACTCTCAATACATGTAAGAATCGTTTTATAAGTATAATAAATAATGTTTATATTTTGGTTTATTGAATTTCGTATAATATTTTCATCACTCATAACTTCAAAGCTAATTAATAAATCGTGATCATTTCTATGTTTCAATATTTAATTTCATTTAAATAGTTTTAAACACACACATATTTACATAATATTTGATGTAATAAATAAAAGGAAGAGGGCGCATTTATTAAAAAAAAACAGTGTATTGTTATTAAAAAAACATTTAATTTTATAAAAAATTGTAAAGTTATATTTAACAATAAATAATATTAAATAAAAAAACATTTATAGTTCTTTTTCTTTTATTTAACATTTTCTCTCAAGTGAATATAAAAAACATGATTATAGGTTCTGATTTTTCCCCTGTGCCACAATTATAATAAAAATCATTTATCAATAATTTTCAGTTTTTTTATTCCTGGTGCATACAAAAAATATAAAAATATGAAATACATTTCTTATTTATTGAGTTATTATTATTTTATAAGGTTACAATTATAAACAGATAATTGCATTTGACTTTCTGTGGGAGAAAAATAAAGTTTTAATTAAATACATATTAAACAAGCAACTAACATTAAGGATTATTGAAATATTTTATTAATATAGTACTGTATTAATAATAAAATAATAAAATCTTCACAATGAATTGACATAAACAAATCACTGAGCACTCAACTGACTGGTTGGATATCAAATTTTTAGTAGTTCAGTGAATTTTTGACGATTCCCCAGTAAACACAAAAAAAAATGGAATTATCTAAATCCAACAAAATGATTCTATTTATAAATGTGTTAAGTAGACAAGTTTCGATAAATTCAGCTATTTTTAAAATGTATTTAAGAAAAAGAAAACCTTGAGTGACAAGAATTAAACAATTAATATTAGGAATTATTAAAATATTTTATTAATACTATCGTGAAAAATCCAAAATGGAATTTACATATCGATTTAGTAGAAACAAATCACTTAATGTTTAATTAGATAAACTAAATTCTAACCTTAAATTGATTGCTGCATGCAAATAAACAAATCATTTGAATCGATGAAGAATATTTTGTTTGTAACTAACAGGTTCAGTCAATAGTCATCAAAATAAAATAAATTGAGTACAACATTTTTAAACAACAAATAATAATAATCCCCTTTTTCACACTGCAACCTGTATCCTACAAGTCTCATAACTTCCTAAACTTGTGCACCGCAAAGTATTGATGGGCTTATTATTATTGCAGTTCTCCTTACTAAGCCTGGAGACGGAATCGATACACAGTTTCTAAAATGATATAAAATCAATGAGGAAAAAACATTTTTATAGTTTAAATTGCTGAAATACAGTATTGTTTATAATTATTAGAAATTTTTAATTGACATAACAATCATACACACACGAAGAATGAGGGCTTGATTGATTTAACATTCACCCAGCGAGATGACTGTTCGCCTGCTACAACAATACAATGGTAATTTTAAAATTTAATTAACATAAAGAAACCAATAATCATCTATTAATTGGATAGCTATCATTTAAGTTTCAGGCTCAAAAACTCAAATTATTTTAATCAAAGAAGAATATTTGACTTATAAATATAGTAAATAGAGCTATTTAAAACAATTCAGTCAATATTGAACATATTTAAGAAAAATGACAAATGGACAAATTCTAACTGTAAGCAAACATGATTGGTTGTCGATCCGTGGCAATTAAATGCACTGACTTGTTGTCGGCAACAATGTTTTTTCTAGTTTATTGTAACGTCGTTCTCTGATCTAAATTTTAATTTAATCAGCAAAAATTCAACTTTTACAAAATTCTCCAGAGAGGTCAATAGCCCAAATTATTTTAATTTAAGAGAAATACTTTGTCTCCGAAAACGATAAATGAAGCAATATAAACCAATTCAATCAATAATAAAACATATTTATAAAAAGGACAATTAGGACAAATTTCAACGACAAATATCTGATTGGTAGATAAAATTATTTTTATTGTCAGGATTAGGTCAATCTTACATGATTATCTTCAACTAATATAAACAAACTAATTTACTATTTTACATAACTCCACGCTCCCCCTCCCTGATTTAATTTGGGTTTTTTAGTTAGATTTAAATCTGTTTCACCCCCCTAATGTGGTGTGCTCCCCTGGTTGAAAAACCCTGGATTATACAGTCTATATTTCAAATTTAATTCATTCAGTCAATATTGAAAATTTACAAAATTCCTCGCAGCTCTCAAAAATTCAAACTCTCAAATTATTTAAATCTAAGAGAAATACATTTTTTGTAGATGAGATAGATAATGAATTTAGTCAATGATTACACACGGCGCAAAGTATTGATGAGCTTAGTATTACTGCAATTCTCCTTACTACGCCTGTAGACGGAATCGATAGACAGTTTCTGGAATGACCTGAAATCAATAAGAAAAAAAAATGTATAGATTAACTTGCAGAAATACAGTATTTTTTATAATTATTAGTCATTCTTAATCGACATAACAATCATACACACATGAAGAATGAGTGCTTGATTGATTTAAAATTCACCCAGCCAGATTCACCTACGACAACAATACGATATTGTTTTTAAAATTTTAAAATTCTATTAACATAAACAAACCATTAATCACCTAACAATTGAATAGTTGTAATTCAAGTTGTAAGCTCAAAAACTTAAATTATTTCATTCAAAGAAGTATATTTGGCTTATAAATAAAGTAAATACAGCTATTTGAAACAATTCAGTAGATTACATTATTTTCACTGTTACAAATGAGCCAATATCAAGTTTTAAAATCTAAATAACATAAAAAAACTATTATTGCACACTTAATTCAATGGTCAGAATTTAAGTTTTATTTATATCGGAGAAAGGTGTGGATGGGGGAAGAGTATGAAAAGTGTGTAATGTGTGAGCAGGGGAAGGATACGTGGAGTCATTTGGCTGGGGAATACGAGGGGCTGAAGGAGGAATGGGTGGCAGTAAGAGGGAAAAGAAGAGTGACGGAATGGATGAGAGATGCTGGAGAAGTTGGAGGGAAGAGGAGGAAGAGAGGGGATAGCAATTAGTTGTAGCTATTAAACATGTAATGCAGTATGCCAATAAAGGTTTTTTTTTTTTTAGATCGGATAGAATTTAAGTTTTACAACATTCTTCAGAAAGCTGAAAAACTCAAATTATTTAAATCTAGGAAGAATATTTTGTTTATAAATTAAATAAATAAAACAATTTAAATCAATTCACTCAATAGCAGTACATATTTATGAAAAATGACAATTGGATAAGTTCCAACAGTAAGCAGATGTGATAGGTACAAAAAAATATTTTTACTGTCACAAATGAGCTGATATATTCCAGAAGCATTAACATAAACAAATTATTAAACACTTAATTTCAAATGGTAGGGACTCGGTGGCCTAGTGGGTAGAGACCCGGAGGTCACAGGTTCGAATCTCATCCAGGGGATGTTTTCACCGGGTCCATGGATGTAGTGTGAGTGTGTTTGTGATGTCCTAAATGTTAATCCTAGTAATTACAAATAGAATTTATAATTATATCTAGAAATCAGTGATTCATCAATTTAAAAGTCCGAATGAAAAACCATTAGAAAACGCTTCGAAGAACGCATCTGACACCTTTAACCGCGATTCGATCGGACGTCGAAGTCAGAAGCGTAAATATGTGTAATTATTAATTAAATTGATTTAAATTGCCTTATTTATGTCATTTAGTAGCAAAATATTCTGCTTAGATTGAATATCATTTGATTTTTCATCTCTGCGATGAACTTTGTAAAAGTACAATTTCATCCGATTGAATCAAAATTTGAATCAAGACTAGTGATGGGCAAGACCGATCAAAAAAGATCGATTGATCGATCCTTGCAAGCGATCGAGCCGCTCGATCTTTTTGATCGGCTCGATCTTTTTGATGAACTCGATCTTTCTGATCGGTTCGATCTTCTTGATCGTCTAGATCTTTTCGATCGGCTCGATCTTTTCGGGCGGCTCGATCGTTTCAGGCAGTTCGATCTTTTCGAACTTGCCGAGCTAGTCGATTGATCAATTGACTCGAGCAGATTGATCAAATCGGTCGGCTCGAGACAATTGATCAAGTTATACGGTTTGAGGTACTCTAGCTGCATGCTATTGAGCTATTTTCGAGCGGGTCGATCGGCCTAGGTGGTATCATTGAACGATCGCACTATTTAGTTTGATTAAAAAGGTAATTCCTTAACTTTCAAAGTAAATGAATTACTTTTATTTTGTGTCTATTATTTAACATTTGCAGGCAAAATGTATACAGAAAATTACATAAATATTTTAGTTTGTTAATTATAATATACACAGAAAATAAAATGTTGTGGTATGTGTACATTATTTTTATTTTATAGAAACAGAAAATAATGTGCAGGGAGTTTTTATATTAAGTATACGTATTCCAAATTTGTCTGTAAATCTTTAGATATTCCTTGTTTTTTTTTAAATTCAATTTGAAGTTTTAAACGAGTATTTTCCAATCCCAGACTAAGCATGAAGTAAAATTTCGAGTTTAGAAAAACCCCGTGAAAATTTGTCGAGGGTCGCGCAGCGACCCGAGACAAATTTTCTGGGCTTTTCTAAACTCGAAATTTTACTTCATGCGCCACGCGTATAAAACACTAACATATTGTAAAATTTATGCATATTCGAACTTTACTTCTGTTTAAATCTGTTTTATACGCGTGGCGCGTGAAGTAAAATTCCGAGTTTAGAAAAGCCCAGAAAATTTTCACGGGGCTTTTCTAAACTCGAAATTTTACTTCATGCTTAGTCTGGGAGTGGAAAACACTCGTTTAAGCTTCAAATTGAACTCATTTAAAAACAACGAATGTGGCAAAATTTACAGCTCACGCATATGTTTACCTAAAAAAAAATCACTGCATACAGGGAGTTTTTCTTTTAAGTATACGATCACACAATATTAAATGCTTTGTATTTATTCTCCACTCCCTCAACTAAGCTTCTGCCGTCTAAAGAGGCATTATAATATACAGGGCTATTCAATAGAAAGGAACAGATTTCAAACGTTTATTTCTTTCAAACTACAAAAGTTAGAACCATAATTCCATCGTTCCTGGACAGACAAAAGTTTAAAATTTGAACAGTCCAGGCAGAAGTTCGAACCACGGCCGCATTGGCGCTGTTATTTGTCATGTTGATGTTCTGTAGTAAAATGGCGACACAACAAGAAAAGTCATTTTGTGTGCTGCAATAAGCAAAACTAGAGCCCATTATTGAAGTTCAACGTGCTTTTCGCCGTCAGTTTAATAATCAACGGCCTCGTCATTACCAGATTTACCAGTGGCATCGAAAATTCGTAGACGATGGTTGCATCTGCAAACAGAAAAGCACGGGATGTCCACACACATCGAATGAAAATGTCGAGCGTATTCGCACAGTTTACGAAAAAAAGCCCAAAAACCTTTCTTGAAAATATGCGACATCGAATTGTTGAAGCTGTAAATTTAAGGGGATTATTGCAGTGTAACACGTCGATCGTGTTGGAAAGACCCACATAGTTTAGAGTAGCTCATCCGATGCCAAATTTACAGCACAAGTGGGGCGAATACAGTCAGAGAGAAAAGCGGCAGTTCGCTGTGCATTTGTGCATTGCTCCTTGGCATGAACGGATGGGGTCTCGCGTCGCGTGGAATAGACGAAAAAAAAAAGCGTATAAAAAAGACGGACCGAAGGAAAGTGTCGATTCGTATTATTTAAACACGCTGATAATACATACAAGCTATGTATTGTTGTCAATTCGTTAGAAAGCGATCCTGTGTTATTTTGCGGTATTTACAAAACTGATGATTCTTATTCTTGTCATTATAACACATTATTTTTAGTTTTAAGACTCCAGTTTCGAAAGCCGAACAAACTATGTGTTTTATTTTATTAAATTATAGATTATTTCTTAAAAATATAATAAGAAAATAATTCATGTTCATAAGCTCATTGTGAATATTTATATGCCGGACATATATGAAAAAAACGGAACATAGGATTTTCAATGATATTTTTTAAATGGGAATATTATCTTCCCTAACTGCTATTGCCATGAAAATAATGTGTATTAATTTGGCCTCTGCCAAATTGGGTAAATACCCCAAATTTTGGGGAGAATTTTAATTCATATTCGGTCAAATATTCTAGTTTTTATGAATGCAACAAATAAATAATAGATTGAAAAAAATTAAACGGAAAGCTGCCCTATTTTTTTATGTTTAGTACAGGGTTTACAAAATGATGATGTGTATAAATAGGCTCAGTCAACTTAGCCCCCCGAAGTTCGACTTTTTTGGAAAAGCGATTGCGCTAGACCGGCCTTAGCTAGCGCCACAAAAATTAGAGCTAGCGCCATTTAGACAAGAAAATTACGGGGATATGAACTTTCGGGGGGCTAGGTTGATGCTAGCTCCCCGAGTTTAGATTTTTTAAGTTTTTTTACACTATTCGGATTCCTCAGAGCTAGCGCCAGCTAGCGCTACCAATTTATAAGCCAACGCCACTCCCACAACCCCAAAAAATGATAAAACATTTTTAACCCTGGCCCCCTAAAATAAGGTGTTTTAAATCAAATTGGGTGGAAAATATAACTTAGAGCTAGCGCCAACAGAATATGACAAAAATATTCTCTCAAAAATATCAGATAACAAAAGTTCACATCCAAATTTTGATGCGAGAGCTTTCAGATCCTGTATGCGTATTACCATTTACTTCCTGAATTTTAATACAAAATGATGTTTGGCATATAATATACCGCTTCCAACAAATATTTTGGCGTTGTAATTACTTTATTTATGTTCATAGACACTGGCTATTAGAAACATGATGCCTAGAAGACAGTAGCGTAACTGACAATTGTGTTTTCACTCCTAGCTAATTTAAATCGTTATAACTCAAGAACTTACCGTACGATTTAAAAAACTCTTTTGGCATTGTAATTACTATACTAATGTTTATAAACACTGGCAACGAGATAGCTTGCGCTAGTGAGACAGTGGCGTAACTGACAATTGTTTTTAATAATTGAAATCGTTATAACTCGGAAACTAACCGTACGATTTCCAAATTTTTTTTGGCATTGTAATTGCTATACTGAAGTCTATAAACACTAACAACGACATAGCTAGTAATATTAAAGGATACATTAAAATCACTTGGTTTGTTTCACTATTTGTTTCTATTTACTCGACTAGTTTCGCTTTTTACGGCATTATAAAAGTTCACTCTTGATAATGCCGTAAAAAGCGAAACTAGTCAACTAAATAGAAACAAATAGTGAAACAAACCAAGTGTTTTTAATTTATCCTTTATTATTATTTCAAAATGTTTCACCAAGTGATAAATGAGAAAGTTATTCAAGAGATAGCTAGTGCTGGCAAGACAGTGGCGTACCTCACGGTTGTTTTTTTTACTACGTGATAACTTAAATCGTTATTACTCGGTGGAAAACACTCGTTGGGAGTTTCAAACTGAACGCTTTTCAAAAACAATGAATGCCTGAAAATGTACCTAGTACACATCGGGTTATGTATGTACCTAATCAAAACATGGGTATCTTTTCGATGCTACAAAATTGTGATTAAGCTCCTTTTGTTGCTATTCAATTAACTTTATTTTCATTCTAACACAATCTATCTCAATATCGTAATTCTACAATATACAGGGAGTTTTTCTTTAAAGTATACGTATTCCAGATTCACTTTATTTTCTTTAAATCTTTAGATATATGTTGATTTTACAGGAATTCAATTTGAAGCTTTAAGCGAGTGTTTTCCACTCCCAGGCTAAGCAGGAAGTAAAATTTCGAGTTTAGAAAAGCCCCGTGGGCTTTTCTAAACTCGAAATTTTACTTAATGCGCCACGCGTATAGAACACTTTTGTTAAATTTATGTATATTTGAACCTTACTTGAAATCAGCGTTTTATACGCTATTATATGGCGCATGAAGTAAAATTTCGAGTTTAGAAAAGCCCAGAAAATTTGTCTCGGGTCGCTGTGCGACCCGAGACAAATTTTCACGGGGCTTTTCTAAACTCGAAATTTTACTTCATGCTTAGTCTGGGAGTGGAAAACACTCGTTTAAAGCCTTGAATTGAACATTTTTTAATAAATAAGGAATATCTAAAGATTTAAAGAAAATAAGCTAAATTTTGGAAACGTATACTTTAAAGAAAAACTCCCTGTATGTTATTATGTTGTATTCAACTTAAATATTATTAGGTTATTACTCATATTAAATTTAAGATACATTTCTTGCCTGATGAAGGAGCAACTCTCTAAGCAAACCTAAATATCTAATCCATGTTACATATCAAATATTTAGCTTAAATGTTTTGATAGTTGTTGCTTACATTATACGGTTCAGTCAACTTAGCCCCCCGAAGTACGACTTTGTTGAAAATAACTTGTCAGTTAGGCTACTGTTTTCTAGGCATCATCTTTGTAATGCCAGTGTCTTTGAACATACATAAAGTAATTACGCCAACATATTTCTTGGAAGCGGTATTTTATACTCAATGACATTAGAAGCGTAACACCCAGAAGGAGTTATTATTTTAACTTGATTTTTTGCCAGTATGGTAGTCTTACATCAAGAATAAAATGATTACATTTTCAAGAAATTTTATTAAAAAACAATCTAAAAAAAATTAATAATGTGTTTGGCGACCCCTTTGCTGTATACACTCCTGTAGACGTCTGGGCATCGACAAAATGAGATGGTCGATGTCTTCTTGAGGCATCTCGTTCCAAGCAACTCGAATTTCATCGATCAACTGTGCTAGAGTCTGTGGAGGATGGTGCAAAGAGAATATTCTTCCTATGATATCCCACACATGCTCAATGGGATTTAAATCCGGCGAACGGGGCGGCCACGCCAAAACATTAACACCAGCTTCATTAAGAAAGTTCATAGTCCGACGAGCAATATGGGGACGTGCGTTATCTTGTTGAAAAAGTACGTCTGGGCGGCCATCTAAATAAGGCAACAAAGTCGGTCGTATGACGTCTTCAACATAACGCGCAGCTGTCATACTGCCTCGAATGAATACAAGAGGTGATCGACTACCATAAGCAATAGCCCCCCAAACCATTACTCCAGCAGTCCTGTGTACATGCCTCTCAATAGCAAACCTAAGATCAGGTTGTTCTCCACGGTAGCGTCGTACCCTTCTACGGCCATCATGCGTGCCTAGACAAAATCGTGATTCATCGCTGAATACGACATCGTGCCATTCTGCCTCCCAATGCTGCCGTTCTCTGCACCAGTCCAACCTTTGGCAACAGTGTCTCGCTGTTAAAGGAAGCACTAATCTTGGACGGTACGAAAGAAGCCCAAAGGATTGAATGCGGCGATATAAGGTTCGCATACTAACGGGCCTACCTTCTTCTCCAATCCATCGATCACCGATTTGACGCGTAGTAGCGAAACGGTCTCGCAGGGCTATTTGTCTTAAGCGCCGATCTTGACGTTCTGTGGTACGCCTTGGTTGACCAATTGGTCTTCTTCTTGCTCCTCTACCTTCTTCTGTCCATACCTGATACACACGTATTACAGTTGCTGCAGTGGAATCAATACGGCGGGCAATTTCGCGATAGGACATACCGACATCTCGATAAGCAACAACTCGACCCCGGTCAAAATCGCTCAAATGGTGATATTGTGGACGTCTTCGGACTCGAGGCATTTTATTTAAGCTTAACACACTCAACGGAAACACGAAAACTAAAAACATCTGTACTAAACAGCTTATATAAATAGTTTTATCAAAAAAGAAAAAGTGAAATATTTTTTTTTTCACAATAAATATAAAAGGCACAAGGTTGAAATTGTTATCAATGTATGCTTTAAATATAGTCACTCTGTTGCTAAAATATGAATTCAAAAAAATCATTCCTTCTTGGTGTTACGCTTCTAATGTCATTGAGTATATATGCCAATCATGATTTTGTATTGAAATTCAGCAAGTAAATGGTAATACGCATACAGGAGCTGAAAGCTCTCACATCAAAGTTTGGATGTGAACTTTTTTTTAAGTGATATTTTAGAGAGAATATTTTTTTCATATTCTGCTGGCGCTAGCTCTAAGCAATCGTTTGCACCCAATTTGATTAAAAAAATCTCATTTCGGGGGGCTAGGGTTTAAAATGTTTTATAATCTTTTGGGGTTGTGGGGGTGGCGCTAGCTTTTAAATTGGTAGCGCTAGCTCTGAGGAATCCGAATACTGTAAGAAAACTTGAAAAATCCAAACTCGGGGGGCTAGCATCAGCCTAGCCCCCCGAAAGTTCAAACCCCCGTAACTTTCTTGTCTAAACGGCGCTAGCTCTAATTTTTGTGGCGCTAGCTAGCGCTAGCTAAGGCCCGTCTAGCGCAACAGTTATTTTTTAAAAAGTCGAACTTCGGGGGGCTAAGTTGACAGCCGTATAAATAGAGGATTGCAATAACATTCAATTACAATTCATTTATTCCTTATTTACTTACTATCAAAATATGACTCATCATAAATCAGCCAAATTTGAAAAAAATATATTGGGCTCGATGCAATGTTGAGCAAGAAGCTTGTTATTTGAAATGCATTATAATAACTACCTTATTATTATTATAGTTCTATTTTTTCTAAAATAATTAACGATGAATAAGCACGCAGTTAAACCCTACATTTTTTTAAACATTTGTCAAACAAATATTACCTGTGCTCAGTAAAAAATAGTTGATTTGTAACATTAATCCACGACAACGCCATATTGGTGTTATTGTTACTATTCTTATAGTTTTGATATCATTGATTCGTTGATGAAGTCGCAGTTGGTTCAAATAGGTCCGATTGCTAGAAACTTTACAATTTACTTTAATAGTTTTATTGCGAGAAGTTTAATGGCATTTAACAACTGCTTTAACAACGAAAGATTTAAGACGAAATAATGATTTGAACAAGACTATTAAATTAAATAATTTAATAATACCGACACTGTCAAATAATAAGGAAAAACAATATTAAAGGTATATTACACATCTTTATTTAAATTAGTGAAACATTTCGTGTATTCTATATTAGTGAACATGCAGTATAAAAAAATACTTATTCCATTAGCAGTCAAAAAGCATGAAAATAAAACACTAGTACAATAAAATATCGATTATAATTGCGAAATATTAATTTTACGAGAATAAATGCTAACGACGCGAGCCGATTTTGTTAACTATGATTGAAAAAAGAAAAGAAAAACAAACGCGAAGCCGGGCAGCGTTCACCGGCCCAGGTATAAACGCTGGCCGCATGCTGCTCGCCCCTCCAATAATTGTGCAGATGAGTGTACAACGCGTTCAACTAAGAGAAGATCCGCAAGGCGGCGGTATTTTACGGTCTTATTTTTCAAGATTTTTATTTTAACCTGACTCGGGCATGAGCTATCGCATTCTTATGAAATGTTCACATTATATTCCTTATAGTATAAACTAGTAAGATAGGGAAATATTTTTTTTTAATTTTTAAAAATTTTACATTATTTTTTTCATACCTCTGAAAGCAAATTGTTTAAAAAAAAAGTACTTCGATATTTTACTAGATAATTGGGCTTAATATACGCTGTCAAAATTTCAACTTTCTAGGACCTTTAGTTTTTAAATAAATCTAACATTAAATTTCAGACCACTGTTATATTCCCCTTAATAAATAGAGACCAGCTTATTCGTGTGTGGCAAGAAATGAGCCACTGTTTTGATATTTGTCGTGTAACACATGGTGGTCATATAAATTCATAAAATTTGAACTTTTCTCTTGTAAGGAACGTGGAATTGTGTTTCTATCTTTTGTCGTTTGAAAGAAATAGATGTTTGAAATCTGTTCCTTTATTTTGAATAGCCCTGTATACAAATTTGGCTTAGTCTTGAAAAAATCTACCATGGGGGCTATAAATATCGTGAGTAATATAAGTGCAAAAAATTACGCGCTAACACAATTTAAACACACTCACCTGCTTAAACATATACTTCATACACCACTTTAACAATGCCACTTGTTCAAAGATGATGACAAATACACGTTTTCAAAGTAAATACTCAAATTTGTATTTCTTTTCTACAGCTGATTTCGGCGATCGAAGCGCCATCACCGGTAGGTTTAGAGGCCAATACATTAATAAATAAAAATAAAAATAGAATTTTAATGCAAATTCGGAATGTTAAACTTGAATGTTGATGATTTTTGTCAGTTTTAGTTAATTTTCCAATTTCGACAACCAACAATTACAAACGATAGTTTTCACGATCTTTATAATTTTGCTCTCCCTTGATCCATCTCTCCCTGCCTATGTTCTTGGATGCCGGTCCGTAACAAATTGGAGCTTAAAATACCAGCCCGCCACATAAAATAGTCTAGGAAGCGCTACCATGAAGAACTTGACAAACTCTCCCTGTAACAAAGCCGGAACTAGATCCTTTGGCGTCCGTGGCAAAAATCTGGCTTGCGCTCGCGGATTATTTAAAATTATTGAAAATGTAGGATATCCCCCCCCCCCCCCCCCAAAAAAAACGTCCGAATTTTCAAAATTAACGAACATTCCAGAAACTCAAGAAAAACGAAGTTATTCGTTCGTTTTTTAAATCTTGACTCTTTTCGTGAATTTAGGAAATTCACGAAAAGCGTCAAGATTACACATTTAAAAATATCAATGCTTTTTATAAATTCTTCACGATTCTCAGTAATTTTCAAGTTCTTGACGATTTGTCGTGATTATGATGAAAAGTCAACAGTTTTGAGTTTCGTATCATTATGATTTTAATTATGATAACAGCCGTAAACTCGCTTATTATTTAGTCATTTATTTGTGATTATCGCTAGACAATTCAATTTCAAGTTCTTAAGAAATTCTAACGAGTGTTTTACAATCCCAGATTAAGCATGAAGTAAAATTTTGAGTTTAGAAAAGCGTGAAAATTTGGATTTGCCGGGGCGCGCGAGCGAAGCGAGTCGCGCCCCGGCAAATCCAAATTTTCACGCTTTTCTAAATTCAAAATTTTACTTCATGCGCCACGCGTATTAAACATTGACTTATTATATTTATTTGTTTGTAAAAGGTTAATTTTGATAATTTCATAACCGTCATTATTATTTATCTTAATACTCGATTATATTTAATATTAATAATCAATATTTTAGTTGCATTTTATATTTTCGATAATGTCCGTTAAAGTTGTTATGGTTATCGACCCCTTGACCATTATCGACCCCTGACCATCATCAACCCCTAATCGAACCTGTGCCTATAATCGACCCAAAGGGGGTCGGTACAGACCTTGTTGGAAAACGCTGTTCTAAATTATTTCGTTGTTAGCTGAGCGTCGTAATATACTATATTAGAAACATGGAATTATATATAGCAATATGTTTTAAAAAATGGTTAGGCTTTGCATTTCTTTTAGTTCAGTATGGAAAGTTTCTAATGATATGTTCATCCTCAAAGGGTTAAAAAAAATCATTCCCGAAAGAACGTTTGCCAGTTAATTAGCCCGATTCCGTACCTCAAACGTTAAGTTTAACAGTTGACTGTTATGTTAAGATAAAGGTTGAAGATAACAGGCGTAGTGACGTTTGTGTAAAATTTCGTATTCCGTATCGATACACATGTTGATCGGTTAACGTTAAAAGAGAAAATAGTTTTGATACTGGCTTAGAGAAAAAGGGTGATAGTATTTTTAACGAGTAAAACAAGGATAAAAAACTTTAACATTCCACCGGCTCTCGGACGTAAAAATTCAAGCTGGTGCTGTGGGTAAAAGCGCGAACTTCTGTCCAAGGGTAGTGGAGAGGACAAAAATAAAAAATTTAATTTGCGAATAAAAAAGTAAATCCATCGTATTGCAGCCAATTACACTACTTTTAAATAAACACACAGAGATTTTATTTAGTATCATAATTCATTTAAAAATATATAACCTAAAAATAGGGCTAAATAATTGTTTTCCTCATTATTCTTCGACTTGTCTTAGAAATGTTTACTAAACCTCTAACGTTCACTTCATCCGCATCCATAAACACTATTTTATAAAAAAATTATTCAGAAACTGTGAAACCGTTATAATATCGACGATTTTGGTGCGTGTAATTTTCAAACGTAAATTGTAAAATTTAACGGGTGTCATGGCGCTTAACGTTGAGCGTGATAAAGGTTTACGGAGATACGGAATACCAAATCGTCATTTAACGTTTTCCTTAAGGATAACGTGCGGTAAAACCTAACGTTTGAGGTACGGAATAGGGCTGAATAAATACTTTGACGTTTTTATTACTCACAAAATAATAGACACATCAATTATTTTTATTGTAAGAACTTGCAACACAGAATAATAAACTATAAAACATTTCTATCTCTTTAAATGATTGATTCATTACGAAATTGTTCTTTATAGACTTATAAAAGTTGAAATGATAAAATCCTAACATGCTATTGTTTTAGTCATCTTGTGATAACATGTAGATTTAATATTCAGGTGCTGACAAACGACAGCGAAGCAATGTTAAAAACATTCTGGACAAGTCTATATCTGTCGACGAAGATAGCTTAATCACACCTCTGGAACCAATTGTCTGCAACATCATAAACACTACCAATGCCAATTTGAATTCAGAGCACAATGATAAACCAATGCTAATGTCGATACTACGACGCACCTCTTGTTTTGACCTGCTGCAAGTGGAGGAGGTAAGGGAGTGGAGACCTCGGAGGGTTTCCTTTCCGACTGATTTGACGCTTCTGGCCAGTTATAAGGAACCGGATATCCGATCACCTTTTAATCTCTGTAAGTCTTTTATGTTATTAATGTTTACTTATAAATCATTGCATTTACTGAAATCAATGATGAATTCATGTTTGGAATTTATTTTTTTTAATATATACGCAGATTCCGGGATAGTTTGAACTCAATATAAACTTCTTTATTTTCGATTTAACAATATTTTTGTGATCCTTCAAAAATACAATGTAACCACTTTTTAGAAGTCTAACATTAACAGGATATTCACTAAGTACGAAAATTAGAAAATGTCTTTTTTTTTAAAGTTACAATTTATGTGAAAAAAAGTCATTTCATTAGTACATGTTATATTTATTTTAACGTAGTTACATTGTATTTTTAAAGCATCCAGACGATTTTATAAGGAGTAACATTTTTTTTTGTAAAATTTAAAATACAAAAGTATACAGGGTGTCGACGCTCAACCGTTTGTTAAAAAAGTTGAATATATTTTACATGAGGAGAACTGATTCAACCGTGTGACGAGGTTTTTTTTCAAGTTTTTAGTGCAACGGCAACACCATAAACTTTTAACGAACGGTTTAGCGTAGATACCCTGTATAGAGTTCCGCCTATAATGGTATTTAAATTGTATAAATTCATTAATTTATTATTGTAGTAGAGGAAAAGATTTTTTCATGACAATTTTTCTTTTAAACAAAAATATGTATGTGAATAGATTCCAATTAAAATTTATATTCATTTTGATAGTGTGCTAGACTTCAAATTGATTAGCTCAGTCATTTATACATAGAACCTCAAGATTGCAAGTACTACTCAATCAATTAATTTGAAGACCTATGAAACCAATTTTAATAAATGTTAGTGTGTCCACACGTACATAAATGTTATAACCCAGAAATCAATTAAAATTTTCAAATAAATAAATAAACTGTGAATGATAAAATACTAAAAACCATCTCGTCCCAATTACTTCTAAAATGTTATGAGCTAAGAGACTGCAGGTTATGTTTCATGTGACTTTTTTTGGCTAGGACTAAAACACTCTCATTGCAGATTGTATCACTTTGTGTAAATAAAATATGAGCATAGCCCAGTCAAATTAGATTGAAATATGCAAAGTCCGCCAACAAAAATCAAGTTGTGGATCACCTAAACAGATTCTCGATATCTGCAATAATATTTAAGTTACAGCATTAAGTTGTGTGTGCGTATTTTATCAGATTTTATCTATCGACATTAGTTTTCGAGATATAACACAAACTTACATTTCTTTAAATGGAAACTATAGTTAGCTATTTCAACATTAGAAAGGGATTTTTTTTAATCAGGTATATCTCTTGACATACTCATTTACAAAAATAACTGAGTTATCAATAATTTTTATTTTTTTTATTTTTATTTACAAACTAGCATTTAGCCCGATTTACCAACCGGGGAACCGAGGGCCGAATCAAGAGAAAAGTATAATAAATAGCTCGATAGAGCGCGCTTCGCGAGAATTTAATAGAGGTAGCTTCACGACATTAGTTGGCTAGCTTCGCTCGCAAGTTTGTCCTGCGCGATGTCCGACTTCGATAAAAAATAATGAAGAAAATCATGGTTTTAGACCACCCTGTATATGCACATTAAACTTTAAAATTAAAAAAAAAATACTTTTAATAATCGGATCGAACTCGGAAAAGAACGGTGATTTGTCGCATTAAATTCTGCACACGATGGAATTTAAAATAATATTATACAATCGTTGGGTTGGTGCCGCATTCGCCAAAAATTAATAAAAAAACAAAAGCGCACGCGTGAAAAGCAAAGAGAAACGTTTTTTGGTATGAATTAAAAAATATTATTTTTACCAAAAAAAATTTCCATATGTACCCCTGTGATCGAAATTTTCAATGAGTGGGAGAGAGCGCAAAGATACAAAAACCTCATGTGTTGGAAAAATACGCACTATAAAAAATCGAAATTTTTCAATGAAATGCGAATTGCATAATAAATATTGAAAAAAAATCATATCTCGGTTCGATGATGAGATGAACAAACGAAACTCGCACCGATTAAAGGGTCCATAGTGGACTAAAGTTTTGCAAAATGTCAACGTTCCACGATAAACAGAAACGAAGCGGTGATTTTTTGAAATGTCTCGTTGCTTGATTCGATATTTAAAAAATCACTAAAAAGTCAAAATTTCCATAGATTGGATTTTTTTTACTATTGTGTGGTCGATATGGAGCAGCACTCGGCTATCGCTTCGTGCTGCTGTTGTTGGGTCGATGTAGAGCAGCACTCGGCTATCGCCTCGTGCTGCTGTTGCTAGGCCCGGTTACTGCTCGCTTCGCTTAATTGAGGTAGCTCTAGGACTTTGGTAGGCTCGCATGCTCGTCCTGGGCGATGTAGGTAGTCTAATTTCGATAGAGCTCGCTTCGCGAGAATTTAATAGAGGTAGCTTCACGACATTAGTTGGCTAGCTTCGCTCGCAAGTTTGTCCTGGACGATGTATGTAGTCCGACTTCGATAGAGCTCGCTTCGCTCGCAAACTTGTCGGGGGTGATGTATGTAGTCTGACTTTAGATAAAAGGGTTGGATTTTTACGCCGAATAGCCTTGCGCACTCGCGACGGTCTGTTCTCTGCCCTGTAAAAATTTCAAATCGCTAAAATGAATATTTCGATATTTTATGCCCCGGTTATAGGGTGACCTTTTTTTAAAAAAAAAAAAATTTAAAAAATCCAAAGGTATTTTTGATTTTTTTCTTCTTATCGGTTGCGGATAATTAATAGAAATGCAAATGTGAAATCTAAATTTCTCTATCTAAATTTTTCGACCAAAAAAAAAGAAAATCAAAATTTCAAAATTTTTTTCGAAATAGAAAACGATTTTTGATTTTAAATCCAAATAGCCTTGTGCACTCTGGACGATCGGTTCTCTGTCCATTCAAAATTTCAGATTGCTTACTTGAAAATTACTATGGTTTATGCCCCGGTGATTTTCATGTTTTTTGAGATGAAAAAAAAAATTCAAAGGTTGGGTCAAAAAATTAGATTTTTGATTTTGTATTTTTCCCAGGAGCCGATAAGTGGTCTAAATCCAAATCTGAAATCCAAATTTCTTTATCGCAATTTTTCGCAAAGATCCACTAAATTCAAAATTTCAAAATTTTTTTAAAAATAGAAAACGATTTTGGATTTTAACGCCGTATAGCCTATCGGAATTTCGCGGTTCGGTTCTATGCCCAGTAAAAATTTCAGATCGCTAAAATGAAAACTACTATGGCTCATGCCCCGCGTGTTTTTCGTGTTCCATCAATACAATCTGTTCCATAAGGGTACATAATTTTTTTTTGTTGTTTTCATAGTTTTGTTTTGTCTTGCCTGTTGCGGATAAATATTCGAAATCGAACTGTGGAAACAAAATTTGTCGATGGCAATTTTTTGACCGAAAAAGTGCTGACAGCCGGTGAAGGCGGCCATTAAAAAAAAAAAAATGGTCCCAACATCACCAAGTATAATCCTATCATCCTGTGGTAAAACAAAAAAATTTGGATGAAAAAAAAAATAATGAATAAAATCAGGATTTCGACACCCGGTATTTATCCTTTTAAACTTTTGATTTAAAAAAAAATACTTTTCGTGGATGAAAAAAATGCCCGATAGATGGGTTGTGTTTCTAATGTAATTGTGAACCCGGCGCACCCAAAATTTTGAGAATCAATTTATTTTTTTTGAAAATCTTTAAAAATCGATATCTTTTTTAATCGGGCGATTTGAGCGCTCGGATGTGTCGCGTTGGAAAGGCCAGGTCAAATCCCATCGAAATGATGGTATGCGCGACCCCGAAAAGTGCCGTGTGAAGCAAGACCAGCGTATAAAGTATTGAGGTTAGTGAGTTTTTGCCTGACGTTTAAAAAGTCAGAATTTCAAAAAATGTTAAAAAATAGAAAAAAGGGTCGTATCAAGAGGGGAATTGGTGCGTCGTGCGAGGGGCGACGGAATCTGTGCTCAGTTCGAATTACAGGTGGATGTAATGAATTTTTCGATTTTTTAAGGCCTCTCGAAAATTTTCTCCCATAAGAGCAATGTAAAAGTGGTTGCCAAGGCGACGGAATCGCAGCCTTCTCGGATCCCCACTGCATTAACGTTTTTATTAAGGGAGAAGATAAAACAAAAAACAAACAAACCAGATGAAATTGAGCAATCTGGTATTTATTCGATCGAGTGTTGTAAAGGCGATAAAGTTTATTTTGGTCAAACACAGCGTAATCTAAATACGAGATTCAAAGAACACATAGCACACGCCAAACACCTTAATTATGAAAAATCTGCAGTGGCCAATCATTTACTAGAAACTGGTCATTAAATTACAATAAAAAAACATCAAATTATCGTTTAAACATGCTAGAAACAATTGAAATTAAAAAAACATGAGAATAAATTATTGAATTTTGATTTAAGTCCACTTCATAATACATTGTTAGATTCAATTGCACCACCTTAACCTGTGTTTCCCCTAATCCCCTTTACCTGGCTTGTATCGCCACCTTCATTCCTTTGGCTCGCCTCTTAAGGCTGTGATTTACAATGGGTAAATCATACGTTTTTGATAGTCACTAATTCCGGCACCGTGGATGTTTTAATTACTGTACAACATTTATGATACATCAAAATGATCCTAAAACTTGGAGGATTGTATTGTCGCCAATTTAAAACGATTTAGATTATTAGTTTTTATGTAAAAAAAATCCTGAAAACAGCTATTTTTGAGTCATTTATGTACTCAGTTTTTGACAACAAATACGCTTTCTACAGTAAATTCAAGGGTGTCCTTACATTCTACATTCAATTTGCTCAATAATTATTACCAAATATTTCCATTATATATTCGGTTATTCTTTTTATGCTAGCAATGGTGAAATGTTGCTATACACAACAATCAGCCATTTTTAAATTTCAGGCCTATAGTTATCTGCAGCGTGTGGTAACATATTTACAAATTTGATTTCGGTTATTTTCTACTAGGTGGGTCTGTTAATTTTTGTCTAGTGAAATCGCTTTATTTTCAAACTTCTCGAAGAAGGCTTGGCGCGGGGAACTATGGGTTCAAAATTTTCTTATATTTAGATGAAAATTAGTATACATGGGCGTTCGTGTATGCTGATTTCGAATATGGCGATAAAATGTTAAGAATCCTCTAATAATAGAGAGTATCATAAGATACAATATGACCATTCTTGCGATGATAACATTTTTTAAAAGGTGTATAGCAATTACAATATAAATCAAAACAACAATTAAAAAAATAAAATTAACTATTTAAAATATACATATTATAATTATAAATATACCGTGGTGTCTCCGGATTACTGCCTGAAAATAAATTATAATATATTTTTTGACAAAAAGTAAAAAAAAATTGAGAATAACAACGCATGATAAGAGAGAAGTACCACTATTTAGAATTTTAGAGAATTTTGTTTTGGAAATAGTAATTTGCAGAATTTGAGCTTGATAACAATATTTTTAAAATGATTTATTCTTTTACTTATTTTTCATATATTTTTGTCGCTAAATCATTCTAAACTATTGTATTTCCAATGGATTAAAATGTAAATAATCAAATTGGGTAAAGTACGACCCCTAACACATAAAGGTTCGGACAGCAACTATTATTGTGAAAAATGTACATTATTTTGACTATATCTAAATTTTTAACGTTTATTTGTTCGAAGTTTTCAGATTTTTATTAATCAACCAAATGTTCATCAGTTTCTATAATTTTCATCAATTTCCGTAAATGTTGGAGTTTTTTTGTCAATGCCATAAGCATTGAATAAGTAGTATATATATTATTTAATCAATGCCATAAGTCATGTTTTCAATGTTATTAAAAGATCTTGAAATATTGAAAAGTTCATCAACATTTTATAAATCGACGAAAATCTCCGTATGTTAAAAATTTCATGAAAATTTTATAAATTGATGAAAACATAGAAATTCTGAAAATCTCATAAAATTTTATGTATGTTGAAAATCTCGAAATATCGAAAATTTCATCAATTTTATAAATCGACAAAAATCTCGAAATATCGAAAATCTGATGAAAATCTCGAAATATTAAAAATCTCATGAAATTTTTATAAATCGTCGAAAATCTGAAAATATTGAAGATCTCATGAGATTTTTATAAATAGAAAAAAATCTCGATGTGTCGAAATCTGGTCAAAATTTTATAAATCGACAAAACGAGTGTCGTCTACTTCCAGACTAAGCATGAAGTAACATTTCGAGTTTAGAAAAGCCGCTAGAGAAAATTTGTCGAGGGTCGCTCGAAATTTTACTTCATGCGCCACCCGTATAAAACAATAATTTCACATTTGACGTTTGATATTGATATTGCATGTTTTACGTTTGACATTTTTTTACATTTTATTAAAAATATCTTAAATCGTCATTTTCGAGGGTATATTATTAAATAAAAGTTAACAAAACAATAATTAAATTTTTAATCAAAATCTTGAACGTTGAACTTGAATGTTGATAGTCAAAATTTATAAAAGGCCGTTTTCACGGCATCTAGGAGTTTCTATTTTCATCTTGTACATTTAATGGTCAAAAATTGATTATCAAAATTTGAGTAAATTTTTTCTAACTTTTGTCGATTAACTTATTGTAAATCACTTCCCCAACTTTAGAAAGACAAAAATAGTACCGCGCATATTTTTTTTATACAGGGCATTCAGATTTCCAGAAAGAAAAAATCAAAAAAAGTAGTGCCACGCGCTCATAAAAATATATGTAGATTTTGTCGTGGCCGCGTAAAAATAAGTTTTAAAAAAATGTTTTAATTAATTTTATTTATTTAAATGAACACTTAGAATTATTTGTACATTAAAGTAAACTTTGTGTGTGATTACGAAAGTATAAGAGTAATAACGCTTAATAATTGAGTCGAGAGAAATAGATGTTAACGCGTTGATGTTTACGACAAGAGTGTTTTCGTGTAGTCCTCTTCGAAGCTCCTCCGGGTGGTGCGATGGTGGTGGTTCCCACTTGGTCAGTACTTCCTTTGTTTCAGCGTGAAGGCTGGTGATGTCATCCGGGACGATGTGATTTTCATCCAGGTTCCCAGGACAGGATCGAACTCGTTCGAGCACGTTTTAGATACTTAGTTGCAGAACGCGAATACGAGGTAAAACAACAATAATGATAGTACAAAGTGTGATGTAATCGATGATACTCTTGAGATTACATCATACTTGATTAGGAGTTACGCTCTTACAAGTTAATACATAATATAATAAAATAATATAATAAAATATTAAAAATAAGGGTTATAGGATATAACATCGATACTTTTTTTTATAAGGGGCATTCAGTTTGCCGTTTACGCGAAATGGAACTGACATGCGCCCTCCAACCTAACCTTCATCTCTCGTACTCCGAAATTAGGAAGAAACGTTACTATTTCATATTTATTCACTAGTGCTTATTTGAACGTAGATATAATTTATAATGTTTTCTTCACAGATTTCTCTTAGCTCAGCACAAAAATGTAGTTAAAAATATAGCTATTTGCTCCGAGAAACCGCCACTCTACTAAACGGCAACCTTAATTATTAGTGTTAATCCATTGATAATGGTCACTTTGTGTCCAAAATGTATGTACATTCGGTAATTCTAATAAACGTGTGAAGAAAGGTTATTAGTGCTTTATTCGTCTTTATTTAAAGCATATGTAAGTACAATGAATTCCAAGTAAATTCTGTAAATCTCATGTTGATTACATAAAACTTTGATTTTTTACAATTTTTTAAACAAAATATGGTTAAACACTTTTATTCACAATATTTTAATTTAGAACTGATATTTTAGAAAATGCAGTAGAGTATTTAAATTTAATTATAGCCAATCAAATTTTATTCATTTCTGTGTAGATTCAATAAATTTTATGTTGATTTGACAATCCGTTGATTATTTACTCGAGCTTCTAAAATCGTTGAATGTATTGCATAATTTCAACTTTTTATTAATATTTTAAGTAAATTCGCTGTGATAAATTACTTCTTCAAAGCAAATGTCAGTTAATTTAATAACACTGGCCTGCAAAAAAAATTTTTTTCGAGCCCTGACACCATTCCTGCTGATTCTTATGTAAAATGACCTCCTGAATCCGAACATGACCTCCATTTTCCTCCATCACCCACCGTATTCGGGGGAGGCCCCCCACCTATTTTTATCACTTTTCGAAAATTTGGAGGGATGAAAAGGATTATTTTAGCCTTTACATTTCTTCTGAGGGGCTAGAGAGGTGCAAAGTTCCAAAACATGAACATTTGTAGCAATGAGGTAGATTTGGGGGGGGGGGGAGGATTTGCCCCCTTAAATTGTAAAAAAATCATTAAAAATTATCAATTTTTTCCGTTTTTTTTTTGCAGTTTTTTCACTTATTTTCTACATATTCCAGCTTCCATTCCCCCTCATCCTCCCCCAAACTGTACCACGCTGGCGTTCTCAATACTCCCCCCGTTTCTCCCATCCATTGGAGGGGTGAAAAGGATTATTTTAGGTGTAAAGAATAATAAATAAAAAGTAAAATAATAAATGTAAAATAATAAATGTAAAGAATAATAAATAACTAAGATAAGTACCTTCATTTGGTGCTTGCTTTCCTTTTGTACCCTGAGGTAGAAGTTTCTCATATCAAAAACCAGCAGTACTCTGCTAACATGCTCGCATTCCACTTCGCCGAAAATCTCCTCTCGAACTTAGAGATGTCTTGATAAAAATTCCTGGGCAAACCTGTGCGCGCCAGGTATTGAGAGCGCCAGCGTGGTACAGTGAATCTTCCGAACTGTTGCTATATATTTTTATTATTGCTGCTATATATTTTTATAATTGTTGCTATATATTTTTATTATTGTTGCTATATATTGTTGCTATATATTTTTATTGTTTGGGGGAGGATGAGGGGGGATGGAAGCTGGAATATGTAGAAAATAAGTGAAGAAACTACGAAAAAAACAGAAAAATCATTTTTAAGGATTTTTTTACAATTTAGGGGGCAAACCCCCCCCAAATCCACCTCCTTGCTACAAATGTTCATGTTTTGGAACTTTTCACCTCTCTAGCCCCTCAGAAGAAACGTAAAGGCTAAAATAATCCTTTTCATCCCTCCAAATTATCGAAAAGTGATAAAAATAGGGGGGGGGGGCGTCCCCCGAAAACGGTGGGTGATGGGGGAAAACGGGGGTCATATTCGGATTCAGGAGGTCATTTTACATAAGAATCAGCAGGAATGGTGTCAGGGCCGATTTTCATGCCGACCAGTGTAATTTAACACAGAAAACGTATTTTTCTAAAAATGTTTACTCTTTTATACGTTCTTGACATTTTGGACATTTCTCAATTTTTTACATCTAGACATGACATTTAAGGAATTTTTTTTAAGTACTTATACATATTCCGCTTACACTGTGTAATTTTGCAGGAATTCGTTGATTTTACGAAAGATGTAAATTTGTAATTTGTAACAAGTCCCAGATTAAGCATGAAGTAAAATTTTGAGTTTAGAAATGCTATTCTAAACTCGAAATTTTACTTCATGCGCCACGCGTATAAAACATGGACGCTATTGTAAAGTTATGTTTAAATTCGCGGGAATAAATTTTAGAAAAGTATTATAAAATATTATAAATTGCGATTTCTATATTCGTGCTTTATAATGTTTTCTTTTCAACTCTAAATTATTTAATTATCTAAAAAATAATGGTAACCTCCTAAATTACGAGTGTTTTTTGTTCAACTATTGAAAATTTTGAATTTAGATATTTGAACGCTTTGCGGGCAGCGCTGAATTAGTGAATACCTTTTTTCTTCCCTATATTTGGTTTGGTAATATGAAATTATTTTAAGAGGTCTGGAAAAAAATCTGGAATCAGGGAAGTCAGGTCTGTCAAGTATATCAGTTTAAATTTATGGTTTCCATTTGAAAAATGCAAGTTTGTGTTATATTTCGAAAACTAATGCCAATATAAAATATCTGATAACATTTTATTATTTAGTGTAAAATTATCTAAAACTTTGTCATTTACAGTTTTTTTCTATCTCTTTTAACTACGAAAAACCGATTTGAAAAAATAAACACTTCGCATTTTTCAAAATATCTAGTTACTCTCGACTTTTTCTAAAATGATACAAATGTATTTTTATTTAGCTAGTAAAACTGCCCTACTTTGCTTATTTAATCGTTTCTCTACATCTTACAGTTTCCGAGATCCTCATAGCGAACATAAAAAAAAACTGACTCTGTATATTAGGTTTTCTTTTATATGCTGAAAATAGAACTGTAGTTTACTATAGCAAACGACTGAAAAGAGTCTGTCTCAATTCAGTAAACCGCAACCTTAAAGAAATCATAGTTGTCTTTGGTCTACATTAATAACATCTATTTATCCAGTCGATACTCCTATAATTTAAATTATCTATCTTAGTTATTGAATAATAATACTGTGACCGGTCAGGAGAGCTATATAGCTGAGAAAATGAAATACACAATAAGAGGAAGAATTTAACATCCATTCCAGGGTCAGCCAAACTGTGTACCGCGACACATTAGGGTGCCACGAGAGAAATCAAAGTGTGCTGGGAACATTGGGCTTTTTGTTCTGATTATATTTAATTTTATTGGGATTTTTATTTAGTGTACCACGAAACCATTTTCTTTCTGCTTAGTGTGCCACGGGGTGATAAAGTTCGTAGACACTGATTTATTAAAAAAAAACTTCATTTAATTGTATTCGTTCAAATTAATAATTTAATTAGCTCGTGCTACTCATGTTAACTGAGGTAACGTCAAATAAATACATATTAAACAAGCAATTTTCATCTATCACCTTTAGTGCAGGTGAAGACTACAGCCTCAAGGAATTTGTTTAATTAAACTAATAAATTCGATGCAACATTTTAATTAGTAAAGAGGTAAACATGAATAACAAATGTGATTAGTACAAACAACGTAACATATAATACATACAGCGTGTTTCAGCGAGGACGGAAAGTTCTGTAACTAATTGAATATTATAAATAAGAACATATGTTATAAATAATAGTTACAAGGAATCATTCTTTTCATAGCATAAAATTATTTTCTCATACACAGGGTGTGCCATTCAACTTTGTTATTCTTTGTAAAAATGAATATCAGTTTGTAAAAATAATATTCGGCCTAAGTCGTACCATTTTGGAGCTATTCAACATTTTTGGAAAAAATACGTTTGCAGTGGTTTCCTAAACCTAAAATATCTCTGAAACTAAATGAGATGGAGAATTGCAGTTTTTGTCATTGTCTCTAGCACAGACGGCTCATGGGTTCACAGTATAAAGTTGCTGCACTAGAGATAGGCGACTATGAAATAAAAATAGTTGAATTTATTAAATTTTAATCATGTGTAACTTGATTTTTTTAAATGGAACTATGTAATATATTTGACATCATTCGACTCAAAATTTAATGCTTTTTTGATTAAGTAAATATCTTTCATCCACACTTTTGTTAGTTCTCAAGAAAATGATCTTACATCTACCGTTTAATATTACTAAATTAATCAATTGAGAATTAAATTTTTATCGAATGGTATCAATTAATTATATGGCTTCATTTAAAAACATCACTTGATTGAAAATGTATAAATTCAACTGTTTATATTTCACAGCCACCTAATCTAAAGTAGTTGAATGATAGCGCCATCTATGCTCAACAGAATGATGAAAACTTCAACTATCTATCTCATTTATTTT